>OY101451.1:60247132-60792152 GCA_956483635.1 Panzeria rudis
GATTCATGTGCTTATTCAATACCATAAGGGGATAGTCTTAATAAAAACATAAGGGGAGAACTTAAAAAAGCAAATATATAGGTCTTTTATAGTATACATATACAGATTTCGATTGTATTTAGGAATCAGTGAATATACCAAACTCAAATATTGTTAGATAACTGTAAAAGCATATTCCATTTGCTTACAGTTATCATATTAAGTATTCTTTAATTCAACATTAGACATATGTACTATATATACATGCATATTTAGAATATTTATAAGGGAATTTTTAAATAAGAATGAACTGCATATTCATATTAAAGAAAATTATAGTGAACGATAAAAACGCATTACTAAACTATATTTTATAGACTAATTTCGATTTATATTATCAAGTCATCAAGTTTGAACACACTAGAAGGTATCTTATACGATGATGGTTGATATGATGACGTTGCTAACAAAATAACTGAATTGTCAATGAATTCTAATTAATTATATGTACAGGTATCTCCTCGTGTAATCATCTGAATTAGTTTCGAAGAAATGATTACTAATTAGTCATATAGTATGGGTGATTATGAATATGTTGGAAAAGTATGTACTACATTCAAATGTAGTACTATGATATAACACAGGACTTTACAAATAAATCAAATTATCTAAGTTATTTAGTTGTAAACAACTTGTATGACTATGGTATATGTTATTACCTACCATATTCCATTCTTCATTGGTTGAAGATTCATAAAATTTTAATTTAGATGATGTAACTGAAGCTTACATCATTTACAAACATTGGGATACATATTAGATTAGACCCATAGAAATTTAATAACTAACCCCCATATGCAAAAAAGTAAAGTGTGTTTGAAATGTATGTTAAAACCGGTTTTTCTATGGAAATTTTGTTTTAACAATAATTTCAAAGACACTTTATTTTTTTTTGCATATGGGGGTTAATTGTTATTCGATTAGACTTAAAATGCCATCAAGATTACACAATTGTCAAAATGCTTTATCATTATATTAGAAAACAAGAAAATTCAAAGCATGAAACAAATTAAATTAATCATTTGAGTAATAAAACAAATACTAGGATCGCCGGGTGACAGAAATTCAAACGGGGATATTTCTGGGGAACTTCTGGAATTTTGAGGATTTTCGGTAAAAAAATATATTGCGCACATCTAGACACAAATATCTTTTTAACCATATATGTATGTTTCATTAATATTGGTGGACAATAAGATACTTAAAAGTGTACGACAAAATTGTGTAGTCTTTTTATATATAAGATGTAGCTCACTAACTTTAGAAATATCTAACAATGTGTTCAACAAGGATTCATTTCAAATAAAGCACATAGAATTCTTAAGTTTAACTGCTCTGAGGGAAATGTTATACCAATTGCTTTGAACGTACTTGTTGTATGACTAGTGAAGCGTTGCCAGAAGCTTTCCGAAGAAAATAATCATTTGGAGAGATAAAAATCATATTTTGATATAAAAAATCATCATGAATATTTTATTCCAAAATATTATTCAAAGCAAAGACAAACCATGAAACTTTTATATAAAACAAAAACGCATTCTTAAAAGTTTATATGATTTCCTTACATTTACATTTCCTTCTAAATAGAAGAGTTAATACTTTTCTTGTACATTTTAAAATTGTATTTAATTTTTTTTTCAATTATACATTTTATGTAATAGTGAAAATCTGTGAAAAAGAATTAAGATCAGGAGCATTCCCCAAAATATATTAAAAGTTTCCATGACGGTAAGAATTTATAAGAACGTGGCAAAACCACTTCCACCGCGAAAATGGTCAAATTCACGCACAAAATTATAAAGAATCTCGGACAACATAACTCGAGCAAATATCAAACACATGATAACATGTATCAGAAAAAAAACTTTAAATTAATCAATATCACTAAAATTAAAAATTTTCGCTAAAGTTTTTTTAAATCACTAATGAAAGTCACAAAAAATGCAACAAATATATATTAGCTTCTACATCTTCACAAGTTTCCCAAAAGTTTTAAATGTTAACAAATTTCCTCGAAAAAATTAATTTCATAAAATATGTATCGAAAAAAAACGAGTTCCGAAAAGTGTCCAAAAACATATGTGTTTAATTGTAAGTTAATACAATTAAAATCAATAAATTTTTGAAGTAATTTCAAATTGAGGAGAATTAATTTACCACAGGGAGAATTGATCAAATATCCAACGTCAGGGATTAACGAAATAAATGGAACACACTTTCCTTTTATAAAAAACACTTTATTGAATAAATTTTGGGGATCGAGACGTCCTCCGCCATAGCCCTTAATAATCAATTTACCGCGTTTTGTTTTAAGTTTTCTTTTTTTAACCTATTCGTTAAGTATTCGTTAAGTTTATTCACCATAGTTCACAATGAACAGCTTAGGGATGAGACCGTATCAGCTCGAGCAATTTAAATATCGATAATTTATGAAAAATAAAAATCTTGACTTTGAAAGGGAAAAATGGAATTCGTTTCAGATCGCTACATGTGTACATACAGAAAAAGTATTAGTTCGGTTAATCCATTAAGTTAAGGTTATTAATTTAGATTTGCAATATGTTAAGAAATAATTATTAATGTTAAATTAGTAAATTGTTTAATTCATTTAAACAATATGTTTAAAGTATGTAAAGGTTTTTATGTCAAATAAATGTTTCTGTTGCTCTGGTTTACTAAAACTGCATCATCACAATGTGATTTGACATTTTTGACGCAGCCAAAAACTAAATAAATCAATGAAACATATATTTTTATACAGTGGCGGAAGAAATAATAGGGAGACACAAAATTTTCAGCATTTGCTTAAATATTTATATAAATATTTTTTGCATAAATAAAATGAGATATACAAATTAAATTCAAGGCATTCAATTCGTCCATGTAAAAAATACAAAAAAAATCCAATCCTGCTGCATTCGGAAATTTATTTAATTCTAAAATATATATGTACTTGGAAAATATAATAGGGACATCTTATATATTACAAAACAAAATTAGTTTTTACTATTTAATCCTAATATTATTTCAATATTTGGTAGAAGCTCCTCTTTGAATACTTGCTGTCACCGTCGCATCATTGAACTCACAAGATTGGCGCAGATATCCGGAGAATTTGAGTACAAAGGTTACTGAATTGCACCCCACATAATCTGTTTATTTGTAATTTTTTACGTTTCAACTTTTTATTTTTTAGAGCTCCACGGAGGTGCTCTATGGGATTCGAGTATGATGATTGGGACTGTCAATCCATAAAATTTTAGCTCAAAAATGTTTATTAGACGGTATTGTGAAAAAAAACTGCCCCTATTATTTCTTCCACCACTTTATATCTCTCTAAAAAAAATTGTGAAGTATAGCTAAGCAGGGTACACACTACCGAACACGAGTGACAGTTTTGCTCAAAATTTTGCTTGCTGGATAGTGTGGATACCTACTAATTTCGTCATTCAACAGTCAATTACAAAAAAAATAATAATGATTGAGTCAACGGCCATATTGGTTTTTGACTAATTGGTAGCCAAAAAAGTTACGAATTGCTATAAACAATGATTTGTTAAAATAATTTCTCTGGTGCTATGATATGGCACGTTGTCTTGGGATATAGCAGAATTAGGGTGTAATGCGTGATGTTAAAACAAAAGCATCTAAGGAGTTGCTAAATATATTTAAAAAATAAAATTATCATCAACGAAGTGCATTCATTTTACTCAAGTTCGGTAATAAAAGTCGCGAAAATGGAAAAGTGATATTATTTTAGAAGAACGAACTAAATTCGCAGAACAGAGAAATATTATTATCCAAAATTCAAAATACTTTAGTCAGAGAAAGTTCACGCACTGCACAATGAAGTACCATCAAGTTATATGATAAAAACTATGGAAAATTATAAATTAATTGATCTAAACAATTAAAATAACCATTTAAAATATTTCCAAGTAAGTATGAAAAATCATCATTTGGGAGAAAGAAAAATCATCATTTCGGAAAGAAAATCATGAAATCATATTTTGCTTTAAAAATCATCAAAAATATGATAAAATCATCATTCTGGCAACGCTGTGTAAGACAAAGGCTAAAGCACACAACCTTTTAGCTATATTCTTTCATTCTTTAATAAAAAATGTTTGCTGAAATGAATTTTTATCTAATAATCGATGGCGGATATTGAAACTAATTTTCTTCCCAAACCTATTCAATTACCCTAGAGAGAAAAGAACCTAGCACAATTAAGATACCCAGTGATAGGTTCTAGACCATAGCCACGCAAAATTTCATTTGCAAGCCCATGGGATCGCGCAGTCGACATTATGGTGACAACCGTATACGTCAGCTACTTCGTAGAAAGTATGTGTGATGTTGTGTGTTTGGCTGTTTCGTTGTTCTTGCTATGGCCAAACAAAGCGAGTCATTTGATGTTCAGCATTGATCGAAGCAAGACCTACATGTGTACGCAAAAAAAACACCAAATACACACAAGTAAAAACAGAAAGAACTGCAAAAAGAACAACAAACACACATAAAAAGTAGAAAGAACATAAACATGCACAAAAGCGCTCAGTCACGTTTGGGGGTTCTGTTCTAGACTCAAACTTAAGCTACTTGTCATGTGATTGGGTCTTAATACTTGTTAAATTACTGTACTATAAACAAATGTTTTTAATTTGGAAAAAAATCTACTGTATAATGAAGGAATTTTCCTAACATTTTTGTTCTAGTTTTGTGATGTGATTATTTTTACCGGTTACAAGTCAGGAAGATTTTGTACCATTCCCATTTTCACTAGTCATACAACAAGTACGTTCAAAGCAATTGGTATAAAATTTCCCTCAGAGCAGTTAAACTTAAGAATTCTATGTGCTTTATTTGAAATGAATCCTTGTTGAATACATTGTTAGATATTTCTAAAGTTAGTGAGCTACATCTTATATATAAAAAGACTACACAATTTTGTCGTACACTTTTAAGTATCTTATTGTCCACCAATATTAATGAAACATACATATATGGTTAAAAATATATTTGTGTCTAGATGTGCGCAATATATTTTTTTACCGAAAATCCTCAAAATTCCAGAAGTTCCACAGAAATATCCCCGTTTGAATTTCTGTCACCCGGCGATCCTAGTATTTGTTTTATTACTCAAATGCGTTATTAATTTAATTTGTTTCATGCTTTGAATTTTCTTGTTTTCTACACAAAATGGTAAAGCATTTTGACAATTGTGTAATCTTGATGGTATTTTAAGTCTAATCTAATAACAATTAAGTTATTAAATAGCCTTCGAAATGCTTAATTTAGGACGTGCTTTTGACGACTTCGCGTGTTGCCGGTCTTCTGCCGGGCGGAAGGATTTTAAACTCTATAGTATGTCAAATCTCGGCTTCGCTTACGACAATTTTCAATATTGTAGACTTTCCGTGTAATTGTCGTAAGCCAAACCCAGACTTGATATACCATAGAGTTTAAAATTCTTTAACCCGGCCGTCTACACGAAAAGTCGTCAAAGCACGTACCAAATTAAGTATTCCGAAGGGCAATTTTTTATTTTTGGGCGATTTGGTTTTGGGCGATTTTTCATGGAGCCGGTTTTTCCTTTATGTATGTCGAATAGTGGCTTCGCTGAGTAAAGATTTCCTACTTATTTCCTGCAAAGACTTCCATAAAAATTTACACTCAAAACTGTAATTGGCGAATGAATATTACTTTTAAATTTTCTTCTTTATTTATTATATTTCCTCAAAACAATAAAACGTTTAATTGGCAGATAGTCACATGAAATAAATGTACATATACGAAAGAAATTTGTTCAGACAAACTACCGAAATGTCGTAACGAATTCGTTAAGACATTTCGGTAGTAAGTCTGATTTTAGACAAACTACCGAAGTGTCTTAACGAATTCGTTACGACAAGTCTGACTTCAGAAAAAGTCGGAACTTTTGGTTTGGTGGGTAGCTACACACAACTACAAATCCAAACGATCATGCGAATATTTTGCAACAAAAAGACAAAAGTTCTCACTTGAAAAAAAATTAATACAAACATAGAGCAAACACTTATTTGTATGTATGTACATGCATACATCAAATAAATTTAGAGATATGTACATAAGTATGTACACATATCGTCAAATTTCACACCCATGCGATTGCGTACTCAGAACATTTAAGGCTCCATTACTCATACGTAACGTTGATGTAGTTGCATGTTGCTGATAGTTTCTGTCACATAGAAAAGCTATGAGACAGAAACGATCAGCAACATGCAACTACATCAACGTTACGTATGAGTAAAGGCTCAGTTAAGGCTGATTTAGCCGAGCGTAAATGTAGAAAACGTTGATGTAGTTTTCTACATTTACGCTAGGCTAAATCAGCCTTTAGCCGACCGTAACGTTGATGTAGTTGCATGTGCTGATCGATTCTTTCACATTGAAAAGCTATGAGACAGAAACGATCAGCACATGCAACCACATCAACGTTACGGTCGGCTAAATCAGCCTTTAATGGAGCCTTTAGTAGAACTAACACAGCTCTTCCCCTCTCACACTTCCATTACCACATAATGAAAATATACAAACCGTTCACCAACCGACTGACGTTGAGTCAAAAATGGACGGACATGCTTAAATAAATAGAAACAAAACATTTTAAAACTTTAAATAAAAACAAATTTAATTTAACATACATAGAACAAAGATAAGCTTGACAAAATAAAAAATTTCATCGTCCACAGTATTATAAAACACAGATGTAAACAAACGGATTTTAGCATAAACATATAAAAAATAGGGAAGGTCACAGTGTTCGAAAATTTACCTTATATAATGTACTTTAATGTTCTGTACGGAAGAATATTGTAATACACAAACGCAAATAGTGGTTGTGTAGGAAATACAAAAAAAAAAAGAAGAACGGCATTTCTGTTAGTGATCTTGTACCCAACGAAAATACTGTTTTTAACAAACTGAATATAAAGATAAGAACATTTAATAGTGTTCTGTTTTTCGTTGAAAACAGTACACTTCGTTGTGTTCGGCGCAGTACATTATTTTTAATGTATATTTTGTGTATTTAGCATTAGTATTCGTTTGGCTCTCGTGCATGTATACTTGAGTGCGTAGTTGTATATGATGAAAAAAGAACACTATAAAACGCAAAAATATAATGTATGTAGTACACAACCACTACAATTGTACGGTTTTTTGACAAAAAACAAAACGCTACATAATGTTTCTTATTTGCATTAAAAAATCCTTATGTGTTGTGTTCGGGTTGTGTACATATACACAAACACTAAAAAAATAGATATCGTTTCTGCTTGTGTATACAGTACACAAAATAACGTTCGGTTTATTTTCAAACACTGGAAGGTCACATACATGAGAACATTTTATACTACATATGTACATCACATGTCGCCTACAAAAACAATTCAAACTATTTTAACAACATACCTCCAAATCATGGACAGACTCAAATTCATACATTCAGACATATGGAAATTCCCACAGACACAGAAATTCTCACGCCCCGCTCATACTCACACCAGCACCGATTTCGTAAAGAATTCGTAACGACTGTTCGGTAAAATCTTCCGATTTCGGAACCGAAATCGTGCCGAAATCGCAACGATTTTTGTATAAAAGGGTTGACACGACTTCGTAACGATATGTAGTTACGAAATCGTACCGATATGTCGGTACGAAGTCGCAACGACGTGTAGGTACGAAATCGATACGAAATGTCGGTACGAATTCGTAACGATATGTAGGTACGATTTCTTAACGAATTCGTTTAGTTTTCTTCAACTTTTTTAATAACTGTTTATATAAAAATTATTTTCCATCATTTTATTTATTCACTGCAGTATTATATGATTTAATGTAATATAACATAAAAACTACAATTTAAATTTTTACTGTCGGTTCTTTGTGGTGTCACAATATTTCTTTCTTTTCATCTACGTAGCGTGTCTGGCTAGAATTAATTGTTAATGCATGAATCTGTAGAAGATTTAATATACATATGTTAATTAGTTTTATTTGAGCTTACAACGTAGCTTTAAAAATCTCAATACATCTAAAATTATTCACAGCAATGTGTAGAGTCTGTCTTCCTAGACGGCCTTTGGTCCGGCTTAAGAGTTTTTTCCTCTATGTATGTATGTCGAATAGTGGCTTCGCTGAGTAAAGATTTCCTACTTATACTGTCTTCGGCCGGGCTTAAAGGTTCTCTTTATGTACATACATATGTCGAATAGTGGCTTCGCCGAGTAAAGTTTTCCCGCATAGACTC
Source organism: Panzeria rudis (assembly GCA_956483635.1). NCBI lineage: Eukaryota > Metazoa > Arthropoda > Insecta > Diptera > Tachinidae > Panzeria > Panzeria rudis. Next base: position 60,255,471 of record OY101451.1, read on the forward strand.
TTGTCCATGAAAATTTAGACTCAAAACTGTAATTGGCGAATGAATATTACTTTTAAATTTTCTTCTTTATTTATTATATTTCTTCAAAACAATCTGAAAACTTTTCACTTTTTTTACTTACTTATAAATCAAATTTGTATTGTTTCTTAAAAAGTTTTATTTGCACATACTCACATGAAATAAATGTACATATGCGAAAGAAATTTGTTCAGACAAACTACCGAAATGTCGTAACAAATTCGTTAAGACATTTCGGTAGTATGTCTGATTTTAGACAAACTACCGAAATGTCTTAACGAATTCGTTACGACAAGTCTGACTTCAGAAAAAGTCGGAACTTTTAGTTTGATAAGTATGAACATCTCACATACACAAATATATATTCTCACGGACAGACATCAATCCACATGTAGTAATATGATGAAATTCATATATGTAAATAGCAACAGCAAGAACTAAAACCTAACATTGTGTAATATTTTATAAAAATGGCGACTAATGAAACAAACATTTCAGACCATCTGTCCTTCTAAGCAACACAACTACAAATCCAAACAATCATGCGACTATTTGAAGCAAAAAAGAAAACATCCATAACCATATTCTGAAAATACAAAAACCCTCCACCAGTCAATTGGTGGACGGACATGCTTAAATAAATACAACTACATTTTAAATGTAAACACAAGCACCACAAAAAAGTATCCACAACTCAAATCAATAGCCATAAATAAATCCCTGTAGGATCCATGGGGCCAACTGTCTAAGTCACCTGTTTTGTCGACAAGTTTGGTGACATTGTCAGCAAATAGTCTACACTCTTTATTCTACCTATAATGCACAGACAAGTTTTTGACAACCTCTCGAGTGCGATCCCGAATGTCTCAATATGACCCCATAAGAACCATCTAGTCTATACTCAATCAAATGTTCCAAGGTCACTATCTCAACACAACCACAACCCACGAAGCGACAGAAAACATCCAGGGTCTATGGTAGTAATCGAACCCCACGACCTCTCTACCGATATGCTAGCATCGCTACCACTCACCCACAGAGACACCCATATCCGAAATTCATATAGGGATAGGGCTAATAAACTGCGTTTACAGTTTATTTCAAAAGTATTTGTGAATTTTTTTATAAACTTTTGAAAATATGATTTAGTTAATATTCTCTCATATGGATCCTCTAAGGGATATGCCCATTGTTTCCAAACCCTTCTTCCTCAGGGAATCAAACCTGGCGGAAAATAAAGGTGAGGGACAGGGCTAATAAACTGCGTTTACAGTTTATTTCAAAAGTATTTGTGAAATTTTTTATAAACTTTTGAAAATATGACTTAGTTAATATTCTCTTATATGGATCCTATAAGCATCCATCTCACGATCGGATATAAGAAATGAAAAAACACATCTTTCTACAGAGCACCTACGATTGCATCATCTTTTTTATATACACGATCATACGCGAAGTATAATGAAAAACCATTGACTATAATATAAAACATCCTTTTTATTATATTTAATGAATTACAAACATCCTGTGTTTTATTGAAAATATTACACTGTCTTTCTACTTGTTTTGGCTCCAGGTATAACCACGTATGTATAAATGTGTTGTTTAAATAATTCGTTAGAAAGCGGCGTACTTCGATGGTGCTTGAAACTCTTTCTTTTTTAACATAAAAAAACATTCAAAATTGATTCATTTTATTTCAAAAGTATTATATACCCTAGAAATTCATTAAATACTGGAATTTGGTTCAATTATTCCCTTTTTAAAAAGTTTCCCTTTTTTTCGCAGAATCCCCTTTTTGGAGCCACTTTTTTCCTCAAGATCCCCTTTTTGTGTCACTTTTTAAAAATTTTCAACGGTCACCCTGATTTTCACAGCAGATTTTTTCAAATCAAATATATTCAGTAAATAAACTAATATTAAAGAACCAACACAAGACAAGTGCCTTATGTTATTGTCTGGAATCTATCATTGAGTATCTTAATTATGTGAATTGACCATCTCCAATGACGTCATGTAAAACTACCGGTTCCTTTTATATAAAGTTCCGGAATTCGAAGTAGTTGCTAGTCCTTGGTTACCAGTCACGTGACTTGTCTTGTGACATGCTATCTTACCTGTAGGGTAGTTTCGACTTTTTAAAGACAGTAACAGACATTCCATCTTCAGCCAAACTCCTTCCTACATATTATTTCTTCAATTGAATTATGCTGTCTTTTCTTTACATATTTTGGCATTGGGCCCATAACTGTTATTCTTGTCAGATACCTTTGGATCTTCACTGAAACTTTTAATTTGTATATTGTGTTCTTTACGAAAATGGTGTAAGAGTAGAGAAGTTGTCGATCCGTAAGATTTGTAAGCCTTAGAACAGTTTTTGAAAACAATTTGGTTTTTGGAATTGTCTTCCTAAAAATACTTCCAAACTAATATCATGCTGTAATTTAAAACGAAATCTTTAACGGAGTTACGTAATGTATCAAGAACCTCTTACAGAAGTATTTACAATTTGATGTGTGTAAAGATAAATATGCCGAGTTAAATATGATTTTAAAAAATATTGCATGGAAATTTTTTTTTATATATGTACGTATTTTAAGTATTTCGTACTGAATTTTGGACTTTTTCTACAAATACGTTCACTGTGTCCAAACCCTTTTTCCTCAGAGAATCAAACATGGCTGAAAATAGAGGTGAGGGACAGGGCTAATAAACTGCGTTTACAGTTTATTTCAAAAGTATTTCTGAAATTTTTTATAAACTTTTGAAAATATGACTTCGCTAATATTCTCTCATATGGATTCTATAAGGGATATGCCCCCTATGCCCAAACGCTTCTTCCACAGGGAATCAAACCTGGCGGAAAATAAAGGTGAGGGACAGGGCTAATAAACTGTGTTTACAGTTTATTTCAAAAGTATTTGTGAACTTTTTTATAAACTTTTGAAAATATGACAGTTAATATTTTCTTATATGTTTCTCTAAGGAATATGCCCACTGTGCCAAAAGTCTTCTTCCTCAGGGAATCCAACCTAGCGCAAAACAAAGGTGAGGGATAGGGCTAATAAACTGCGCTTACAGTTTATTTCAAAAGTATTTGTGAAATTTTTTATAAACTTATGAAAATATGACAGTTAATATTTTCTTATATGTATTCTCTAAGGGATATGCCCACTGTGCCAAAAATCTTCTTCCTCAGGGAATCCAACCTAGCGGAAAAAAAGGTGAGGGATAGGGCTAATAAACTGCGTTTACAGTTTATTTCAAAAGTATATGTGAAATTTTTTATAAACTTTTAAAAATATTACTTAGTTAATATTCTTTCATATGGATCCTATAAGGGATATGCCCACTGTGTCCAAAGCCTTCTTCCTCAGGGAATACAACCTGGCGGAAAACAAAGGTGAGGCATAGGGCTAATAAACTGCGATTACAGTTTATTTCAAAAGTATTTGAGAAATTTTTTATAAACTTTTGAAAATATTGCTTAGTTAATATTCTCTCATATGGATTCTCTGAGGGATGTGCCAAAACCCTTCTGCCTCAGGGAATCCAGCCTAGCGGAAAACAAAGGTGAGGGATAGGGCTAATAAACTGCGATTACAGTTTATTTCAAAAGTATTTGTGAAATTTTTTATAAGCTTTTGAAAATATGACTTAGTTAATATTCTCTCATATGTATCCTCTAAGGTATATGCCCATTCTGTCCAAACCCTTCTTCCTCAAGGAATCCAACCTAGCGGAAAACAAAGGTGAGGGATAGGGCTAATAAACTGCGTTTACAGTTTATTTTAAAAGTAATTGTGAAATTTTTTATAAACTTTTGAAAATATTACTTAGTTAATATTCTCTCATATGTATTCTCTAAGGGATATGCCCACTGTGCCCAAACTCTTCTTCCTCAGGGAATCCAAATTGGCGGAAAACAAAGGTGAGCGATAGGGCTAATAAACTGCGATTACAGTTTATTTCAAAAGTATTTGTGAAATTTTTATAAGCGTTTGAAAATATGACTTAGTTAATATTCTCTCATATGGATCCTCTAAGGGATATGCCCATTGTGTCCAAACCCTTCTTCCTCAGGGAATCAAACCTGGTGGAAAATAAAGGTGAAGGACAGGGCTAATAAACTTCTTATACAGTTTATTTCAGAAGTATTTGTGATCCCTTAGAGGATCCATATGAGAGAATATTAACTAAGTCATATTTTCAAAAGCTTATAAAAAATTTCACAAATACTTTTGAAATAAACTGTAATTGCAGTTTACTAGCCCTATCCCTCACCTTTGCTTTCCGCCACTTTGGATTCACTGAGGAAGAAGGGTTTGGACACAGTGGGCACATTGCTCCGAGAATCCATATGAGAGAATATTACCTAAGCCATATTTTCAAAAGTTTATAAAAAATTTCTCAAATACTTTTGAAATAAACGGTGATCGCTGTTTATTAGCCCTATCCCTCACCTTTGTTTTCCTCCAGACTGGACTCCCTGAGGAAGAAGGGTTTGGGAACAGTGGGCATATCCCTTATAGGATCCATATGAAGGAATATTAACTAAGTCATATTTTCAAAAGTTTATAGAAAATTTCACAAATACTTTTGAAATAAACTGTAAACACCAAAAAGTAAATAAAAACTTTAAATCATTTTATGACAATTTACCCAACGTTTCGTTTGTTATTTACAAACTTCTTCAGGGGTTTCTATTTTATTTAAAAAAACCTAGCATATATTAAAAATTTTTTCCTAATTTAATAATTAAAAAACATAATTTAATATTAAAATTTAAACTTACGATTTATATCATTATCAATTGTTTGTTAATTCTTATTATTCTAAAAAACTGGACTTCACGCACAGATATTAATAATAAGTAAATAAATGAATTGGTACATCACAACACAAAATCAATCAACTTAATGCTAGTATAGGTCTGTCATACGTCCTGGTTTTCCAGGATTGTCCTGGTTTTAGACAAATTGTCCTGGTGTCCTGGTCCACACTTAAATTGTCGTGGTTTTTTGATACAGGTCAATGCAGACAAACATTTTATTTCTGCTGATTTCTGTTATGAACAGAGGTTAAGCTTTCTGTTATAACGCTGCTTACACGAAGCAATTTTACCAGCATTTCGTCACCTTATTATTGGTTTGACCCATAGATATTTGGATTTATTAAACTTGTGATTTACAGTTACCATCAAAATAAAATTTTCGTATGAAAGTGAGCATTTCTATATAAAAATTTACACAAAGCCTGGGCTTACATTTTCCAACTAGTCGATGAAATAAACACAGGTCGCCTCGCCAGCCCATGTGTTTATTTTCACCCCTCGTAATTTTAAATGAATTTTTTATTTTTGTTTACTGTTTTTTATGTATGAATTACATGTTAAGTTTTGTATCTATTGTTTAATTGTTCGACTTCAATTTGAAATATATGGTTGATACATGTATCAAAATAAAAATTTGTTGCGGTTCATTTTTATATGACTAGTTCTTGGAATATATAAGTTTTTGTTGTACATTCGTTTGTGATATGTATTATAAATGTCCTGGTCGATGGGTTCAAACTTCTGGCAGCCCTATGCTAGTATCACAGATATTTAACTAATTATGTTATAGCGACGGAGTATTGTAATTTAGTATTGTCCTTGTCCTCTTGTATATTCATAGTTTTGTGTATTTTCTCCTGTATTCGTAGGGTGTATGGTGAATCGTTTGTTTTCTTTCTTTTCCCTATTTAATATTATTACATCGTTGAAATTTATTATATGGCTACACTGCTTTGCATGTAGTGCAAGTGCCGTCGTTTCTTTTCTTTTTTCAATGTCTGATATGTGCTCTTTCATTCTTGTTCCTAGCATTCTCTTTGTTGTTCCTATATAAACCCTCTGGTCAGCCGAGAACCAGACATATGGTCAACATATGTCAACACTCTTTTCTCTACCGACAATTGTACTAGTTAAAATGTCGACAACTTTCCTTTTATGCGCGAGTAGGGGGATACGTTAGAGACAACAGTTCTAGTATATTTCTGGTGACATTGTCAACGAAAGCGTCAATAGTTTGCTTTCTTTTTTTATTATGCTGTGCAGTCAATGACAGAGTTGCAAGACGAGCGGATTTTTGAATTTCAATTGATATATTTTTTTTAATTTCAATTGATATTTTTTTAAGCTGAATTGATATTTTTTTAATTTCGAATGAAACATATATATCGTCACAGAAAATGCAAAAAGCCCTATCTAACATTTTAAAAGTTTTACAGGAGAGGCATACAACTTGTTTAAATGAAAACTATATTGACAATTAGTGCAAAATCTTACAATACAACTAAACAAGGACCCACAAATTTATATATTTATTATAAAATTTTGCACTAACTGTCAATATATTTTTTCATGTAAATAAGTTTTATGCTTATCCTGTTAAATTTTTAAAATGTTAGATATGGCCTTTTGCATTTTCTGTGACGATATATATAAGTTTCATTCGAAATGAAAAAATATCAATTCAGCTTAAAAAAATATCAATTGAAATTAAAAAAAATGTATCAATTGAAATTCCAAAATCCGCTCGCCAGTTCTGTAAATTGAGTCGATTTCAAAACGATCGATTTAGAGAAATTAAATCCACTTATAGCAACATTTTTGCAGTTTCGTACTTTTTAGAGCTTCAATTATCATATCTGAAGTTAATTTACGGCTCTCTTCACAATGTATGGTTAAAAGCTAACGTCGACTTTAACGTTTTGTATGCCGAACTTCCCGTTAAAGTCCACGTTAACTCTTAATCAATCGTACATTGTGAAAAGGGCCGTTAATATATAATTTAAAGTACATTAAAGGGGGCATTATTTATTTTTGGAAAACGAGAAATTTACTCGGATTCGAATTGCAGAATAGGGTCGATAATTTTCAAATATATTTCGGTCTAAATAATTTATTTAATTTTTAATAAAAAATAGTATTAAAAAATATATATGTATATGTGTTTAAGTGTATTGCCCTTACCCTTATAAAATTGTAGACAAGGGTCACTAAATTGTACTAATGAATCTTTGGTTCAAATGTTTCCATATGGTCGTAAAAGAACTACCTCGTCAATAGTGCTAAAGTCGATTGGTAGATTTTCAATGACAAGCCTATGTTATATGTCATTAGGCGATTACATTGGCTGGGGTACACCTGGTCAGTAGTAGTATTAACAATGTCACTAGTAAATCACTATAATTCAATATCAATACTGTAGACTAGAGCCCCTAACATTTATTAGTGAATCGTTGGTGCCAATGTCTCCATGTGGTCCCAAAAGAACCACTTAGTCAATAGTCTTACAGTCTACTGGTGGATTTTCAATGACAAGCAAATGTTAAATGTCAATAGATGATTACATTGTCTGGGGTACATCTGGTCAGTAGTACTACTGACAATTTCATTAAGGTGAAGGTACATAGCATGCGTTAAATACGCTAATGCGTTACAGACTTCTGTCAAAAAAGTTGAAATAGTGTGTTTCCATAAGGCAAGATACAAAGCGAAGTTTGCGACGCGCGTAACTCGCAAAAAGTTGAACATTCTTCAACTTTCACGCGTCGTATACAAAATGACAGGTAGTGCTGCCAGATTCATATGCTAAAATGTGTGTTTAATGGAAATAAATTATTAGAAATTAATTTTTTTTATTAAAAAATGGATGAAAACTGCATTAAATATATAAAGAAAAATAAAACTTACAGGCAAGACAAACTATAGCCGGCAAAGGCTTGAAATTGTATAAGCAGAAAAGCATTAAAAGCATGGTGTGTAACTTGCCATTCTTAAAGCGTTAAAAGTTCGAAAAGTAAGAAAAGCGTTGCCGCGTAACGCGTGGTATGTACCTCCACCTTTAGTAAATTACTACAATTTCACTATTCGCATTTCCTGCAGGGAAGCATATCACATTTTTCTCTATCATTCCCTCCACAAGATATTCCATACACGACCTTATCAGCTTTCCAAACGTTGTAAGTCGGAGAGATCAAAGTTTTCAGAATCATTCCAATATGTTTTGCTAAGTAATAGCATGGTACATTAGTCGAGGAAGAGATCGGTCGAAGAGGTACGTCTATCTTATGGATCTTTGGTAAGCCATACAGATCAGGTGCTGAAGACGCGTGCATTGTCATTTTCATTTTTTCATATTTTGTTATTTTATTCTGTTTATATAATTGCATAACCAGCCTGTTATTAGTTCTTTGTAATTTATCTGCAGGATCGTCTTTTGAAATTTTGTATGTTTTCTTGTTCTCCAATAATTTATTCATTTTCTTTTTGTACTCATTCCTATGCATTACAACCGTTTTGTTTCCCTTATCAGCTGTAGTTATGCTGATATCTTCTTTGTGTTTGTTTAAAAATCTTTTTGTTCCCTCATAAATGCTCAAAATTAATTTTTCTTTTTCAGTATTTTTTAGGTTTCGCTTATAGTTTGCAATTCTATAGGCCATTTTCGATCTAGTTTCATCTTTATTAGTTTCGTCTTTAATGTTTTGTACCCATTGCTCCATGTCAGCTATAAGAGGTATTGCCTGAAAATTCTTCTTGCCAACCGGGATTGCAAACTTCGTACCAAGTGATAATAGCCACTTCATTTCAAAATCAAATTCTACTCTTCATTGAAAGTGATGTTAAACTTCTTAAAGTTGTCTTGTTTTAGTTTGTGTATTTTTGAACTGTATATCTTATTAATTTTGTTTCTAATATTATTAAACTTCCTCCACTGTACATTTTTGAATGGTGTAAAAATGGTGTATGTAGGTAATAGTTTTATTGACTTTTGTTACGATAAAAAACTGTCAGAATACCAATTTTCTATTTTTATAACTTTGGCTACAAATTATAACCATGGTGACTATTATTGCTGTGTCAGAATAGGCCTGTAAATGTAAACAAACAAAAATAAAGGATTGCCCTTATCGTGTTTGGCGATTTTCGCCTTCGACTACGACATTTTTGTAATAGATTAAAGAAAAAGTAGCATGCTGACTTTTTTAATCTATTACAAAAATGTCGTAGCCGAATGCGAAAATCGCCAAACACGATAAGGGGGAATCTTACATCTGGAGGCGGTACTTTAAACATCTTTAAGTACACAAAGCTAATGAGAAAATATCACAGACACACATATTCAAGAGGATGAAGCTAGAAAAGAGGTGATAACTTCTAAACGGCTGGGCCGATTTTCTGCAAACATAGCTTGGAACACTCTCGATCAAGTCACCTTTCAAACAAAAGAAAAAAACTAAATGAAACTCGGTCCAGCTGTTTAGGCTCTGCGAGGGAACAGACAGGCACACAGATAGACACTACAAACGTATAACCGCTCCCACGACAATTGGATCTACGTTCCGGAACGACCCGAGTCCAACTCGGCCAAAGATTGTCAACCCAGCAGCAGCTGTACAAACCGGAAGTTTTTTTCCCCAGGAAGGAACTCCCGACAACAGCAGTAGAGCTGTTACAACAACAAAAACAAACTTATAACACCCCTCTTTTTGGTCGGAGGTAAAAATTAAAATTGTCAGTGTAAATTATCTAATCCGTAACAAATCTTTAACCCAATTTGGAGCGCTACTTAATATGTGAATAGTCCCTTCCTTGCACTCACTTTAACGAATGCAAATCCGTATATAAACGCAGTCGGGTAAAAATAAGCGAATAGTTCTCAAATATGAACTCGTATACCCTAATACATACTCCTGTATATTTATAATTAATAATGTTATCTAAATATGTACTATATTGTATCTTTAACTTCAGTTAACTAATATGGCTTCAACAACATCATGTCGTTTATGTGGTTTTACTTGCTATGAATTTAAATCTTTATATGATGACAAGGAGGAACATAGTGAAGTTTATCACATTGCAGTGAAATATTTCAATTCATCGGTATGTTGTTTTCTAGTTATTTTAGAAGCATTAAGCTTTTATACATATAAGTATTCACTATTGCTTATAATTATTTACGTTAGTTATATACATATGTACTAGAGTATTCAATCGGCTAACCGTTAACCGGATGATTACTACCCGATTAACTGATTGGTTAATATAAAATTGGCTCTGTTCGATTAACGATTAAACTGGTTAATTTTTGTAGAATTATAACAATTTTTTATGTGTTTAATTACACTGTACAACAGTCCGAAAATCTCGTGGGTTTTCATGACTTTTTTATGTTTTCGATGTCGCTGAATCCGAATTATCTTTTTCGGGTCACGTCACCCCATTTCTTATTCAAGAGGAACATTTTATCCATTGGGACCTATCCCTCAGAATTTATTTATTTTTTTTAAGTTTTCTAAATAAAAATATAATAGAAATATAATAAATATTCTATTTAACTAAACTTATTTTTTTTTCTTTCTATAAAGTTACACAAAACACATAAAATTTGTACTTAGGAGGGACCGGGGTATAGGTCCCAAAAGAAAAAATGTTCCTCGAAAAAATAATGGAGGTTGGTCATATACATTAACCCTCTCCGACAGTTAGGACTTGCCTCCTCTGTAGCGCAAAAACCAGACGTGACCCGAAAAAAAATAGCTTCGGAATCGGATTCAGCGAAAACATAAAAAACTGTAATGAAACCCTACGAGATTTTAAATTTTTTTTTAATTGTTGTACAGTGTTATTTGTTTCGTCTCATGTACGTAGGGTATGTGGTTATAAATTATTTGTTCATACAAACAAAGAAGTGTGATTAGTGATCTTAATTTAAGTAAAACTTTAAAACCTTTGGAAGTGGCTATAAAAGAGCTTAGTAAAGACTCTGCTACTCTAATTGAACTTGAGGAAATTATTAAACTTTTGATTATTAACACGCTGTAACAGTGAAAATACTCGTGAGAAACGACTTAGTGAGGTTTGTAGGTCTAGTTGAGTAGACCATTTTGCCAAAATCGCAAATTATCGATAAAAAACGATATTTTGGGAATTCACGGACAAAAACAATTTTCACTGCGTTGTTTCTGCACCGATTTTCATTTTTTAAACGGTGTCGAATAGAAGAGGACTTAAACTTTCCGTGTATATTTAAAATATATTATTTTTACTTAATTTCATGACAATATTAAAAGAAAAATTAAATTTTTTATTAGTTTCCGATTTTTAAAAATTTTGCGTATTTTTTGCAACTCTTTGCTCGAAAACCTACTCATTTTTTTCAAAAGTTAATCTTATAGCGATTACAATAAATCGTAAATTATTAAAATCGATTATGAATTAGCACATTTGCAATTCTTTTAAGCAAAATTTCAATGTAAAATTATACATGCAACACATGCCCAATGTATTTTGCAGCAAAATGTATAACTGCTAAATTACTGTTTAGATTTATTTAAAATTTGACATATAGACAATAGATGAGGGGCTATATTGCACAATATAGTTTGCGAAAATCTGCAGAGTATGTACCAGAGCTGGGAAAAATTGCAATTAATTGTGATTGAAATCAAAGTGATTTCACAATCAGTTAAATGCAGTTAAATTTTTGTTGAAATCATGCGATTGTAATAAAATTTTTGTTGGAATCATTCTATTTCATTCAACTCCCCTGAAATCACAATTATAGTGAAAGTCCAACAAAACAATATAATAAATTCAGTAAAGTGCGACATTGTCTCGCACACGAAGGGTTCGTACGAATACACATATAGCCCTTTTCGTTTTTGCCCTTTTTTCATTTTGGCATTTTTTTCGTTTTGCTTTTTTGTTTAAATTTAATTCGTTTTTATTGCATTTTAAAATGAGCTAAAATACAATAAATACAAATTTATATTGGCCATACAATTTAATTTGTTTTTATTTTTTAAGTTTTTTTCGTTTGGTTTTGGCGCTTTTAGCAGTTTGGTGTTTTTTTTTTGTTGCGATTTTTTCGTTTTTTGCAATTCTTTTTGTTTTTTTTTGTCTATTTTTGTAGTTTTGGCGATGTTGTTTAAACTAACATAAAGATTATTTGAATTGAACTACTAACCCTGATTTCATTTACAGTGTAAGAATCTTTTGAGTGGTATTTAAATTATAACACCCTGGGAGGTAATGGCAATACTTACAGTGGCCATTAATTCCATGGACAAATAGTGTACACATTTTATGGATTTTCATGCAAATGCATGTTTTTGGTTAAAGATGTACATATTGGCTAATTATATATGCGAATCATCAAATTTTAAGTAGTTTGCTATCGATTTGTAGTTGCGTACTTTGGTGGTAAGTGCATACTTTTGCACATTTAGGCAATAAATGCATATTTTTATAGTTATAAAAAAATTTTAATGCATATTTCTCATTTTTTTTTTAAAAATATTAATAGTACGATTATGGATGGCAACAGAGCCTCAGTTGGGTTGAGAGTTGCTGAAAATGATACTACTGATGGCTACTGAGAGTTGTCAATTTCAGTTACTATTTAGTACCTTTCTGGCAACCATTAATTTGTAGTTGCCGACTGACAACGCAGCTAAAGTTCGGTTGCATTAAATAATAGACCCAATTATGTTTGTTTCATATATTTTTCTCTAATAATGCATAATGAGAAAAAGTTCATTAATAGGTACAACTCGCCACAAGATGGCGACAGTCTGTTAATTGAGCTTACTAAAATTAGTAGGATTTTCGCTACAGTGTTGTTGCCACTGTCTGTGGTAGTGTAGGTAACGGACTCTGATGAGTAGACTTGGTAGTCACGAAACAGCTGTCAGTTCAACCTTCCGTACATCCAAAAAGGTTTCTTTGAATGTTCAATATTTACATGCTTTAGAAATTCTTTCTTAAATAAAAAATAATTTAATCGAAAGATTAAGTTAAAAATGAACTTAAGCCAAATTAATTAAATAACTTTGGACTAAAAACTTCTTTGAAAAAATATGCATTAAAAACACTGAAACTAATTTTTCATCATGTGCTTATGATTGGCCACACTAAATAGTATAAAACTGCATCATTCGAATTTTTGCACTTACATTTTTTTTATATAAATATCAGTTATATCGTTAAAAAAAAAGAATGAAATGAAATTTTAAGTTTATTTTCATATATCTCAAGACCTACCTAATGGACTTAAAAATTTTTTACCAACAATATGTTCGTTGGTATATTCATCTTTTATGTTGTATGCCAATTGTAAAAGTTCTGTGCGAATGTAAAACTCATTGTGACAAAACTCAAAGATAAGTGAAAAAAGGACATGTTTAACTTCCTTGCGATGAAACTCACTTATTCTGACTCAAACTATAAACAAAATTACGCCCAAAAGAAAGGAAATCTTGTTCCCGACATGAATACGCAAAAATATTTTATGATTTGAGGTCAAATCTTAAAGAATGTAAACAAAAATTGCAATATTTGTTTTTTTTAATTTTTCCAAAAAACTTTTTTTATGTATATAACTCAAAATCTGTACGTGCTGGACCTTTTCTAATTTCAGATTCTTCTTAAGGAACCTTAAGATAGCCTTGTCAGTTTTATTATTTTCCCTAAATTTGTCGAGTATAATAACTTTGTATTTGAATATTGAAAATAACACGCTGTTACAAAATGGTATGTTTTTTTACTCGTGAAAAACAACTTAGTGAGACTTGTAGGTCTAGTTAAGTAGATCATTTTGCCATTTTAAAAAGTTGCAATACTCCCTCAAAATCGGAAGTTATCGATAAAAACAATTTTTTTGGACGTCACGGACAAAAAATTTGTTGCTGTGTCGTTTCTTCGCCGATATTCAATTTAAACGGTGCCGAATAGAGGAGGACTTAAGCTTTCCGAGTATATTTAAAAGATTTTATTTTGACTTATATTTCATGGAAATATCATTAAAAGAAAAATTTAAATTTGTATTTTCTTCCGATTTGTTTAAATTTTGCGTATTTTTTTGCAACAATTTGCTTGAAAACCTACCCATTTTTATATTTTCGTATAAAGCGTAGCGATTACAATAATTCTTAAATTATTAAAATCGGTTGGGAATTGACAAAGTTACAATTTTGTTTAAATAAAATTTCTATGTAAAACTATACATGAGTAAGAATAAAAATTTTTTTTCTTAAAAAAAGGTTGCGTCTCGCAAGGCCATTAAGCTTAAAGTCGTTGAATTTGTTGTTTTTAGCTGTATTACGTATTTACTGTTTGCCGAAAAATCAGTTTTCTAAACTTAAAACTATTTTTAAAATGTGACGGGTGTGACCGACGGGTGTGACCTACTACGAAAATTTAAAAAATTCGAAGAAATAAAACTTTTTGTTGATTTCGTTAATATAAATAATATAAAAATAGATCATAAGAAAATAATAACATTAAATTATTTGCTATCCGTTCTATTATAGACAGCAGAATACTCTAGCTGAGTATTTTTTTAAACTCAATAAAAAGCGAAGAAAAAGTATATTCCTTTCAGAGATAAGGGTTTTTATTAATAATGAGAAAGGGAAGAAAAGAAAATCTGAAATAAATATTAAACATACAGAGGGAGAGCAAAATGTTTCGTGGATGATCATTTAAAAGTGGCACAAATTGCTGAAAAAATATTAAATAATGTATTTTTTTTTTTCTATAATTGTCATGCTCTAAAAACATCAATTGAGAGATTTTTATTAAAAATAAGGAAATTATTTTTTCCTTGCATAGGACCGTTTTGCGTGGAATCACTCACATGCAACACATATCCAGTGCATTTTGGACGTGCTCACAATATAAATGGTAAAAAACGAATTACTTCTAAACCACTGTTTAGATTTATTTGAAATTCGGCATATCAATAAATGAGGGGCTACACTTGCACAATATAGTTTGTGAAAATTTACAAAATATGTACTGACGACTCTACAGTGGGCTAAAATGAAATGTTTACATACATATGTATGCATATAGCATTGAATGCTTTGCTATATAAAAGCTCGTTGAAGTTCTTGTTGTTGCACACATTGGCTATTATTTGTATGTATGTATGTGTACTATTCATGGGTATACATACAAATGATAGCGAATGTGTGTAATAAAAAATCATGTATTGACAGTAATAATTAAATATTTAACTATAATCAATTAAATTATTTAATTGAAAGTCTGATTTTTTTAAATTAAAGATTTAATTAGAAAAAAAACTTGTAATATTTTTTTCTGTGTACGGACTATTTTATTTTGTCGCCTTTGAATTTTTTCTACATTTGATGCCGAGACAGTGCCCCATAACTGGATCACAGGCAGCGTTGCCAGAATAATGATTTTATCATATTTTTTACGATTTTTAAACTAAAATATGATTTGATGATTTCCTTTCCCAAAAGATGATTTGTTTTTCTCCCAAATTATGATTTATTTTAACTTGCTTGAATACAATTTAAATAAGTATTAAAAAACTTGCGTTTTTTAATTATTTGAATAAATTAATATAATTGTCCATAGTTTTTAACATAAAAGTTTATGGTAATGCATTGTGCCTTACATTGAATTAACTATGTAAACTTTCTCTGACTAAAGTATTTTGAATTTTGAAATATATTTCTTTATTCTCCGAATTTGGCTAGTTCTTTTAAAGTAAACACTTTGCCGTTTTAGCGACTTTTAAGTATAATGCAGTGTACACAACATCGAACTTGTCAAAACTTCATCAGCTTTGTATGACAGTGACAAAACTATCGTTAATGTTGGGTGCTAAATCCGTCATTCAGGAAAAAAAATTACTGGAAAACATGGAAAGTACGAATACTGAACGCACTTCGTTGACAATAATTTATTTTTATTTTTTCATAATATTTAACAACTCCTAGGATGCTTTTGTTTTAACATCATGCATTACACACCCTAATCTTGTTATATACGAAAGACAACGTTGCATTTTATAGCATCATATAAATTCTTTTAGAAAATCATTTCCCGCGTTTATGCGAAAATTTTAGCAAACTGTCATTCATGTTCGATAGTGTGTACCCTGGTTAACAATTTTTCGGAATTTTCTCTATTTTTCATTGATTTCTTTAGTTTTGGGATGCCTCCAAAATATCAACAAATCACATTGTAATGTTGCGGTTTTAGTAATATGTATATCAAACCAAAGCAACAAAAACATTTCTTTTACTTAACAAAAACTTTACATATTTTATACATATTTTTTATAAAATTAGACTTTTTCGAGATTAAGGAATTTTTTCTATCTTTAAAGTTTTTGGGAAACTCGTGAAAGCATAGAGGTCAAAATATATTTGTTGCAATTTTTGGTGATTTAAAAAAAGGTTTACCGAAAATGTCCTAAAATTACATATTGGTTTTAGTGATATCGAACCAATTCAAAATTTTTTTCTGATATTAACATGGTTTACCGAATTTTCAATATTTACTTGAGTTGCGTTTTTCGAGTTTTTCCTAGCTTCTTTATAATTTTGGAAATTTGTTCGTGAAATTGACCATTTTCGAGGTGGAAGTGATTCTGCTGCGTTTATATACATTCTTAGTCATGGTGATTTTTAATGTACAAATGTTTTTGGGGATTGTAATTGGGTTGGGTAATTTAATTCTTTTCCACAAATTTTAACAATTATATAAAATTTTTAAAAATATTAGAATCTTATTAGTTCCCATAGCTAGAAATGGAAATGTAAGGAAATCATACAAACTTAAAAGAATGCGTTTTTGTTTTCGTTTTATATAAAAGTTTTATTGTTCAGCTTCGATATGAATATTTTAGAATAAAAAATTGCTGATGATTTTTTAAATCAAAATATGATCTTTATTTCGTCAAATGATGATTTTCTTCGAAAATCTTCTGGCAACGCTGATCACAGGCTAAACAGACGTGACAAGAGAGAGGGAAGATATTGCATACCCTCTTAAACAAAAGCCGAGTGCAAAACGGAATTGAAATTTTCGTTGTTTGCAATTAAAACAAATTGTTTATTTCATAAATAAATGGATAAATTTATTATTTTATACACGAAAAAATTACAATTCCACATTTCACACATATTATTTAAAGTTTTTATACATTTTGCA
The DNA here is from genome assembly GCA_956483635.1 of Panzeria rudis. NCBI lineage: Eukaryota > Metazoa > Arthropoda > Insecta > Diptera > Tachinidae > Panzeria > Panzeria rudis. The sequence continues at coordinate 60,272,515 of OY101451.1, forward strand.
GCTTCTACTATTTTTCAACAATTTTTGCTACCGAACTAACAAGAGATGCACAAACACACACACAGGCAAACACAACACTTCATTTGCATTTTAATTAATAATTCAACTTTCAAATATCACTTAAACACACTTTAAATGCTTTACTTAATTTTTTACATTATAAAGCAATAATTTTTTGCAGTTTTATGCTAATTAAACACTTTTTCGCTGTGAGCTAAAACTTTTATTTTGTTTTGTTTATTTCTACATCTTCACATCACTATATGTGTCTCTTTTCTACAATAGCCGAGTGGGAAAAAAAGCTGAGTTTTTAATTTTTGATCCCTTATTTTCTTCCACTCTGTCCTACTTTGTGACTGGATTTTGTAGGACCATATTGGTTTTAGAATCGAATTGCGTAGAAGAAGTTTACAGTCTAGGCTTAGAGTAGAGTTCCTTTCAATGAGCCAATTCATTTGAGGTGCTTTTAATTTCATTTGGGGCACCTTTGCATTTATGTGAGACTTCCATGCTAGACGACGATTAGAGCTGTCAACTATTCGACATTTTCCAAAAACCTGTTTTCGAATACATAGTTGAAAACCCCGCACTTTTGCAAAAACCGGTTTTCGGTGTTTTTATTCTAAAACCGGTTTGAATAGCCGGTTTTTTCGGTTTTTCATACTGAACAAAAATATATATGAATTTTTTGACTTTTTTGCTTCTGATTACTATTTTACCCAAAAACCAAACCCTAATTGCCACACATTTCAGTCTCAACATTAAACTAGATTAAATTAAAAATTTCAAACATTATTAAAAGGTGCATTGGTATATTATGTAATACATAGATAAATACATATGTGAAGACATACATTTAAAAAATATGTATTGAAGATCAAGATTTAGACATTTTAATTGTGTTTGTTTTTGTGCATGTTATTATTAGTCAATTGTTGTCGACAAAGTGTACACACGTCACAATTTTTGGTGTCGTGTGAATGTGAGGTCGACGACGCCATTCATAATAGGGGTAACTGTTTTCCATTTTTTATTGGTGAGTTTACCGAAAAAATATGGAAGGACTTCAGCTCAGCTCAGCTTCAATTGTTACTCGTATTTTATGCACATTTCTTAAATGATTTAAGTATTACTGACGTAGACGAATTGACGGACGAACTTCTGCGTTATAGAGAAAATACGTCATAGAGAAGTTATCATCTTTAAATATATATGGACATACTTATAGTATTGAGGAATCCGTTATATGGAGATTATGTAGCATATGAAAAGGAAATAGTCAGGTATGTGATGGAAATCGATTTAGAAAACGAATCCATTTTAAAAGGGGTGTTTTAATAATATTTCTTTATTAATAAAAAGAGTTTTATCACAATAATTATAAAAATATTTTTTTTAAAGGAATTTTATCAACAAAATTATAAAAATTGGATGAAAAGTATATTAAATAGGGCTTTCTTTCAAATTGCTTTGTTTTCAAAGCCTATTTCCATCACATACCTGAGTATCTTAATACAAGGTTCTTTACATAGAAAACGCCATAGCGAAGTTCGTTACAGGGAAGTTCGGCTGTATTCCTTTACATGATGGTCTTTTAGTGCATTTTGAACCATGAGCTTTGGCCTTTTCATGAACAATTTTAGATATTGCAAATATATATTAAATATTGGTAGTGAAAAAACGTTTAAATATGATCTTAAAATGTGATCTTAAAATGAAAAATATTCGAAAATGGCGAATACTTCGACACAGAAAACCTGGTTTTTCGAATAACCCGAAAACAGTCTCATTTTATGAACCGGCTTAGAAAAATCGGAAAAATAGACAAAAACCGGTTTTTCGAATAATTCGAAGACCGGTTTTGACAACTATAACGATAGTCAAGATGAACACCGAGGTATTTTACTTCATTGTGTTGAGGTATAGTTTGGTTAATTATTTGTATAGGTCGGCAGGTTTCTCTGCATAATGTAAAAGTAATGTGTAGACATTTTTCTTCGTTTATTTTTATCCACCATTGTTTTAGTCATTGTTCCAATTGTGGTATATACTCTTGCAGTTTGCGGGAAGCTTCTTGATGGCTTTTGTGAACACTTAGAAAAGCTGTATCATCAGCGAATGTTGATATTTGTATGTTACTGCTTACCAACAAGTCAGAGGCATATATCAGATATAATACAGGACCGAGGATGCTGCTTTGAGGAACTCTGGTATAAATCGGTTGCGGAGGGCTTAGAAAATTACCTTATTTATCAACAAATTTTCGCTCAGTTAAGTAACTATAAAAGCTTAAGGGTGTGTTCCGGTAGGTTTTGCTTTAGTTTATGTATTAAACTTCCGTGCCATACTTTATCAAATACCTGAGAAACATCGATGAAGAGCGCAGGACAATATTTCTTTTCTTCGAAGGTTTTTCTAACCACGTTCACGAGTCTATGTGTTTGTTTAATCGTGCTATGTTGTCTTCTAAAACCAGTACCATTCAGTGTGGGTGTTAGCTTACTCATAAGTAGCTTTTCAAATAGCTTTGACATGTTAAACAATAGGCTTATAGGCCTATCGGATTCCATCTTCGTATGATCTTTGCCTGGCTTAGGTTTCATGGTAATTAGCGCAACCCTCTATTCTGGGGATAGCTTTTGAAGCGCAGAATACCGTTGAAAATAAATAGATTATCCTTTTTGCAGTATAGGGTAGCTCTAGAAGCATTTTATTGCTTATTTTATCAGCGCCTGTAGCTTTTTTCGAATTTAAGCCAGCAATACAGTGTTGAGTCTCACGAATATTAAACCTCAAGGTAACATCTGGTATAGAGAGGACTGGTGGCAGCTCAACTATAGTATCAGACGTATTTGGAGTAAATACTTTCTGCAAGTGTTTTACGAACAAAGTACCTTTTTCAGCGTGTTCTTGCCCAGTCTCCATTCAAAGCTCGCAATGGAGGCTTATGTATTACTTGTCTTTTTAGGCCTCGGGCTGCTCTCCATAGCGAATAGTCTGAGGTGTTGCGTTGAGCCCATTCAGAAATTTCTTAAAAGAAGCGGTTTTTGATATTCTAGTAGAGTTTTAAGCTATTTAGTACATTCCTTCAGCCCAGATTTTAGCTGAAGCGATCTGTAGCGTTGCTATTCTCTATAAACTCTTCTTTTTCAGATAAAAGCCGTTCTACATCTGCTGAATAAATTTTATTATATCTCACCTGAAGATTTGTAGTAGTAACATTTAGAGCAGCTTGCTTAAAGCTTGCCTCAAGCATTTTAGTAGAGTCATCTACGTGAGCAGACGTTTTTAGTGGAATATTTTCTGTGCAATGAGCACTCAAATATTTTTTGTATTTCAAGCAATTAATACGTGTGGTTGTCATTGTTAAATCACAAGTGGGTGATATAACATTAAAACGCATTTTTAGAAATCGTGTCCACCGAAATGCGTCCCTTTGGTGTGATGAGGCGAGATCCCCAGAACGTGTGAATAGCGTTGTAGTCACCGGCGGCCAAAAAGCGTAATAGAGTACCTGGGAGGAGAGTAAATTGATGAAATCACCAGGTTTTGATCAAAAGCTTGAATGCAGATGTTGGTTGCTTGAAGATAGTCTTCACAATGAACACTCATTAAGTAGTATTTTAATCGCGATTTTATTAGTATAGCCGACCCACCACAAGCTCTACCCTGCGGGTAGAGAGTATCGTAGAGAGTATAAAGAAGCTTCTAGCCACCATCAAATGCGTCTCAGAGACGAGCATAACATCAATTTGTTTATCCTTCATGAAGTATTCGAGTTCGTTTTTATGTTGGCGGATGCCGTTTGCGTTCCAGAAACAGATTTTTAAGTTCATGGTTTGTTTAATGCAGCCTGCAATAATGGAGACTGCATTTTCAACACTTCCTGCATCATTCAGGTCATGTTGGTTGTAAAAAATTTACTGTTTGTATTAAGTTTTCTATTGAAGCCTCAACGATCAAAATTGAAACCAGTGTTTTCGATGGCAAGAGGCCGTTTTTGAGCTGTGGGTTGGTTAGACTTCAAAGCATCAGCGTATGAGAACTGACTGTTTGGTATGTTTTGCGATATTGCCTGGTTAGCCTTAAAAATTTTCGCGTATGAATGCCGGCTGGTAGCTGGTTGGCGCAACTGGGGATAATTGGTATTGTCGTAAGTAATAGGTTGAGCATAGGTGTGATTACGTTTTTTAGACAAAGACTGCATAGATAGGGCAGCCGCTGTAGTTTGCAGTGTAGTTTTCATGGCAATTGCTACACTTTTTAATATTGGAATAATCTTTTGGCTTATCACAATTGGCAGTACTGTGTAGTTCACCACAGACACCACAAACTGTGCGCAAATTGCAATATGTTTTGGTGGGGCCATATTATTGGCAATTCAGGCATTGAATGGCCCCTGTTCGCTTGTGTCGTTCATCTACGGTTAATCGTCGGTTCAGCAAATATCTTAAGCTATAAATGGGGTGTACTTCATTCTTTTTTTAATTTCATGTCACCTGGTTCCAGTTCCACACGAAATTTGGTTGGGGAACTCGCTCTCTATTTTTGATGTTAGTACCATTTTTCACTTTAAACTGATCATTTAGTAGACCCGCTTAAACTTCTTTTGGATCGATGCCTTTTATCACTTCCTTGAGGCCTCGTGCACTTTTCAGTTGGTAGGTGTAAACATTTTTTTTTATTTTTGCCTCATCAATCGCGCCGCGTTTTATCGGGATTACGTAGAACGCCTCTTCACCGATTAATTGTACTAGCCTTTTAATTAGCTCATTTGAGTTTTTCTCCCATAAGTATATTGGGGCGGCTTCCTTGACCTGACAGTGATGATTTCATCTTTGTCGTTTTGTAGAATTGAATAGCGATTTCAGAAGGCGCCGCATCAGATTTACCATCTTTGGGAATTTTCGCCACTGGAGCGATGTTTTTCGATCTTGGACTTCTTTGTCTTTTTTTATTCTTTACAACTTTAAAATAATGATCAATACCCATTTAGATTTTTGGCTAATCATTTTCTAGGGGTCACTTTCTGTGTTTTTTTCTTTTTCGGCTAGATGTTGGTTCATATTGTTGGCACTTGTGCTTTGCTGTGAAGCTGGTTTCTTTCAAAAAATTAATTTTTATATTACTGTCTGTCATAGGCATTGAATTTGAACGTACCCGTGTGAGCAAGTGTAAATTTTTGTTTACTGGGTTATCACATTCTTGACTAGTACTCATATATGTATATGAGTACCAGCAATATATTTCTTGATATGATTTATTTACAAAAGCAAAAGAAAAAAAGTATAATACTCGTATTAACAAACGGTATTATTAATATTTGTCATAGACAACTAACTAGACCCGTCACTATACAACAACATTACGAAGATTGTATGAAAGAGAAAGCAAATTTTATTTTCTAACGTGGTTTATAATTGACTATCTCATTCATACAATCTTAGTAAAAACAACAACATCATGTAAAACTGCATAACACATGAGAACAGCCTTTTTTAGCGGTCAAAAGTGAGTATTCTGTTCCATATTCTGTGATATTTGTTTTTGCGAATATTTGTCTCTTTTTTTAATATTAAATATTTGTATATTGTTATTTTTTTTTTGTTCACTGCCAGTATTATATAATTTCAAATCCTGCGTTAAATTTTGTTCCTTACTGTACCACTTTCATAAGCGGGGGTGATAAAATATCAACACAGCCATCCTAATAGGGAATCAAAGCAGATTCACGACAATAGCAACAACAGAAAACATTGAGATAATGACAAAAAAAATAATACACACATTAGTTTTGTTAAATAATTGAATTTCGACAACAAAGCTTTTTACACAAAATATTAAATATCTAAAAAGTTCGCAATAATGTTGAATTTTAAGTAGAGACTCCACACTTTATAAAAATCTTTATTTCGTAACTAAAGCTCGAGAAAGTCAGAACTTCTGGTCCATCAAATATAAAAAATACTAGAGTCCGACCGAAACCAGTTTTTGGAGGCCGAACGAGAACCGAACTTAATATTCCGCAAAAAGGCCGAATATTCGGCCGAATCCGAAACTTGCCGAAACTTTTTCAGCTTTAACTGATATTGACATTTTGAAAACTTAACAGAACTGAAAAGTCATTTATTTTATTAACGGCCCTTTTCACAATGTGATTTAAAATTGACGTAGTCTTTAACGGCAAATTCGGCATACAAAACTCTACGTTAAAGTATACGTTAACTTTTAACTGTACATTGTGAAAAATGGCGTAAGAGTTTTTATACATACATACAGTGTCAGTCAAAATAATAGTAGAAATTGAATATATTTCATTCCATTGAGCAAATACAAAACTTAAACATTTACGAGCATATGACTACTAAAAACTTAGCATGAAGGTAGCTTAAATGATGAATAGAACTGGAATATTGGATTCGGTACACAAACATTGAGGCGTGTTGTATCACTCTATTGATGACGTTACAAGAGCACCAATCAAAAAGCTGAGTCGGAATAACTAAAAAGATAAAAAGTGGAATATTTACCTATTTTTGACACTAAATTTATACGATTACGCCCGCGTTTCATCGATAAAGAATTTTCCTCGACGGTATTGAATTTATCGTAAAGATGGAAAATGAGTTTTTTTCATATTTTGAAATTATTTAAAAATATGTATTTTAAAAAATAATAAATTTCAGTGCAAAATTGCAGAAGTAAATTCGAGTGCGAAAAATTGATTTATTATAACATAAAATAGATTTTCGATTGGAATCGAAATCGGTTTACCATTCCCTAGCTTATGCTATTTATTTCGGCAACAAACAGTTGAATACCTTATGTTACTATGTATACCTTTTGGTTGCGCTTTATAAAACTAAGTAAAATTTTCATTCACTTTGAAAAGATATTGGACGGGAAAAAACAGATTCATGACGGTGACATATACTAAATTTGGAAAATACTATTTCGATTAACTTCCTTATTTATAGAGAATAAAAAGTTTCGGTATTCGGCCAAAGAGTTGGCCTAAATCGAATATCAGCCGAAACCCCAATTTTGCCGAATTCGAAACCGATTATTCGGTCGGACTCTAAAAATACCCTAATGCGGGGGTTAAAAAAAATATTAAAATTATTTCCACATATTTTTTTACCAGAATTTCGCTATTGTATGCATGAATACCTGAAATTGACGGTTCCATCTTAAAAGTGCAACGTTTTCAGTATTAAGTTAGACAAAATGATAAATTTTGTTTATTAAATTTCAACTTTTATCACTTTTTGTAAAAACAGTAAAAACTGTCTGACTTCAGCAGCTCACTCCACAGTGGCTGTGCAACATAGATAGGTGCAATTTTGAATAGTGATAGAGAATTTTATATCCTTTTACTGGGTACGAATTTTTATCACGAAAAGTTAATTTAAAAATTTCAATTAAGCGCCACTTTGGAACAGTTGAACCCAGTGTGCAGCGTTGCGAAAATAATAGGGTGCCTTTACGCTTTTAGTGTACGGAACTCTAAAAAACGTAGCAAAAGCTAAGTTCGTTTGCCATTTTAAGATTTTTTTTTAATTACACATGTTTACAGGACATTGCGTTCCGGAAAATTTTTAGCTGTTACCGACTGCATATGTTATGCAGATTTTAAATATGTAATTACAATTTTTTATCAGCTCAGTTTTCCATATATACCGTTATGTCAAAAATGAAGGCAAAAATGAATAGGCATAACTTGAGAAGGCTATGCTCTATTCACTTAGTCTAAATTTACATTATGAAATATTTCATAAAGTGTTTGGCATGAAACCTTTTGTGTTTGCTTACACACAGAGAAAAATGTCCATGTAAAATCGTCGAAAACCAGGTTAATTTAACATTTTTCGGTAGTGATTTTGCTTCATAGGCGTTTCATTTTAATTCAAAATGATTTACAATAATTTTCAAGGAAAATTTATCCTTTTGAATTCATGTTGATTTAATATTGCAGTACAGTTAAATCAAAGTGAAGTTAAAACGGAAATAATACGAAAAATCATGTTGAATCAAAGTTATTTCCAGTTGAAACAACGTGAATTTGATATTTATTTTACTTACGTGATAGACATCAGAAAACTTTGTGTTGTAGCTGGCTGTCCCAGCCAAGATTTGAGCTAGTACCACCTGCATGATAGTCTACGCGCTAACAATTGCAGCCACAACAGCTTCAAACTTTACTTTAACTATACTAATTAACTATATTAATTAATTATACTAATTAAATACCATCGCACGTAAAATGAATCACATTTTAATTCAACATCATTTAAATGATTATTTAACATAAAACTTATTTTATTAAAACTTATTTTATTAAAGTTATAGTCATGTTAATTTAAAATGAAATGTAACGTTTATAACAAAGTTGTTGTAACAGTGAAAAATTTTAAATCAAAGAAATTTAAGGTTAGATTAATAATTTTTCATTTAAAACTAATATGAAACATTGGTAATTTTAAACCAGCAGCAGTAAATTTTCGCTGGTAATTCATTTTTTGTCGTCTACATAGCCGACACATGTAAGAATAAACAACAACAAGTCACACAACTAAGCACAACAGTGAACTGTAGCAATGCACAAAGCAAATAAACAGTAGCATACTTAAACGATTAATTATTTCATGTAAATTTAATATGATTTCAAATCACAATTGCGTCATGTTGATTTTACATTCCATTCTTTTTCTGTGTGTACTGCAAGCGAGGAAAAGCAAATAGATTAAAGAAAATTTACAAAAGCCATCTGAAATTGTATTTCCTATTATATTTTCACCCCAAATGGATTCCCTGTCCATTCTATTAGCAAATAAAGAAATTTTCATGCCACAAATTTCATCAAATATTTCATAATGTAAATTCGGTATTAAGTAAAATATTGAAAATTCGACAACAAAATAATCTTTAAGCCGTACAAACCTTATTTCTAAATCAGCACAATACTTTTGGCGGTATGTGAAAGTTTCAGCAAAAAAAATATTTTTTTTATAAAATAGTTTAACATTTTATCCAAAGAAATTTATTATTCAGGCTTAAGTTCGTTCAATTTAATTTTTACAATTAAATCATTTTTTATTGAGAAATAATTTTTCAAAGCATGTGGCAATTGAAAAGTACAAATACCAATTTCTTGACTTTTGTAAAGGTCGAACTGAACATCGATGTTTTCGGGATTAACCACAATCCTATCGTCAGAGCTCTCTATACTCTAGGCTACTCAGCCCCCAAAGTCAAGCGGTAAATATCTGGCATTAAACCAATTGCATTAAAGCTCTATGTTTCCTGGCTTTAAGCTTATTTTTATGGTGGCTTAGAAATTTACCATGCTTGGCACTTATCCTAATCAACAACCACACTTGTGCTTTTTGTTTATATTTCTCACCCAAGATTGAGAAAGCTCCTTTCTCTAGTTCTTAGGGTTTACATATGTTTTGTTTTATCCGTATTACACGGGAAACTATCTAACATATTTTGTACTATGTGCCTCTAGTGTTAATAATTGAAGTTGTGTGTATTTAGTCGAACTATATGGGTTTTATCCAAAGAAATTTATTATTCAGGCTTAAGTTCGTTCAATTTAATTTTTACAATTAAATCATTTTCATCATGTTCAATAGTTTAACATTTTTAAAACTATATAACAAAATAAAATAGTTTGGAAAATCCAAAGGTGTACGCCTCATAATCTCATTTAGACCGTGAAATTAAATAGGCTTCTATTCCTAATTATACTGAAGCGTAAAAAAGGAAAAAAGACTCGATTAGTGAAGTCTTTCGGTCGTTATCGTGACCGTACATACATACAAACGGACGTCCAAGACAGAACTTTTTTTAAACAGTTTTTTAATTAGTTTAAATAATAAAAATGATAAAATGGGCCAGTTTTTTGTCCAGTAGCATGTAGCTAAATAGATTCCAAAAGAATTGAGCTCTTTTTCGTTGAAATTGGTGTACAACTTTTGATTTTATTCACAATTTACTGACAGAACTGAATTGATAAAATTTTAATTTTCATACAACAGTAGTAGGAAGCACAAACTCAAAGTCGGAAATTTGTGCACCAATTTCAATAAAAAATGTCTATTCTTTTGGAATACATTTAGCTACAAGCTACGAAATCAAAAATAAGCTCGTTGTTGTATTTTTATTTTTTATGCATTCTTAAAAATAAAAAATTCTAAGTTTTTTATAAAACTTTTATTTTTTGGGCTAAACTTTTATTTTTTGATATCTCTGAAAGTACTGAGCAAATTTAGAAACAATGTTTGCTTGGCCTCAATATTATTTTATTGTCGAATTTAGGTTTTTTTTCATTACTGAATAGGGAAAACCCATCTCAAGTTATGCTACTATATGTGGTGAAAGTGACTTTATTTCTTACATAATGCTATATCGCAAAAACTAGAGCTGATGGAAAAAATGGAGTGTATGTTAGCTTTCAGCGTTCCCTATAACTAAAGAAACAACTTTGATTTCTAGCGAACGAAAAAGTTTTTCGAAATTTGTAAACATGTGTTATCAGAGTAAGCTTTATTTCTAGAAGAAGAAGTTTCATTTGAAGAGAACGATGATATTGTGTAATGAACGGTTTGATCAAAAAATTTTTTTCAAATAATGTCACATAGTCTATATACACAATTGGCGGTGTTATTACCATCTATAAATGCCTGCGGGGTTAGTGGTGTTGGTTTAATTGTTAACTGATTAGCATACACATGTTTAATTAATGCATTACTCTCAACATCTCTCCGTCAACGTATAATAGCAACATTTCCTAAACTTAAAAAAAAGCTTTCATTTTACAATTGCATATCAACATTTACAACATTTATATGTACTCTGATGAACGTATTGATAATTTCATACAATTCTTCGTACATTACAGTTCAAAGAGCCAGCTACTGTGAAATATTTAATAATTCCTTCTTACGAAGTAGATAAACATGGTTTTTTGTTAATTATTCGAAATAAATAGCCTTCGCAATAAGATACGCATAAAACCTAAAATGTTCACCGATATTCGCATAAATAGATATGTCATGACATTTCTTGTTTTGTTAACACTTCATGACATGGCCAAATCCAACCAACATTTTTTTCATACATTTTGCTAGATCATTCTTCGAAAAATTTTTTGCATCGCATTTAAAAAGAGTTATTGTTCAATTACACATGGCTTCCATTAAACAATTACTGATACGAACTTTCGTGGTAGCAAAATTCGGAAAACTCGGCCATTTTGTCATTGATAGCACTTCGAGAAGTTTCAGAATCTTAACACGCAAAAAAAGGAATTTAGAATCTTGTTCCGAAAGAATAAAAAGTATTCTACTATATATTAAATTAGTGCGGTATAAAAATAAATTATAGTGTGACTTTAAACAAGAGACTAATACAAGAAAACGTAAGTACGTCATCCTCAAATCAATTTATCAACCTAAATTAAAGGAGAAAAATAATTTCAGACTCCAATAGCCTCGTGTCATATGTGACCAGTGATATGGTTTTAAGCCCTCATCTGCCAGAGAACAGGCATATGCACTAAAAATCCTAGATAAAGGGCAAACTTAGACAATATACGCAACACACAAAACATTACGTCAGGGAGGGAAGTGATAGGTTCGCCAACGCAAGTGCCTTTAACAATTGTGTCAAATTCGTATCCATCGACATACCCACCTAAAATAGCCTTATAGAGTAGTTAAATTCTTCCTGATTGTCGTTACTATTCTCCAAATAAAAGCTTACGAAAGGCGTGATCATTAACTTCATAATAAAAACACAATTATTATAGTTCTGTAATACTCATCTTTTTCATGTTCTCTTTGGCTTGTTACGTAATTAAGGTTATTCAAATTTGTACATGAATTGCAACTAAATTTATAAAACAACAAATTAATGTATCTACATAGAAATTCTCTAAATTAAGTTCCAAAGATAAGTTGGCATGGGAGCAGTAACACAACCGTAAGCAATCACGTTGGTGTATTTAACATTAGAGATTTGGATGTACATAATATATTTGTACAAGTCTTTCCACAACATACATAATTTACACTACAGGTGCAAATTTCAACATGTGCATCGATTTCTGGAGGGCCTTCCGGAGATATACATCTGCATGTTTGGTGAGTCCAATTTTTATGTTTACCTCTAATATTGTTACAGAAGTTATAAAGCTATATTACAAAAACCAAATATAATTATAGTGTTGTATAGGAAGATGAACATATATACATATGTATGTAGCAAAGAGCATTTAGTAAATTCTCCATCAGCAATGTTACGAAGATATATCGATTATTGAAGTACATAGATGTATCTAAGCATGTTAAATAAATGCATCGAGAAAAAAACCTAAATACATTCTTCTATATATTTGATGGAATACTTGCTGCATGTTTGTTTATACTAACTATATTCTTATTGGTTTCTATATATGTACATGCATATATACCCAAAAAAAACAGTCAGTTTGATTCGGTCGAAAGTTAATGCTCTTAATCACTTATATTAATTTTTAAGTACAGTTATTTTCATAAGTTAATAATTATTTCAAAATTTTCGTATGATAAGAAAAACAATACGTAAAATTGCAGTTTATACCCCATTGATAAAATGTTAGACAAAAATTTTATTAAATGAATAAATACATTAGTACACAGAATGTCTAGTTAAATCCGAATTTAAGTGTTTTCTAGGGTTGATAATGAAGTAAGTGAAGTGATCTCGTGGGGGTCCAGATTACTAATTTCTTCGGACTCAGGTCTTGGGAGGGTTATGAGATACTCTTAAATACCATCTAATAGAGCCAATTTTAGGTATATTCTATAAAATATATTTGGTATTCTGATCTCATATCCATACATGACTATAAACGGGCAAAAAAATCTTTATTTTGTTCTAATAAATTCTGTAATATTTTAACTATCTAAATACAAGATAGGGAGTGTAGAATAAAATTTACTGTATACCAACTGAACTTTGTTCAAGAGAGGACCGAAAAACGATATCTATTTTTTTAGTGTTTGGGTATATTTACACAACCCGAACACAACACATAACGATTGTTTAATGCAAGTAACAAACATTATGTAGCGTTTTGTTTTTTGTCAAAAAACAGTACAATTGTAGTGGTTGCGTACTACATACATTATATTTTAGCGTTTTATACTGTTCTTTTTTCATCATATACAACTACGCACTCAAGTATACATGCACGAGAGCCAAGCGAATACTAATGCTAAATACACAAAATGTACATTAAGAATAATGTGCTGTGCCGAACACAACGAAGTGTACTGTTTTTCAACGAAAAACAGAACACTATTAAATGTTCTTATCTTAATATTGAGTTTGTTAAAAACAGTATTTTCGTTGGGTACAAGATCACTAACAGAAATACCGTTCTTCTTTTTTTTATGTATTTCCTACACAACCACTATTTGCGTTTGTGTATTACAATATTCCACCGTAAAGAACATTAAAGTACATTATATAAGGTAAATTTTTCGAACACTGATTTAAATTACGTGTTAATTATAAATGCTTAGTTAATTGTTTTTATGCATGTTTGTGGATTTGTGGTTGCATGAATAATTAATTGCCCAATGAACAATCTCCCAAAAATTTGTTTTTGTAAATTTAGGGGTTTGTTCATTGTTCTTGGGTGTTTTGACATTAATACTTTTTTGACATTAATACCATTTTACAAAAATGTACAACGACCCAAAAAATATTTTGTCTTAAACCATAAACTAGTTTCGAAATCTATTAAATATCAATTTATCTCAATTTTTTTAGCTTTTGGATGCGGAAACGGGACCAACTCTGAGGGTTATTTGCTTGGAATGTTGGCAACATATCAGTGATTTTCATAGCTTTCAGCAGTGGATTTTAAATGCGCAAACGCAACAAGAAGATTTAAAATTTATTATTGATGAAGATAGCACCAGTAAACAGATTTCGGTTTCAGATATTACTGATTTAAATATTGATGCCACTACAAATTTAATTAAATCGCACGAATCATTTTTAGACGAAAAGAAGGATGATGTTTGCTTTTCCGAAATTAGTAGTGAGTTCGAATGCGAAAAATGCAAAGAAATATTTCAAAGCTATGTTGCGTTAAATTCACATTTTCAACTCGTTCATCCCATTATATGTTCCAATGAAAACGAGCAAGATATTTGTAAACAGACTTCCACAAAATCTCACAATAAAAGAAATGAAAACTCTTTCAAATGTGAATCATGTGGAGCATCGTTTGCTCACTATGGAAATTTAAGGAGACATGTGCGAAAAAAACACGCGGCACAACCATTACTAAAATGGATATGTAAATATTGCAATAAATTTTTTAAAAACAGATCACATTTAGAAAGGCATAAAACTAAACATCATTGCCAGTTCAGCGACAATTCAAACTGTATAGCAAACCAAAAAGGTGATAATGAAGAAAACTGTATGACAGACTCTGAACCAGAGGACTTAAAAATTTGTAAAGGAAGAAAAGTTTTGAATAATGGTAATAATGGAAATAATGTTGAAAGCCCGAGAGTCAATAGCGTACAACTTTTTAAGGAAACATCTGATAATAAACTGTTTTTTGTCAAAGAAATTTCTGGTAATAGAAATATTGAATTAGATTTAGAACTCGAATCATCACCAACTAAACTAAACTCTAATATGCAAATACATATGCCTGTCTTAGACATTGTGGATATTAAAAATGAAATTTCTACTGATGCAGATAGTAATGAAGATGCAAATAAATTGACAAATAATATTAACTTCAATGAGTTAAACTCAGATGTAGAAGAAGAATATGATGAATTTTTAGCTAGATGGAAAGGTGATTTGGAATGCCCTAGATGCAATCGACACGTAACAAATTACTTACAGCTCAGTGAGCATTTTAATTTGAAACACCCGGAAGAACGTTGCTATATTAATTGTTGCCATATAGTCTTATATGACCGGCAGAGTATTGTGGAGCACCTGCAATTTCATGAAAATCCAAATGCTTTCGAGTGTACCGATTGTGGCAAATGCTTTAAAAATAGAAAAGGTTTAAGCTCTCATAAGCTGCAAGTTCATAGTGACAACAGAAGCACATATCACTTACATTTATGTCATTGTAAAAGTGCCCAAGAACGACGTGCCGAAAAATTAGCAGAAGGGAAACAAATCGAATATGACACTGTGCAATGTTGTCAACGTAAAAAGAAAATATTAGAAGATGACTCCCTTATTGCTAAATGGAAAAAAGAACTTACTTGTGAAATATGTAAAGCTACTTTTTCATATTACTCGTTGATGCGTACTCATTTCTACCATGAACACCCAGGAGAGAAGTGTAATATATTGTGCTGTCACAGAAAGATGTCGCGCATTTCTGACGCATTGGAACACATACGTTTTCATTTGGATCCACATGCATATCGATGCAAAATATGTAATATTGATTTCTCCGCAAAGAACACTTTAGCAAAACATATGCGTAATGCACACTTTGATGCATTACCGAAACATAGATGGGCTTGTGATGAATGTGATAAAACATTTGAAATACGCCAAATTTTAACAAGACATAAAAATGTTTATCACTCCAAAAAAGTCTGACTTTACATTACATAACTAGAGATGTCAAGTGAGATTGAAACAATCCACGCTTATCAGAAAATGATAATTGAAATATTTTAACAACGCCAAATTAAATATTTTTTCTGGCTAATTTGTAAAACTTTTTGCGAAACGCCTAAAGAACGTTGCCAATAATAAATTCAAAAGTCCCAAAAGACATAATATAGAAACAAATTATAACTACTACTTATCTCATTTTTTTTTTTTTACAAATTTCGGTAAACTTTTTCATTCCCTAGAACAGAAAGTTTTTTCTTTAGTTATTTGGGACGCTGGTTGCGAATCTGCACTCCATTAGGATAACTTGTGCAGTCATTGCCCTATTCAGCAAAAAAAAATCGCAATTCGTTTCTAAATCTGTGCCTCATTTCTGTAACTAATGTGAGGGTTTCTCGCATCGAAATTTTTTTTTTTTGATTTGGAATTTCTCCGTGCCCCTTGCTATACAAGGGATGGGAGGTTTACTTGGCTGAACCTTAGGTTATAACGCCATCAACAATTTCTAAAAGGAGTCTCTTCCAAAATAATTCCAAGCGACGTATACCGTCGCACACGAAGCCGGAACTCCCAAAATCCACTCCTTGCTTCTTCGCTATTGAGTTTTTGTTTGGTTCTCCAAACAATTATCAATATATATTTATTTTTGTTCAAAAGTGAGGTTTTGTTTGGTTCTCCAACCAGTTATCAATATTTCTCTTTATAATAGTTTTTTTGCATGTGGTTAATGGAAACCAACGGGATACTGCACGGTTTACCGTTAACCGACGCCAACCACTAATCACATGCTGTGTGAGACGCAAAACTCTCGAAGGCCAATAAACGACAGTGGCCTGGTTGCATTTACGATGTAATTGCCAACGACGCGTGATGTTGACTCGCCCAGAGCTGTTTTACGAAAGCATCGAAAAATGTATTATCATTCTATGAAAAACAGGATGAGCGAGAAAAAATAATATATTTGCATTTTTATTAGGTTTGCAGGGTGATTCATATAATAATTCAACTAGTATTCTATGGATTGTCCTACAAAAAATCGGATGACAAGTATAATTATTAATTTTTTCACGATGTGAGAACTTCTCACAAGTTACAGAAACGAGGCACTGCACAGTATTTTAAAAGATATCGATAGTTTGAGCCAAAAAAATAATCAACATTCTACAATTTTCGTTCTTGTATTTTTATATATTAGGAACTTATTATAAATTTATTGTTTGATATATTCTCTCAATTTTATTTTAAAAAAGATTTATGTGTTGAGGGTTAGACATGTTTATTATATGCCTGCATTTCATTGGTGCTTTACCAAATCATCAGTAGACTTCAACCATACTTTTGAAAAGGTGTAGAAGTGTCTAATCCTACTACGCTTCTTCAACTGTGATTTACAAAAAATCTTCTGCAAGTTCTCAAATGATTTTTGAAAGTCTGTGCATAAGATAAGAGTATGGTTGAAGTCAACTGATAATTTGGTAAAGCATCAATAAAATGCAGGCATATAGACATGCTTAACCCTCAACAAATAAAACTTTTTTATTTTATGAATTTTTAAAAACAAACATTTAAAATTTTTTAAATAAAATTTTGATTGTTTTGGTTCAAACTTGTACGATATCTCTTAAGACCCCCATAGACACAGAGTAGGAAAATAAACTAAATGAAACGTTTGCTTTCGTTTTGTTTTGTATTTTTCAATCTGTAAAACAAAAACAACGAGAACGTTCGTCCAATTTAGTTTTGTATTGTTTGTGCTTGTGTACACTAAATGTACATTAACTTAAATGTACGCAGGTAGAAAAGCAAAGAATGAGAACAAAATTGAAAAGTTTTAAGAAAATACATTTGCAAACGTTTCTCGATTGATTTGCCCATCATAGTAGAGAATGTGTTAGTGTATTTATACTAAATACCATTCAACAAAATACATTTCTGCTTTTGTTTCGTTTGCAGTTGTACGGTTTGAAACGGAATATTAAAGCAAGCAGATTAGTTAAAAGCCAATTGTGTTGTTTGCAATCTTTGTCATTGCAAAAGTATTTGATTTGGTTTTGCTCATGTACGAAACGATTGAAATTATTTTAAAACTCAGCCGGAAAAGTAGTCATTAATTACATATATAATGAAAAATATACGGGTGTGTTCTGTATTCCATGCGGAATTAGCAAAGCATTGTTGATACAAATTATTAGTTATAACAGCAATGCTTGGGTAATTCCGCATGGAATACAGAACATACCGGATAACGTATTATTTTAAAAAGCGAAACAATGCATTCACTTGGAAGCGAGAAGGTAATTTGATCACACACAAAAATTGCATATTCATTACCACGTACTTTACGACATCTTACGAAGAAGGAATGTATTGTTCCTAATATAATAATATACATACATATTTGTATATTATTATATTACGAATTGAAAAAATGTATTATAAAATTCATTCGCTGGACACATTAAAATAATTCATTACTTTCCTAGGACATGTTCTGGGTTAACAATAATGAATTCTGGGTTGAAATATTATACATTCTCTGCATGACTCTCTTTACTATTCATTACCTTTTCCCGCTGGGAAGTTTGTGTCTTCGGATGAAACGTTGGTTTGCACACTCTCCATAGACACGTACTGCATAAGCTCGTGCAATAAGTATGTGTTATTAAAATTTAGAGAACTTATAAATGTGTGCGTCACACAGGCAATGCAGTATTGAAAATCAAAATGGCTTTGAACAAATTCAAATTACATATGATTGATGAATGTGTAGAAAATCGTCAATCTCACGCGAATAGAATGTTCATCGGCAGTAACTACCAGCAGATTTAAAAACAATGTTTTCACAACTTAGAGATAATGTTGTTGTCGAATTTCGAATTCTTTTTTTACTCAATAGGGCAAAGCCTTCTCAAGTTTAACCAAAATTATTTGTCTTGAAAGTATCTAAATTTTTTTTATATAACGGTATACCTCGAAAACTAGTGCTGGTAAAAATTTATAATTATATATTTGAAAACTGCTTAACAAGGAAAAAGGGTTCATAATACCGTATTTATATGTAAAAAATTTTCAAAAACATATCTTAATCTAACCCGAAGTTCTAAGCACTAAAAACCTAATGCCGTCCATATGCTTGCCAACATTTTTAAAATTTCAAACACGTTTCGCCAAGTTTCATTTTTTCAGATATGACGCACGTTGCAATAAAGGAGCGATATTTAGTCAGTTGCAGCTAAAACTTTTCCGGAACGCGATGTACTGTAAACTAGTGTAATAGGGACCATCCTTGCCAGTGCAAAATTGTAATGTCATAGTTTTTTAAACTTTTAAATAAATTTAAGAACATGAAATTTATTTGCTGATGGTTAAGCATTGTCTATATGCATTTCATTAGTGGTTTGTCAAATCGTCAGTAGACTTCAACCATATTTGTGAACAGTTAAAAACGTCTTATCTTTGAAAATCATTTATTTGTTGTTCTGTATGTGCATAGTAATTATACAATTGCCCAATTCACAAGCTATCTGTATCTCTGTATCGTGTGTATAACTGTATTACTTTACAGTAATGTATATTTGTTGCTGATATATTTCATATAAAAATGAAATACACAAATACACTTTTATTTCATATGTTTCGTAAAATGCGTATTTAGAGAAACTCTCTCAGAGAGTATTTGTATGTATCTTGTTATTCTTTTGTCCATTAATACAAGAGAAGGCCGAAAAGTTACTTTTTTAATACTCGTAACATCTATGCACATACGATTATGAGTATTAAAGCATATGCGCACCAACAAGCATGAGTATATACAGGCATGCATACCTATCAGTATCGACACAAATAAGTGCGCATATCGATAGGTGCTAGTTCGATCAAACAAATATGCAGGAGGTGTTGGTATAAAGAAGTATGTATCGACGAGTATGAGTATAAGAACAATGTTACCAGGCTTGGGGAGTAATCATTACATTTTAACTTCAATTGCATACAAATTATTTGTAATTGACTTGGTGCAATTGAAATTTCTTGTAATTGTATTTGGACTACTAAAAAATACAACTACTTCTGATTGTAATTGCTCTAGCGCCAATTACAACTATAAATAATCGTAACTGTAGGAATCTTATTACAAATTACTTGTATTTGTTAATGCAATCATGCCAATTGAAACTACAAGTATTTTGTATTGGCATGATTACAATTACAAGAAAAAATTTATTTTAATTACAATATAACCAATTATTTTTTAAATTTTCAAAAGACTTTTATATAGCCAAAATGACGAAAATTTTCTACACCTTGTAAAAATAAGAAACAATCTCTTAAATTTTTTCATACTCACAACCTTGAGCAGCAGCAGCAGCAAAAAAATCGTAAAACATCACTTTTACCGTGAAAATATGCGAAAAATTACCAAATTGCAAACAAGCCGAAAAATTTATCAAACATCGCTAATGTAAGGAATGCCAAAATCTCTGAAAATCGCGAAAATTACGAAAATTCGCATAAAATTGTTAAAATTAAAAAAAATAGAAAAGTCTAAGAGCGATTAAAAATCCGTGAAATTACAATAAATCCAAGAACTGGTTAAAAAAATCACTTTTTTTTAGCGAAAATTGTCGAAAAACTGCTAAATTGCAAACAAGCCTTAAAATGGCTTTAAAATAGCTAAAATTGTAAGGAATGGAAAAGCTCGGAAAAAATCGCGAAAATGAAGAAAAATCACAAAAACTTGATAAGATTAAAAAGATATCTGATATTGATTAAAAATCGGTAAAACTGTAAAAAAACCAAAAACTGACAAAAAATCATTTTTGCCGCCAATATTGCGAGTTTGGGTAATTTTCGCGATTTTTTCTAAATTTTCTTCGATTTTTTATAGTTTTACAGATTTTTTTAATCACTACATATCAGAGTTTTCTTTTTTTAATGTTAGCAAGTTTTTGCGAATTTTCATCATTTTGACGATTTTTTCTGAGATTTTGGCATTGCTTACAATTTTAGCGATGTTTAATAAATTTTACGGCTTGTTTGTAATTTTGCAATTTTGCGCGAATTTTCGCGAAAATTTTAAATAACTTGATAACATCGGCATAATAGCTAAGCGTAATATTGATAAAAAAAAATATGCTGACTTCCCGAACGTCAGTTGCTTGTTATTCGAACTATGGATAAAACAAATTAATTAATTGAATTTGGCATAAAAATTGTATGAAAAAAAACGTTAAGACTTCAACAACTACAAACAAATTTTTCTGGCAACACTTATCAAAAAAAAGTTGAAAAACAGAACGTGTTGCAAGGCAGTGGTTATCGATAGGTATTCTTAGGCATGCCAGGGTATAAACAAGATGTGTATCGATACATACAAGTATGAAATAAAGTGCGCAGGGGTATACGCAAGTATGAGAATTTGTTCACATTTTCGATTGCAAAAGTTTTTACCACTTTACTAACTTATTTAGTATAATAGAATATAGCCCACAAAGAAAAAAAGACCAGGCGTTGGTAAAATAACATAAAATTAATTTCAAACTAATATATTTGCATATATTCACTTGTAGTTAATACCAATGCCAATGCAAGTGTTAAAATAAAAAAGAACAACGAAAGTTTATAAAAAACTAGGAGAAAATAGCATGAAGAGGTTATAAAACATTTGACAGTAACACATAGCAACACAAATGTTTGGTTTTAAATGCACGTCATGTCTTACATCAGCTTATTTAACTGTTGCGAGTTGGCTTTCTGCAAAAAGCTGTTGTTCACTATTTAGAGCCATTAAACTTTGTTCACAATTTAGAGAGTTTATATAAGAAAATAAGTGTTCAGATTAGTGGATAGTTCACTATTGTGGGAGTTCATATTACCGCGAGTTCACTGTATAGAGCTGTAAAAAGACCTTTAAAAGTTGGCAATGACAAGTAATCCCCACCAAACACATCCACATCACAAGGAGGTAAATTCAAAGTGTGACTTGAAATATCACCTTTGCTCTGATCTGTTGGGTCAATTGTTTTCTGACTTAATTCCAACTCATGTTTTTTTCCGTATAATTCCCAAACAATTTATGTACGACGAGAATGCAGCCCGATATTTAGCTGTTACTACTTTCGCCTCCGAAAGGTACTGAAACCGAGGATGAAACTGAGCATCCTCGGTTTCAGTACCTTTCGGAGATTTTAAACTCTAAAGTTATTTTTCGTATGACGATTTTACTTTCAATAAAGGTTTGAATTCCTCATCATGAAGCTCCAGAGTAAACACCGTATGTGTGTCCTCTTGAATTTCGTTGAAACAAGCTTCAAACATGACAATAGCATCAGTGGCTATAACAAATTTCTGTAATGAAGTAGTCATTATTTATTGAAATTTGATTTTCTTTTACAATAAAATTTATTTTAAATTTAATTAAATATTTAATTAAATGAGAATTGAATCACGTAGAATTTAAAATAAAATACAATGTTATATTTGAACAAATGAAATATTATTCCAACTGACCGACCGTAGGGTGACCACAAAATTATTAACGAAAGGGAGGGAATGAAAGAAGACAAAATTAACAGCCTAACCCACGATGTCGATCGACAACTCGATCGATTGACGACAAGTCACTCATTATAGTTCGTTTGAGCGACCCACTAACTATCGACTTGTCGGTCGTCAAGCTTTTCGTTGTTCACGTAATGCATTTACTCATTGTCAAATTAACAAATTGCCACATCAAAGATTTCACAATTACTTTGAAAATGAAAAGCGCTGAAATGTGAAAAGTATACCATAAAATATGCAACTCTATGTTAATTAAAGTTACTACAAATGTAAACAAAAGACATACTTACATATGTATGTATGTATGTTTCGATATTGTGACACAATAAAAGAATTTCTTTATGTGATTTATAAACATATTTTTGTTGAAATCTGCTACGCGACACATTTCGATGTACAGAATCCTTATCATCTTAGTTAAATTCAATTGTCTCAAATGCTGTTTCAGCAGCATCTGGTGCTGTTTTAGCTATAAGCTCCATTGGGGCCACTCCGGAAGCATCATCAGCTTCAACCTCCCAATTATCAACACCTGCTAAAAAGAAAAAGCCGGCTCGCGATCCTGCTGAAATTAAACGTAGTAATGTGGTAAATATTTGTAAATTGGTGGTAAAATAATTACTCGAACAATCGGTGCGCTATGGACGTATGTATGTTGGATTCTGATCATTTACATTTGAAACACTTCTGTATTGTTATTAAACATGTTTTGGGTCATGGATAGCGTACAATGAAGGGACTATTGGGACCACGAAAAGAACTCTGGGATCTATTGCAATGCGTTGAGAGCTATTGTCCTGAAGCTCACGATATTTATTTATTTATAAAATTTTGAGTTATATAGCACAACAAGATATGATAATCTTATTAATGAGAGTGCTAGTAATCGAGCAGATAATAACAAACATAGATTACAAAATTAACATGTATATAATATAGTAAATTGTTAATAGATTGACAGTAAGTTTAAATAAAAAAATATATGATTTTATCAAGGTTATAAAAACAATAAAACAATTAAAAAATACAATTATGGTATTTATGATATTCATAAGATGTGCTGAGAGTCATATTGTCATATGTAATAAAAATTCATAAGATGGGCTTCCTTTAGTTTTGAAATATTCTTGTTTGATCAGTATTTTTAAAATACAAAATTATGACAATAGGACCTAGCTTTACAATTATTCAAATATTAAAAGGATGAAGAAAAAAGAAGTAAAAAAATATATGTAAAAGTTTAATTAAAAAGAAAAAATGGTAATACATTAATACTTTATGCCAATAATTTACACAACTCCCTTTTAAACATAATTGCGTTGCTTATTCTTTGTATTGAATTGGGTAAAGAATTCCAAAGACTGACAGTATAAATCAAAAATTGTCGTTGCGATAACAGCAAGTGTTCATGATTTAGCGAAGATGGTTTATACGAATATTATGAGCCACGCGCTTTAATGATGACCGATGAGATTGTCATCATTACGGGTATTTTAGTGGGTCTTAATGTTCGATTGTAAATTCTGTGTTAAAGAGGAGGATTTCGATTCCCAACAGGGTGTAATAGATTTTTTTCTTTTTTCCGTTTAGGACCAAGAAAATTATATGCAGAATAAACAGACATTTAAATGCAACCGTAGCAAATTTACAAGTCAAAGTTGAATCGATTTAGCTATTGCCCGAAATAGTTTATTAGCTTAACAGGCAAAAAATCAAGCAATGAGGAAAAACTCTCAAATAAATGCTGGCCCACCTTCAATCAACTCAAACCAAACCTCCAGCTCTATTTTTTTCGGTTATAGAACTTCTAAAACTAATCTTTTTAAACTTTATTTTATTATTATCTATTCTTATTATTATTAATTAACTTTATTTTATTATTATTAATAAATTGATAAAATTTAAACAGTTAATTTTTTACTTTTTTATTTGGCGACATCAACAACACAAGTAACTGATTTTGACATGGGTCGTCGCTTGACTTTTCTTAGTGGGTACCAAATTTGTATGAAAACTATTACGTTGTCGATCGCTTGCATTGTCGATCGACTTGTCGTGCTGAGAGTTTTTACTGGGCCGCAAATCAGCTGTTTGTCGTTGAAAATTAAAGCGAGCGATAGCAGTCGATATCGTGGGTTAGGCTGTAAAATCGTATGAATATACACCCAGCATTACAAATAACAAACAATAGCATGTATCGCCCGCACTGATTTTATTTTTTAAGCAAATTTAATTTGCGTTTGTAACATATTTTTATTTAAATAAGTTATACCAAAAATTATTTTGTGGCTGTCCGTCGGCGTAAACAAACTCACCGTTGAATACAAAGGTATCGATAGCGAAGGTACCGTATAATGCAGGAAAGTATTGCAATAAATATGAACAATATCCCGACCAATAACGCCTTGTTTATTATTTTATGAAACACACACACACATTCATATGTTAATAATTATGTATGTTTGTACCAAGGCGAATTCATACTAGGTGGCCGCAAGAGCCCAGCTGTTTACGTAAATGTTTACACATTTGGCCTGTCCGCAGTATTAATGTATCAGCTTTTTTGACAGCCCAAATGTAAATTCTCCACGGCGAATTCTCTTGCGACTACCTAGTGTTGATCTATCTTGTGTATATACCAGACTACGGATTTGCACACGAGTGTGCAGCACACGTGTCTAAATTTGGCACATACACACGTGCAAGTGCCTTATAATTGATATCTAAAGTCCCACGCACATGTGCGTGTCCCAGTTTTGTAGGCACACAAAAAAATGGCACTTACTCATGTGCGTGTGCCACATTTTTTGTGTACTTATTTTGGGCACGTGTGCATGTGCGAATCAAACTGGCACTTGCATGTATACAAATTTAGGCACATGTGCCGCACACTCAACAAAAAACCACAAAAAAATCTATGCTAGCAGCGTTACCGTTCTGTCTAGTTTTAGTTATTTTTTTTCAATGTGTACTTATGGATTTTTTTTAGTTTTGATTACTTTTTCGGCAACATTATTATTTTTGTTAACGACTTCAAAAAAGGAGTATGTTTCTACTCGTGTGTATTTTTATATTTTTTACTTAATGTTTGAACACGCATAATTCCTTCATTTCTGCACCGATTCTCAGTTTGGTCCCATAATTTTTGCGGAAATCGGAGGGGGAAATTTGCTCCCCCCTTTTATAACTGTCATTTGTCACCCGATTATCGAAATTCATTTTTTGTTTGAAAGGCTTTGCTTGCAGTTTGGTCTCATAAATTTTTCCCAAAATCAGGGGGCAAATTTGTCTGCCCCCCTCAACAAATATTGATGATCGCATAACTTTTTCATTTATTCAGCGATTTTAAAATTTCTTTTTGTTTGAAAAGCTTTGCTAGCAGTTTGGTCCCATAAATGTTTTTCAAAATCGTGGGAGAAGTCCCCCCCCCCCCCACAAATTGATTATCGCATAACTCCTTCATTTCTGCACCGAATTTCAAAATTCCTTTTTTGTTTTAAAGCCTTTGCAGGCAGTTTGGTCCCATATATATTCTCCACCAAAATTTTGATTATCGCATAGCTCTGTCATTTATGCACCGATTTTCCAAAAAAAATTTTTTGTTTGCAAGGCTTTACTTGCAGCTAGGACCCCTACATTTTTTCCCAAAATCGGGGGGCGAATTTGCTACCCCCTCCTCAAATATTGATTATTGCATAACTCTTTCATTTAAGCACCGAATTTCAAAATTCTTTTTTTTTTAAGCTTTTGCTGGCAAAGCTTACGAAAAAAATTAAGATTATTATTTCATTTATTTTCTTCAAAGTTTCGTCATTATTCTCCATACTGTAAGTTTATATTACTTTAATATATACATAGCTCAAGTACACATACATACATATGTATGTATGTATATGTGAAAAAACACCAGTATAACTATGATTACATAATTGCTCTTGGAAGTGCGTGATTTTTTACTTCATTTTCATTTCCTAGGCAGATATGTGTATGGAAAGGAAATAATAGGATGTTCATTGGCGTAGATAAGCCCTTCTGGGTGGCAATGCCCCCCAAACCTGCTTTTGCCCCCCACCCCGAAGAATTACTGAAATATTTAATAAAAATTATTAAAAACTTCTCTATATTTGGAAAGACATACATATTAGTATTCAAATCGTAAATGTATCCCGTTTACTTACAGAAATATTTCCAATTTTTATAAAAATTTAATTTCCAATAATTGCAAAACTTTTGTTTCTTACGTAAAAACCCTAAACAAAAACGTACGAGTGTGTTTATTTTATTCTGATGATATATTTTTGTATTTTCTCTAACAAAATATAAAAAGTAGTACATACTTACAACATTTTAAAAACCATTTGATACTGGGCCCAGTTGTGCATAAAATTAGTCCAATAACCCATCAGCAACATGATTTTTAAAAGTTTTAGACCTTCAAAAAACTTTCATATCGATGGTCATAAGTTGACAACACGTAACTGGTTTTTACATCTTTTCAGTAGAAGAAATTAGTTATAAATATGCTGAAAACGTTACTAGCATAGAAATAAAATAGCTGAAAATGATTTAGTAGATACTCTCAACTAATTTCTGTTATTTTATTTTGAGAATGGGAATGCTTTCTGCGTTTTGTGAAAAATAATAAAAGTTGTCAATGTATGACCATCTATATGATATCCAAAAGTTTATAACGACCCTTAAACAGCCTTGCTTACTTCAGCGATTACGTAATGGGTATTTTTACCACTGGATAGTTGCTATGCATATACATATACCCTGATTTTGGTGAAAAACTTATTGGACCAAACTAAAAGCAAAGGCTTTAAAACAAAAAAAGAATTTTAAAAATCGGTTGACATGCAAGGGGGGAGCAAATTTCCCCCTCCGATTATCGAAACAAAATTATCGAACCAAACTGCAAGCAAAGGCTTTCAAACAAAAAGAGAATTTTGAAATTCGTTGCATAAATGACAGAGTTATGCGATAATCAATATTTTAGGGGGGGGCAAGTTTGCCCCTGATATTGGGAAAAAGCTTATTGGACCAAACTAAAAGTAAAGGCTTTCAAACAAAAAAATAATTTTGAAAATCGGTTCACAAATGACAGTGTTATGCAAGGGGGCAGCAAATTTCCCCCTCCGATTATCGAGACCAAATTATGGGACCAAACTGCAAGCAAAGCCTTAAAAAAGAATTTTGAAAATCGGTGCATAAATGGCAGAGTTATGCGAATATCAATATTTGGGGAGGGGGGGGCAAGTTTGCCACCCCACTTTTTGGAAAAAATTTAGCGGACCAAACCAGGAAATCAACTTTACCTTGTAAAAGGTAAAGTTAATTTAAATAAAAGTTGCACGTAGTGCTTTGTTGACTTCTAAATGATGAGTAATTATTTATATATAAACACTAGTGCAACTAGTGATTTAGCAAAACAATGCTTAAATACCGTTAACGGTTTACTCGTTGAAACACTCATAAAAAGCCTTTCAACAAGTTTGAAAGAAAAATTACTTTAAGTTTTGATTAAACACTGAGAGAAAAGCATAAACCGAGCCATAAATAATTTGTACTTAAACAGTAGCCTTAATCTGCTTCAGTACACATCTGGGCTGCACAAGAGATATTTTGGCACGGGGGCTTATGCCCTATAAATAATAATATTTCAAATTTCAGAAAAAGCCGTATTATTCTACAAAAAAAAACATATTATACATATGTATATTGAATATAATCTTATTATCAAAACCAAGAAAAGTATTTATTTTATTTTTCTGACATTTTGTTATTGCTTTTAGATAAAATATTTCCTTATCCTAGAGAGAAAGTGAATTAAAAATAACATTTCTCAAAGTATTAAAAGTTGTTAGTCTTACTATACAGTAGAATAAAATACTGGCAATTTGTTTTCAATTAAGGAGGTTATAGTGCATTTACATCTACGTCATAAAGAGGTTATAAGTTGTTTATGGTGATAAACTAATTTGAGAAACTTATTTATCCATACAAATCATAAGCAAGTTTGTAACTATCTTTTGAAATAAACTATTTAACCCGCATTTGTTAATGCAACTATTTTTGTACGCTTGCCTGGCAGCACTATTCATATTTGAAAGTCTTCCCATAGTATAATAAAACCAGGTAGCCCATAAGAGCTGCTGTTCGTTTATTTCGCGTTTATTAACTGTCAAACTGTCTATTATATTTTTTAATGTTGAAGACAGCTGTTTTATGAATTGTCAAAGATAAATAACTAAGCTGCCTAAAATGCTGATGTAAACGGTATAGTTTATGAAAGTAGCTTATGATCATAAACTAGTTTGCAAATTATAGATGTAAATGCACTATTAACCCTTTGACGACCACGGGGATACCGGTGTCCCCAAACAAAAATATTGAATAACGAATACAAATAATGGGTGCCATTTTAATTAGTTTGTCTTATTAATGTATTAAAGCAAGTTTTTTATTGTCTTTGAAAATTAACAGTTTTAGTGGTACTGTGTTCAAGAATTGTGCAAAAGTGTTTTTAAGTGTAAAATTGATTTTTTTTAATTTATACTGCGATATATATTAGGCCTGGGAAGTGCATTTTTGTTACATACAGTTATAAAATCATTATTCATATTGCGTGCATTGATATGTAGTCAATAAAATAAAGGGACACTGGTGTCCCTATGGCGCGTAATGGTGTGATTCTATATACTTATTGAAGTGATGAGTTTTCACATTTAATTTCAGGTATTTATTGTTTTGCTGTACCTAGATTATGGACGTGGGATATTCCAACTCAAGCAAAGTGAAATCCAACATATTTTGATGGGTGACAATAGTGACTTATATGCCAGGAAACAAGGTGACGTTCACCTGAATCTTCTACTTCTGTACTTCAAACTGTCAAATCTTCAAATTATTCGAAATTGAGGGTAAAACAAGAGCAAGTGTCTAATAGAATCTTCCTTACTAACGCCGTAAATCTTTACTTTCGTAGAATGCGACGGAAGTCGCAATTGATTTCGCAAGCGCTCTGAAATAAATGAAGCCGTTCCTAAAAAACAGACGAATTCTGTGATATGTGGAAGGCTTGGCGACTCCAACTAGGATAGGCAGCTGCCGATATCGAAAGAATTTGTGGGTCGATCTGACAATAGTCAGATAAATTTATTGTCAGACAATTGTCTGTCAATAAATTGTAATATAGTGTCCACATCTGATGAATTTATATCATGATGAATGTCAAATTGATATCATGATGAAAGTTCATCAGGTATAGACTCAATTTAATAATGTTTTATCAGCGTTATGATATAATCATCACCGCTCAAGCTCAGATGAATATATTATATGAAACGTCATTTTATTTGTTAGTAAAAAAATTGGCAGTTCACACGATTGTCATATGCAAAAATTGTCAGATCTGTTGTTTGGCGCTGTCAGACTCAGATCATTTAACAGAAATTATCAATTATTTATCATCTGTGCTTCTGTTTGCCTTAAAAAGTGAAAATATAAATTAGTATTAAACATAAAGAAGCAATTTAATTATTTTAGCTGCAGTTTCTTTTATTTTTCTTTTTTCCTAAAATAAGATGTGTGCAGTGCTGCCAATATAAAGAATTCTCTGACAATGACGCCATTGTCAGATGCAGAAACTTCGCACATCTCACAATTAAAATGTGCCTGACAATGGCAACGCGATGTGTTCACACGATTGTGAGATGTCTGACAAGTTTTTGTCAGCAAGTAATATTAAAATCGACCGATAATGATTTTTCTGCCAACGTTGTCAGACAAAATTTTTCAGTTCATACGATTAGTCGCGGTCTACACGTGCAGTTTTTGTTGCAGCAATTTTTACTTTTTCAGTGAGAAAGAGCGAGAGAGGAAGAGATATGGTATATATTTCTATTTCAACACTGTTACAAATTCAGAAATTGCTGCAACAAAAATTGCATGGGGGAGTTACATGAACTTTTTAGCAAGGCGAATTAACTTTACAAGGTGGTGTCAAAAAACAGCTGACTACTTTTTTTAGAAGCTCGGCGTGTCAAAATTTGTTTTTAAGCAACAATAAACAGTGTGACCGTTGTGCGAATAAAGTGGGCATTTGCCACTGGCTTGCCACTTTTTAAACTATGTAATGGCGTTTTCTTTTCTAAAATAAGTATTTTTTACTTTTTATTAAAAAAAATCGCAATTTAGAATTCCTTTAAAGCAAAAATTTACCTTTGCAAGGGATGATACAAAAGTTTTTAAGAACTTTACTTCCTCGAAAATTTATTATGTTGCAGATTTTCAGTGAAAAGTGCAAACAACGCAATTTTTTTAGAAAAGAAAACATTGTAAATTTGCCACCTTTTGATAAATTATGTTCCTTCTCGAAATTTTTGTGAAGTTATATTTTATGTTATTATGAGAGCTTTCTATAGTACGATAATACTATAAAATGTAGCCGTATAACTACAGCTTTCTTTTGTATTTGGACTTATAATGAAATTTTAGGTAAGACATATTTTTAATACAAACTAGCTTTATAAAATCCGGTTTTATAGGATGTACAAATCGTAAATAAATTCGAACTTAACACCGAATCACATGTTATGCTTTATATGATTTCTGGTGTTTAAGTTGAGTTTCGAGCTTTGGTGTCTTTGAAGCCTTAGATATAGTAGAAGAAATAGATACAAAAATGTATACCTACAATTTTTGTGGAATCTTAATATAGATATTATGGAGTAAGATTGTTCCAAAAATTAGCTGCAGAGACTTGCGTATGCGACCTTTATATCGGTTTTCCTAAATATACACATTTTTCAAAATTTCCTACTTTGTGTATTTCTATATGATTTAGTTGTAATTTGCTTCCGAAACCACTTGTTATTAAATTAAGATACCATAAAGTAGTCGTTTTCAATTTCAAGATAAATTTTTAATGCATTTTGAAATTTTATGCACTTTGGATTTTTTTTATGAATTTTGAATTTTTAAAATTGGTCATATATAGCAACATATAGCGCCCACTGTGTTAAAAATAGCTGCCTAATTTCTTACAAACTGTATAGCCTACAGCCTTTCCTATAATTAATGCACACGTTTTTTGTGGATCAGACTATTAGTTTGGAAGATATGATTTTTCCGCCGCTAGAATGGCCTTTTTCCCAATGTGCGCTGCATCGCCGTTTAAGTCGAAGAGTTAGTTATATAGTTAAAACGTTCCCAAAATGTAGAGCTTACAAGATTTTCTACTCCTATTCACTATAACAATGTGCAAAAGGAAGAGGACGATCTTACATACCCCTTAAATAAAGGACAGACGTAAATTTTAAAAACACCGACACATCTATTTTTTTATATCTTCTACCACAATTATTCGCTAGAAGCCTGTTATGTACTTTTAAAATTTAGATTTTGTTGTACAGTGTTCTTTTTAGTCCACGTCATTAAAAGTAGAAGGTTATCAACTCGTTTGTATTTTTTATTGGTGTTCCTTCAGACCACTGCCATTTATCGACTGCTTTGCAAAATATTTATTTTATATAAAAGGAAACACACCTATCTATATTGGCTCCAATATATAGTTGCTTAACAAATAGCGAAAACCTCTACCTGTAATGATACACATATCTAATAACTGTTCGTTTTTCTGTTCAAGAGAACGGATGAAAACATATTTTAAAGTTTTTGTTTTCACTGGTCACAATCATTCATCAAACGCAACCAGATGGCATTGTCAGACACATTTATTAAAAATGTGGGGATAGCAGTGTTTGTTTCTACACCGCTCATATTACAACGTATGTGCCAATGATTTTAAAGCGACCTTTAGACTATTAGATCTATGGCCATTATTACAACTTGACAATAGCTAAAAGCAGACATTTGTCGGACGGATAAACAGTTTATCATTATTACAAATTTACTTTAACCTACCAGGTAGGATGCACCTGACTTTAACTTATCGCTCACTTTCATTTAAAGTGAAGTTTTAATAAAGGTAAACCTTTTCTTCGTCCGACAAAATCCTGCCTTTAACTATTGCCTAATTGTAATAATGGCCCTTAGTATTAATACTTGTCAAAAACTCAAATCTTAAGTAAAAATCTAAGTGTGAAAACAAATTTTTATGTTCTATAAAAAAATACGTAAAGAAATTTGACAGTATGTACATATTATGATTTTCGTAATTTTTCGAAAATGTTCTAAACAATCACATTTTTTATTTTATCAGGGTTGTCTTTTGCACAAACATGGAAATAACCAAAACAGTTGTGCACATGTTTGCCGGCATAAATAAGGAAAAAGAAGAACGAACAAATTTGCTTTATTGCAAATGATTTATGTTAAGTTTTATTTGGAATGTGATAGTGTAGAAACAATATGTAATGAGAAGAGTTTCTTTAAGATTTTTTGATAGTCGGACTGATTTCGATTTGATTTTCGTCTTACAAAATCTTATAAAAATCTCAAAGCTTGTATTACAATGTGAAAGCGCCTTAAGTAATTTGTGATGTACTTCGTTAGTGCTGAAATTTTTAAAAAGATACAACTTTTCAAATGTGGTTCATCGGTTTAGCATTTGATAGTTCCTCCATTGGAGGAGAATAATATATGGAACCGTTTTTTCAAGATCTATTGATGACATAACATTAGCAACCAAATATATGTCGGCATATAGATTAGCTAACCACAAAAAATCATTTTAACTTTTTTTGAAAGAAAAATTATCAAAATTGGTTAACTTGGTTCCAAAAATTGTTAATGCCTACGAAATACATAAAAATGCAATAATTTGGTTTAGTTAATTCGTTTTTAAAAATGTTTTCCCCTTTCTTTGAAAAGTCTCTTTGGTGGCAGTTTTTTCTTAAAAATCCGCTATTTCCGCCACCTTTTGAATATTTTCGACTGTCACACTGACAACAATTTCTCGTGTTGTTTAGCCTTGCTTTTGACGTAACGAGCTTCGAATACAAAAACAAAATCCCACGAAGGCGAATTGAATTCGCTTATGACACCACCTTGTAAAATTAATTCGCCTTGCTTTTTAGCACATTTTACTTACAATATTGTAAGATCTGATAATCGTCTGTACATAGCTTTATGCTCTTCATTTATGCTAGGAACACAACTCGGACGAACGACGAATTTTCGTCCACGAATATTCGTCGCCAAAAATAAAACATGTTTGTGTATATGAAAATACACACAATAATGGCGTCGGACGAAATTCGTCTTACGCGGCGAACTCTGAATAGATTTATTTCTATTTCTTACGCCGGCGAACGACGAACAAATCAGTACCAAGTGACCATGTTTGGTTTTAGTTTTCAAGTGTTTTAGTAAATAAATTTACTTTTTGCTTTAATTATTGTTTTATTTTTATTTTATAGCATTTTAAATAAATATAGATAGTAATTAACTATAATAATTTGTGTTAGTTGTTGTTTTTGTTAATGTTAAATTTTTCAAGTAAGTATTATTTTTTTAAAATGGTCTCACTTTGCACACACAGTAAACAACTTTCTCTATTATAACAGCTGTTACGTTTTCGTCGCTATTGTGTTTCATACGACGAATTTACATAGCAAATTTTTATCGACGAATTCGTCGTGTTGGACGAAATTCGTCGTTCGTCCCAGTTGTGTTGCTAGCATTAGTCGTCGATGAGACCACAGAATATTAACCAGAATCCTCACTTCTGAGTTAAGCGAAATCGTCGTATCAGCTGATGGATAAATGGCAGAAGGGAGAAAAAAGTTATGCTTTTTACATGTATAAAAAGCCATGGCTATACATAGCATTTGTGAACATATGATTATGAAAAATTATAAAATAAAATTTTGCAAAAGTGAATTATTTTACAAGTATTTTTAATAAAATTTAAATAATTGTGCAATATGTTTGTAATTTGAGAGTTTTTAATTGTTCAAGTAAAGGCCAGTGGTGTTCCTCTACTAGTGATTGTTAATTGCCATCTAAATAATGTGAAAAACTAAAAATATTTGCAAAAAGAATTCCATGAGTTTTCATCGCCACAAAATAAATTTAATTTAAACCTATTTTTTATGCTTAATATACTTTAAATACATTAAATATTAATGTAATCGGTGATAAACACATTCGTATTACGTGTTCTCAATGATATTTGTCAATGCATCGCTCTGGAATTGGTTGTTTTTTATGAAATTTGGACGAAGGCAATGAAAATAAAGCCATTTGTGATACTTTCTCGGCATTTGGAAATAGATGGAGATGGAAAGTATATAAAAAAGTAGTGCATGTTGAGTAGTGAAAAAGAATACGTTCTTAAATTCCATAACTCAGAATATGTGTGTCACATGGGCGTAATGCGACGCATGCAACAATTTGGCTAAGTATTATATAATGCAGCTGGTGGCTTCTTTGTGTCTAACATGGGGCCCGGCTAACTTTTTTGGATCCGCAAGTGCCTACGCAAATGCGTATAGCACATTCACTGTGCTGTGCATGGACGCTTGTGATATAACTGGCCAACAAACTATTCCAGTACCTTATATAACTGTGGCCGGACCACCTTTAACAGCTGGTGCTACTCAAGAGCGTGCTACCAAACATAAATGTAGGCGTGCTACCAAATAAAAATGCACGCGTGCTTCCACGAATAATGTACCCGGCCACCTTTTTCTGATCTGTAAGTGCCTGCACAAATGTGTAATACTCTAAGCTGGGCTGCAAACTATTCCAGCAGCTTATATTGCTTTGGCCGGGCCACCTCTAACGCTGCTCAACAGCGTGCTACCAAAAAATATGTACGCTAATATATATATAATAAAATCTTAAAAAAAATAAGTTATACTTAGGGCAATTATGTAAAAAATTCCGCAGGAAATTTCTCCCTTTTCCAAATAGAATTTTTTGTTTTCCCTATCATTTGCTATTAGTTGGAATTGTTCAGTGGGAGAAATTTCCTGCTAAATTTTTTACATAATTGCCCTGAATATGTTCAATTTTGGAATTTTCTTATTTTTATTTTAAATTTTTTTTAGTAACTGCATAAATATATAATTTTTAATCATTTGAAATTGTTACAAAAAGAACTGCACTACACACATTGTAAACAAAAACAAAACAAGAATATTTACTAATATAATTAATTGATATTTTTTCAATAACTTGAAATAAAAATACTTTTATTTATGCAACCAAATCCTAAAGTTGTTTTCCTTTCAAACATTCATCCTTGTTTTTTTTCCCCAGTTTAGTTCTTAGGGGTCGGAATGGTTTTTGTAGGAGCGATATTTCGTTTAGTTTCTTCCAGGTTTCTTGCCGTTCACATATGTAAATGAAATAAAAATGAAAAAAATAGAATTATTAAAATTCTATTTTTAGTTTAAAAAAATGATCTTTTTTGGAAAAAATAAAAGAGCTTTTTATTTATTGTACTAAGGTTATATATGCGTCTATAAAATAAAAGTTGAATGTCTTTTATAAAATATTCTGTAGCCCGTAAAACTTCTTTTAATTTAATGAAAAGAGCTTTCTTTTTTGTCTCAAGTACTTGTTTTGGAACAGGTATTTCTTCCAGATTCTTCTGAGTTTCCTTGTTGGTGTTCACATATGTATGTATGTAAATAAAAATAAAAAAAATTGGAATTTTTCACTCCCTACTATACCTATTTCAGCTACGCTAGTTGGCTGGTCTCCTATGGAAGGGCTATCTATTTCAGCATCTATTTCTATTCCTTGAACTTGAACTGGAGAAACAATATTATCTACCGAAATTTGCTCACAATTAAAAATTTCCTTTGGTACAAAACTTTCGTTTTTTGGTACTGCGAACATTGAAGTCCTGTTCCCAAAAATGTGTTCCTCCGAAAAGTGCCGACTGCATGCATATATGCGTTTAACCGATGACTTCACGCCTAAAATGTGAAGCCATTCGGAACGTCTAGAATGAAGAGAAAACCAAAAACAAAATAATTGAATTTGTAGATTTATTCATTCCAAAAATGTAAGATTAAAAAAAATGGACGATGTCTGACGCTGATAATGTAGCTTTCCATTAATGAAAGAATATTCAAAATCCGTACCAAATAAAAAAATCGGTTCGAAACCGGATAAAAAAATTTACAATGTTTGACGCTGATAATGTAGCTTTCCATTAATGAAAGAATTTTAAAGTTCCATTAATGAAAGAATTTTCCAAATTCGTACCAAATAAAAAAAAACAAATATAAAAAAATTATTTTCTTTACATATACACAGACCCAAAAATGTTCGGTTTTGGACCAAGTTCTTGTAAAAGATTAAGTAAAAAGAACACATTTGAGTCCTAATTGACCCGAACACTTGTTTTTCCCGCGACTTATTCGTCCGTGTTATTGTACATTGGACAAGAACAGCATTGTTCTTTCCAATGTACAAAATTTCGCACAAGCAATTTTTTCTTTAACAAGAACATGACCCAAAAAACTAATTTTTTATTAAGGACCTTAAAAAAACTACGTCAAAGTGCACACATTTGGATTCCAATTGAACTGAATGCTTTATATTACACAAACTTGTTAACCAACATACTTGTGCATTTGATAAGAACAT
This sequence comes from Panzeria rudis, assembly GCA_956483635.1. NCBI lineage: Eukaryota > Metazoa > Arthropoda > Insecta > Diptera > Tachinidae > Panzeria > Panzeria rudis. The sequence continues at coordinate 60,309,307 of OY101451.1, forward strand.
TGTTGTTTTATCTAATCTACAAAGTTATCACATCAAATTCACTTTATGTTGGTACATACAAATTACTTAAGAATTTGTAAACAACACAAAAAAACATATCACTTGGAATCCACTTGGTGGCACTTGATTATTCCTCTGCTTATTAGCATGTGTCATTGTACATTGATGAGGAGCACCGGTGTCCATTCCAATGTACAAGATTCTACACTTAAAGTAAATGCACTTCATTTATATACATTACACAAAAGCATAAGCTTTTTTTATGAACAATTTTCGAAAATATAAAACAAAGTGAACTTATTTGGATTCCAATTGATCTGACTACTTCATTTTACCGCGACATGTTGAGCAACGTATGTATGTACATATTTGTACATTGGACAAGAACATCATTGTTATGTCCAACGTACAAAAGTTTACACATACTGTACTGACACAATCATGCACATTACGTACGAAGTAATCACACAAAGATCAATTGGAATGTTGTTCCTGCGACATATTAACCTACGTTTGTGTTTGTACATTGGACAAGAACATAATTTTCCCATCCAATGTGCAAAATGTCTAAAAATCACTACACACAATGTATTCACACAAATTACTAACCTTGGTTCTTTCGGGAACAAATGTAGTTTCTCCCCTTCAGGACATCCCAAAATGCATCTGTTGCTCCTGGAAAAAGAAGAATATATTAGTAAAATCCTATAAATAACTAAAAATTAAAAATACTTACATTTTCACTTTACCTGTTTGTCTGCTGCTCCAAGAAAATTGCTTATTTTTAACATTAGCAATTTTCTTTTTGCTATTTTCTCATTGTTGGCAATTAGTGGACAAAATAAACTATCAATTTTTGTCCACAAATTACCAACTTTGGGCAGGATTTTGCCGCAATAACACTTTTTCTCCACTTTGCGCCAAATCTTGCCAAGAAATTTTATTTTTTGTAAACACAAAATTTTATAAACGTCAAAACCGTATACTTGGTGCGATAGAGAGAAATATAGAAAAATTCTCCAATGTTGCCATCTCTATCGCAACATTTATACGGGCGAATTCTCTTCAATTCGTCCGTGTCGCGTCTAGTTGTTAAGGCCGTGTCATATACAACTTTGTCGCTTTGCGTGACGTTTCTAACTTTGATAGAAAAGTGTAAAGCAAAAGGTGTATGACACAATGAAAACTTTGACAACACTCGCGCATTGATCGTTTACCAAAAAAGTGGTTGATAATTTTGCTATTTATATATATATTTTTTATAAAAATAAAAGTCAATTATGTTATTTTACGATTTATTATAAATAAATAAATGCCACATACATATTTACCTCTTATTAAAACAGATTCAAACGCGCAATATGTTTCGTTTGGCAATATAATAAAAGAAAATTATTCCAGCTGATTGTCAAAGCAAGCAATTCATGGTCCAGTAGAAGCCGCAAGGAGAAGGAACCAAAAATCATCTATTAAAAAGAACAACGAAAAGGAATAAGAAGCAACATAAAATGAGGTAAAGTCCAAACAGCAAAATCAAGAACTGATCAGTATACGAAAATCATTCAAACCGTGAGTACAAGTAATAAGAATACAGACCTACTTATACAAAGTGGAAAAAGCATACATACATACATACATATATAACAGTTTATGTGGAAAATTAAATATGCTTTAAAAATAAAAAGTGACACAATTAAAAAGAAAAATTTAATTAATTTGATCGAATATCAAAATAAAAGAAAATATATAAAAATAAAAAAAAAACCCAAAAGTTAAATTTTTCCACGGAATACACAAAAAAAACCGCTACATAAAATTCTTCCAAATGGAATTCTATGTACATGCATATTTATGCATTCATATATGCATGTAGGTATGTACATAAAAGTTCATACATAATCTCTACAGTTATTTTCTCTTAACACAAGGTTCCGTAAAAAGAACAAATAAAGAAATTAAAAATAAAAAAAAAAAAAAATTTTTTATATAACTTACCCAAATAATTTACAAATACATACTTGTAAATTACAACATATTTAAAGTTGGTAGTAAGCCAAACTCATTATTATAAAAGAAAATCAGTAAAAACAAAAATTTATTTATCAAAGCTGTCGGTAAATTTAGCATTCACTGTATGTGATCATCATCAAGTACATACATACATATGTATGTACATAAAATTACATATTGCTTTTCTCACATTCGTTTGAACTCAAACAGGAGAAAACAACAACCACCAAAATTGGATTACCCCTTTAGTTATCGAGATATAATAGAGAAAATATTAACTCACATCATAATAAGAGAAAATATTAACTCACATCATAATAAGAGAAAATATTAATTCACATCGATTCACCTAAGAATCAGAAATAATTGAAATTATTATTGTAGTGTATGGAACGAATTTCAACTGTAATACAAAAAAAAAAAAAAAAGTTTAAAATTAAAGAGACTCATTCCGCGTCGGTTAAATACACCAAAAATAAATAAAATTTCCCATACAGAAGATGCAATTTTCTCAACATTATCTATTCATAAAGCAAGTAAGTGGAAAAATATAAAGAGTAGGAATTTTGCTCTGAATCTATGTACAATTACGTTGCAATTTAGTGGTAATATTCTTCTTATATATTAAGAGGTAAAATCAGTGGTTACTAAAATTTCCCTAAATCTCTGTTTTAATTTCCCTAAATAATTGGCACATTCTCTTGTTTATTTCCCCAAGATATCATTCGTAAAAACCACAAAAGAGCAAGGTGTCACTGTTATACTGTGCTAAATTACCCATTCTACTAAATTTTAATTCTCCTTAAAGAGAAACAATAAAAATTACAGTCCACTTCTAAAACAAAGAGAAAATATCAAAGGAAAAACACTAAATCAAACAGTTTGTAACAAAACAAGAACAGAGAAACAAAGAATTTACGACACAAACTCAATTGCAAAGGACAACCAATAGAAACAGTTGCCAATAGCAGTCTAAAAATTCAAAATAACAGTATATTAGAGGTTGTGTCAAAATAGATATATTTGTATTATAATATAATAATGAACCTTTGAAAACTTAACACTAATTTTCATTGTTTAATAAAAAAAAAAAAAAATAATATATCACAAACATAATATTTCTAACACAATATTTCACACATACTTATATATCCTAAATATAAAGTAAATAGCAAAAAAAAAAGAGTTACCATTAAACTGAAAAACTAAAATAAAAAAGGGAAAAGTTAGTATATAACAAAATTCGCTGCAGATGAAATAAATTTCAACAATCAGATGAAATTAAATTAAAAAAATAAATAAAATAGATTTAAAAATCCAAATTTCCCGATCTACGAAAGTAAAAAGAAAAACTTCTCAATGATAACTTTCCCAAGAATTAAACTTTTGTAAATTAATGGTAACTCAGCAAAACTAAAAGTTGTTATTAACCCTTAATATTACCAATGCGTCATCAATAGGTCATTTACATCGAATTTAAAATTCCACGAAAATTCAAAGAAATCTAATAGTTACTCGCATATCCGAACTATTGCGACAAATATTTATGAAGTACCTTTTTATATTAGTGTTTTCTAAAATAGATAAGAGGTATCTAGTGCTAGTTCAATAGCCCCGTAGCCCAAACTATAATATAGAAAGTTGATTCTCAAATTAAGTACATTGTTTGCATATGCTTTGTGTCAATTGACTAGACAACAGGTGTCTAGTGCTACATTCCTGTGGCCCCTTATCCCACAAAGCCAGTGTAAAATAAAGGTTAACTCGCTCAAATCAATAGTTGAAAATAATTGTGCACATTAAACTCACTCATTGTTCGTAAACTTACAATATACAAATATATGCATGCGCAACCCAACAAACATTTTAATTTGTATTACCCGAACAACTGTTTCTTGTGGTTTAGCTTGTTTTATAACACCTTACTCAAGTGTTCACAGCACATGCTACATCAACTAAAACACAGCCAACTTTTTTTCGCAGTGCGTCGCTCGAGTTATTATTCATTCATTCACCCACAAAAATTACATAGTACTTTTAACAAAAGAAAGTTGTTACTGCACATTTTCGATTAGCGTCTTTCTACATTATCAACGTGACAACTATGTAACAGGTACCTAGTGCTATATCAATAGCCCCTTAACTAACGATAATATAGAAAGATCAGTTCAAAGTGCGAACCCAAGTTAACTTTTTATATACGCTTTGTGATATTCGACTAGATAACAGGTATCTAGACTTCAATTACCCCCTAACAATAAAGCAAGTGAAAATATAGAGGGTATCCTTAAGCAAGTTGATAGCTCAAATACCTCTATAAAACTGGATAAAAGGTATCCAGTGTCCAATATAGTAAACGCCTAATAACACGAAACTAAAGTTTAATCGAATCCCTTTAATTAACACTAGATAACAGGTATCTAAGTGGTATCTCTCTAAACCGCTAATAATTACTTTTGTAAACTAGATATTACATCTAGTAGTACACTCTCATTCCACAATTTCTATTTAACCCTGCTAAATTCTTCAGCAATTATGGAAAATAAATCAGAACAATCACCTTCAGAAAAGAGGGACCACTTTTCGTCAGATAAGACAACCTCATATCCGCTCCAAGATCTTTTCTTATTCGATTGTGAAAATTTGCTCCATTTTTGTGATATGTTCAATAAAACTGAAAGAGAAGAGCAAACAGAATCAGTTTTAGAAGTTAAACTAAAGGACTTAGAGTCAAGATATAAGAGGATGGAAGCTTCTTACCAAGAGCTCATGCTATGTCATGATGGTTCACTTGCCCCCGACTTTAAACTAACCGCTAAAAGCGGTTATGCTGCACACGTAACCGCCTACTTCCAATGTCACGGCGAGTTACGTGAATTAATAAAAGCAGCACGGTTAGAAAATCCAATTGTTCCGGGGCTTCATTCCACAGTTCGTTACTCAATCCATAATCTAGCTTCCGCTCCAAGTACTGAACAAGATTGTTCAAGTGACTGTATAAAGCTCCCACCCTGTGATACAGAAGTGTTTAAAGGCAGCTATGAGCAATGGCCCTCGTTTCGTGATATGTTCACGGCAGTGTACATCAATCACTCAAAACTCTCCCCAGTTACAAAATTATATCACCTTCGAAACAAAACGAGAGGTGAGGCAGGAGACATAGTAAAAAGATATCCCCTTTCTCATGAGAACTTCAATCTGGCATGGGCCGCCTTGAAATCCCGCTACGAGAATAAACGTGTTCTTGTTGACAATCAAATAAAAATCTTATTTGATATCCCAGCAGCAACTAACGAGGACAGCGAGTCCATAAGAAGAATTCAGTCATCAGTAAATGACTCCTTAGCGACGCTGGGAACCCTTGGGGTTGAAGTGGAAAGTTGGGATCCCATTCTAATTCGCCTAATCTCTACAAAACTGCCAGATATAACTTTATCACTGTGGGAACAATCACTCACATCCCCTCGAGAGCTACCAAAATGGTCCCAGATGTCGCAGTTTCTTGTAAATAGATATGAAACTGTTGAACGCGTAAAGAGCATTAAAAACTCAAAAGACGGCTTAAGTCTCACTAAGACTCCCAATGTGCAAACGTATTTGGCACAAGAAAATTCGGCTTCGTCTTGCAAATTATGCAAAGCAGAACACGCGCTCAGAACATGCCCAAAGTTCAGAGCATTTACGGTTCAGCAGAGAGTTGATTATGTATTCAAAAATAAACATTGTAATAATTGCTTGGGACATTCCCACATCAAGGCAAATTGCAAAAGTAAAAATACTTGTATGTTTTGCAAAAAATCGCATCACACTCTATTACATATGGCCAAAAGATCTCCAAGCTCACCCAATAGCACAGAAAACTCTCAACAAGAAGAGTGTTCGTATCAAGCCGCCTTTTCCCAAAAAGCATCAAACATTGCCAAAAACGCGACTGAAGATGAGCAACCCAGCACATCACGTCATATTCAAGCCAACTGCTCCACTAGCAACGAAAATATTCTCTTGCGCACTGCCTTAATGCAAATTGAGTTTAGAGGTGAGCATTTTACAATTAGAGCCCTAATTGATCCTGGCTCCCAACGAACTTTTTTAGCTGAAAGAGTTAGGAGTCGCCTTCAGCTCCCGTACCAAAACTCTCACTTTGAAATCGTGGGTATTGGTGGGCAGAAGCAGTCGGCAAATAAAGAATGCGAGTTAACATTGTATGCAAAAAGAATGAATGTAAAAATCCCCATAAAAGCCATCGTATTGCCGAAACTCACTAAGCGTCTTCCATCATGTTCCTTTAATGTTCATTATACAAAAGAGCTTGAAGAATTAGATCTAGCTGACCCAACGTTCAATAAATCGTCCCAAATTGATCTAATTCTAGGCAATGATTACGAGTACTCTATTAATATTGCAGGAATTAAGAAAAACATATGCGGCAGGACGTCTGCATACAAAACCATTTTTGGATGGGTACTCAGCGGTCCCATTAAAACAGAGAACATTCAAGCATTCACAACTGAGGTGGTGACATCCGAAAACTCGGATCTCAATGCCCTTGTAAAGAAGTTTTGGGAAGAACAGGAAATTCCGATTACGCTATCGTGCTCACTTGAAAACGAATTCTGTGAAAAGTTTTATTCACAAACAACCACACGCCATGAAAATGGAAGATATATAGTGAGATTACCGTTCAAAACTCAATTCCCTGAAGAAGTCTTCCTTGAATCATCTCGATTCGTTGCGCTCGCCCAATATTCAAGAATGGAGAAAACATTGATAAAAGATCCCGAACTTCAATCGCAATACAAGGCGGTTCTTGACGAATATCTGGCGTTAGATCATATGGAGGAAACTTCTTCAAAAGAGGTTGTATCCCAAGGTAAATACCACTCTTTTTATTTACCGCACCATGCTGTTGTGCGCCCGGAACATAAGAGCACTAAAGTCAGAGTCGTGTTTAACGCCTCAAGAAAGACGAAATCTAGGTTTTCACTAAACGATGTTCTCTATACCGGTCCTACCCTCCAAAACGAATTGATAACTACAATACTCAAATGGAGAAAGTATCAATATGTATTTAGTGGCGATATACAAAAAATGTATCGCCAGATTCTCGTGCACCCAAATGATAGGCAGTTCCAAAGGATTCTATTTCAAAGCAATCCAGATGGCCCTATACAAGATTTTCAGTTGAAAACTGTCACGTTTGGAGTAAACTGTGCTCCCTTCCTAGCAATTCGTACTTTATTACAAATAGCCTCAGATTACGAATCTAAATACCCTAAAGCGGCAGTAATTTTGCGGTCTGAAACATACGTCGACGATATATTGTCAGGTGGATATACTGTAGAAGAAACCCTTGACGCCCAAACCCAACTCATAGAGGTACTGCAATTAGCCGGGTTGCCATTAAGAAAGATAACCGCAAATGATCCCAAATTGCTCGCTCATCTACCGAAAGAATATCTCTATGACTCAGACTTCCTTCGTTTCCATGAAACAAGTTCTACCAAAACACTTGGTATAAAATGGGACGCACTCAATGATTCATTTACGTATAACTTCTCTCCTATTGAACAATCCTCGAGTATTACAAAACGGCAAATTCTATCTGCAGTTGCAAAACTGTTTGACCCAGCAGGATGGCTAGCGCCCATTGTCATCAGAGCGAAAATACTGATGCAACAATTGTGGCTAGAAGGTTTACAATGGGATGAACAAGTTTCGTCAGAATCTCTTCAAAAATGGAACACTCTTGTTCAAGATCTCTGCAAGGTAGATTCCATATCAATACCCCGCTGGATTCAATACAAACCCGAAGACACTATTCAGATTCATGGGTTCTCAGACGCCTCTAAGTCCGCGTACTGCGCAACAGTATACGTTAGATGTCAAACCAATACACACACAACATTTACAAACCTGTTAATATCAAAATGCAAAGTAGCGCCCATACAGACTGTCTGCCTCCCACGCTTGGAGCTGAACGGTGCTCTTTTACTAGCAAAACTTATCAGCTACGTAAAGTCGTCTCTAAATTTCAATAATATCGAAACTTATCTATGGACTGACTCGTCTATAGTGCTAGGATGGCTGTCAAAGCCCCCTTCATCCTGCGAAACGTATGTTGCCAACAGAACATCACAAATTCATATTTTGACACCAAATTCAATATGGCGACATGTCAGGACTCACGACAACCCCGCAGACCTAGGAACAAGGGGTTGTAGCTCACAAGATCTTGCACATAATATTCTTTGGTGGCAAGGGCCGTCTTGGCTAGTTAATCCCAGTTCAGAATGGCCAAAGCGAAACCCTCTTAAACCTAGCGAAGAACCCATAGAAGCTCAATGCCTACAAGCTCAAATAGAAGTAGGCGATGTGTTAGATAACTTTTCCTCATACGACAGGGCCTTACGGGTAGTATGTTATATATTTAGATTTTTTCGCAGATCTATAAAAAATTTAAAGCCTGATAGGTATCCCAGCCCTCACGTTACTTTACTTCAATCGGAAATGAGATTTGTAAAAACTCGTCTTGTACTTCTAGCACAGAAGTCAGCTTATAGGGAAGAATATCAATGTTTAGAGAACTCCAAACCAATACCCAATAAAAGTGCACTGAAACCTCTGAATCCCTTCCTGGACTCAGACTCAATTTTAAGAGTTAATGGTAGATTAGCGCGATCATCACTTCCTTATAACGAGAAATATCCAAGAATTTTACCAGGCAATTCTCGATTTGTTCAACTATATCTGTGCTATCTCCACCAGTTTCTATACCACGCCGAATGCAGCCAAATGTGCCGCTTGGCTCAGACTGAATTCTTTATCTTTAGACTAAAAAATAGAGTGAAAAAGGTAATAAGACACTGTAAAACGTGCATAATACATAAGCAACGGACATGTACGCAGATAATGGCTCCATTGCCCCCAGAAAGATGCAATTTGTCACTTCCCTTTCAAATTACAGGCATTGATTTTGCAGGACCTTTCGAAATAAAAACATCTCCCTTAAGAAAAGCCCCTACCCTAAAAGGATACGTTAGTGTTTTCGTTTGTTTTAGCACGAAAGCAATACATTTGGAACTCTGCTCTGACTTGTCATCGGCGGCGTTCCAAGCCGCATTCGCTCGATTCGTTGGGAGGCGGGGGCTCCCCCAGAGGGTGGTCACAGATAATGGACGAAATTTCCTAGGTGCCAGCAGAACACTCGAAAAAGAATTCCTTGAATTCGTGAACAAGGCAGCCCAAGACATAGCCCAAAAATATCTTGCACATGGGTTTGAGTGGAAATTCATACCACCACACGCTCCTCATATGGGTGGCCTATGGGAGGCTGCTGTGAAAAGTTTTAAATTCCACCTCAAACGAGTCGCCGGAGCGCAAAAATTCACATTCGAAGAGTTCAATACCATTCTAGCTAGAATTGAAGGAGTGCTTAACTCGAGGCCGATTTCAGCTATCTCTGAAGATCCAACCGATTTGACTGCGCTCACTCCTGGTCATTTTCTGAGAGGTGCTCCCTTGATGGCCTTCCCGGAACAAAGCTTCCAAAATATGTCAATTATCAACAGATGGGAAAAACTAAAAGTAATCCACCATCAGTTCTCAATTCGATGGAAAGAGGATTACTTAAAATCTATGCATAAAAGATACAAATGGAGGAACTCTACTCCTAATATTCAGGTGGGCGACTTAGTAGTCATACTAGACGACTTACAACCTTCCCACGAGTGGCGCTTAGGAAGAGTAGAAAAAACCTTCCCGGGATCAGATAGCCATACGCGAACAGCTGAAGTGCGCACATCTACCGGAACAATAACTAGACCCATTGTTAAATTATGTTATCTCCCGTTCTTAAATAACGAAAACACTCATTAGATGCACATCCAAAATTTTACACTGTAAATTTATCGAATAGCTACCACTAAACTATTTATCTCATAACATTCACAGAGCATGTATCATTTACAACCTAACTCAATCATAAAATTTACGATTATTAAGCATACACATATAATTAACTAAATTAATTTCCTCCCCCAGGGCCAACCGCAGATTAGAGACTACGCGTCCAAAAACCGGCAGCCACAACAATAATACGAGAAAACGCGATCAAACAGTTTACCAGTGCGCACTGTGCCATAGATTCCACCCTTTAAGGGTTTGCCCTAAGTTTTTAGGGATGACGTGTGAAAAGAGGGAAAATATAGTGGAAAAATACAAGGTCTGCCGTAATTGTTTGGCGCGAAGCCACATGTTGTGGTCATGCCCATCGAACAAGACCTGCCGGAAATGTGACCGGTATCATCACACATTATTGCACGCTCACCGTCATAGCGGTCATCGCACCAAGGGCGTGGAACCTCAGCAGCTGCGTCATCGCAAGAGCTTACAAAGGCAGCAGGCAACTGCAGAAATTAAGCCGCGACAGTTATCAAGCCAACCATCACCAACTGTGCCTACTAATCAACCATCAACAACGGGGTCCAACGCTTCAAAAACCAAGGCACTGGTAGCAGCCATCCGGTCGTTAGCAGATGTTCTGTGTGCCCAAGAGAGCCAATAACTTTGCGTCGGGCCAAGGCCGGCGCTATGTCCAAATTCAAATTTGGACACCTAAATTATAACATAGTAAGAATACTCCATTATAATTTTTATATTAAAAACATATATTTAATATAAGTAACCACTTGTGTACTAAAAACAAAATTTAAAATATCGTAAGAAATATCAAACTTTGGCAACACTTAAAAATTTAGTACAAACGGTGTTGAATTAAATTTCCAAGTTCGTTAAATTCTTTTTTTTTATAAAACATAAAGTACACGACTTCACAACATTGTTTTTAATACTCACTTGCGTTTTACCTTTAATACGAGTCACTTACTTGCTTGCTTTATTGGTCATCCGATCAACAACCAAAAATTAAAACTTAAACTACAATTATATTTACCGCTAGTTTAAATCAAATTGGATTCTACAACTACAATTCTAATATTAAAGGAATTTTATTCTACTTAAACCCACATGTATTAAATACTTATGGATACTTAGCTCTAAACTTACATTATATACTTTATCAAACTGGAATTAGAATAAACAATTACATTGAAGTACTAAAGCACTTACCTTGTTATTTGTTGGACACCCTTCTAAAAGGTGAGCATTGTTTAACCCACCAGCCTATGTACAATTTAACCCAAGGCTAATAATTCTCTCCCCGTTTGATAATTACCTTCATAATTATAATCACCCGAGAACGAGTGAATATAATTAAATTCTGCTTTGTAGATTGGCCCCCCCCTTTGCGTGCGATCGCACACCCTCTCTGCAATCCACAAAGAGAATCTCCATACGTACATACACCTGAACGTATTCAATGAGAGTTGCCGAACTTTTCGCTTCACGCTGCGTTAAAAGTGCTTTATGTAGCATGTTTCGTATAAGTATGTACATTTCATCTTAGATGTCAAAGCGAATCTAACGCAACGCGAAGCAAAAGTTTTATCTGACATGGCCTTTAAGGCCGAGACACATAGAATCCATCATACGTTATACGTCGCCTTTTTCAACTGACAGCTAAGTTAAAATACATGTTTTCTTATGAACTTGATCACATACAGTACTTCTCCGTCAACGCAAAGTACAAAGTTGGCCAACTTTTAACTTTTAACGTACGTTGAGTACTTTGACAACAATTGTTTGATTTGTTCTTTGTTGTGGGTTTGTTTTTCGCTCAAAAATAAAATAATTTAAATTAAAATTTATTCGATTGTATAAAGTTTTGGTGCTTTGTTATAAAAAAATAAAGAAATTAAGAATTAAGAAATAAGAATTAAAATAAAGAATTAAAGAAATTAAAATTAATAAATAAATAACAGCTGATTTTCTCTCCGTTAACAAAGTACTCATTGTGCCAACATTATCCGTCATTCCGTTAACGTCAGTTGAAAAAGGCAACGGATGACGTATGACGGATTCTATGTGCCCCGGCCTTTAGTCTATGGATGAGACTGCGACGAATGAACACACGGCGGATGCTTATACATTTTTTATATTTTTTTTATATATTTTTCATTTATAGTTATGCAGCAAGCATTCGTGTTTCGTTTGAAATTGTTGACATTTGAAAAATAAGTATTTTATTATAAATAATTCATTTGGTAATATATACATAATGCCTTTTGTGTTATCAAATATTTAATTGAATATGTGCCTAATTAAAAGACATTATGAAAGAATTATTAAAAATGTTCTACTGAAAACAACAATTCGAATTATGGTGTTATTTTCTCTTTTTTGGCGCCATCGTTTATTTTTCAATTTGGGGCTATTTCCTATACATATTTTAGGGCCAATTCTTATGAAAAATCGCCCCAAATTAAAAGAAATTACTCCAAATTAAAAAATATAAAATTAAAAATAGCCCCAAAATAAAAAAATTTTAAATAGTTCCATAATAGGAAAAATGGCCCCGAAAACTATATTGTCGTTTTTAATGGAAAAATGTTGGGCCATTTTTTTTTGTTTTGGGGTCATTTTAATTTAGCCTTTCATATTCTTGTGGAGTATATTTTTAATAAGCACTCCATCAGAAAATGTTCTAATATTCCTAATAATATATAACCTTATAAGGCCTACCTCCAGCTTTAGTTTGTGGTTTTCAGACTGCTCTACATTAATTTCTATTTCAAGCATCCAGCTTATTAATTTCTGTAAAAAAATGTGGTTTGCAGAAAAGTTTTCTTTTTCTTTCATATTAAATTCATTTGTGTTACTAAAAAAAGTTTTAAAACATATTATTTTTTAATGTTTTATAATAGTAGAGGCGAAAAAATAATAATTGAAAATTTATCGTTATATTTGAGCCAAAAAATAAAACTCAAAGATACTAATTATGTATATGCAGATTTTTTGCAATAGTTCAATTTTAAAAGTTTAAAATTTGTGTGAAAAATAACTCAAATGCGTTTCAAAACAAAATTTTTTCATACAAATTACAAAACGAAAAAAGCGTTTGTATATACAAAATCTGGCCCTTACTTTACGATCAAAAATTAAAACTCAAAAGAAATTCTTATTCGCAAGGAAAAAAAAAAAGTTGGAAAATAACAAATTGTATTTTTATGATAAAAAGCGTTTTTTTGTGTAAAGGCTTAAAGTTTACATTAGGAAATATAATGCGGCATCATATTTTAAACGCTTGACTTGCTGGGAGAACTCTTTCTTCACTAAGACTAATATGCAGCAATACAATCACGGTTTGAATTTCGCGCATCATTGCTTTACATTCACAAATCGTTCAGAGACAGATTCTTAAAACGACGACAAAATCGAAGTAAATGTTTCTGATTTGGACACAGAATATAAGTATTAGATGAACTTGTAACAAAATCTTTATTATTTGCCTTCCGTCCTACGATTATTTTATCAGTTTCTATATTTGTGAGACTGCGAATGCAATCTAAGATCTTAATTCGTTCTGTTAAGAATAAAGGTAAGGCACTTTTGTCCTTGACAGTCTGTTCCCACAGACTAACTGTATGTGCAGGCAACTGCTGAATACAAACAAATACAATAATTGGATCCCAATTCTGCGTAGAAATCGTATAAATTGACATAGAGCTCAAAAAACTATTGATTTCGCGCAGCAAATTCTTTAGGTCTGAACTGGTCTCAATGGGGCTATTCACATATTACGTAACGCTATTTTTGGATGCTTTATAACCCACCCCGCCCCTTTCGTAACGCTTTTTACAAAATTTTCAGTATAAAATATCTAATGCATAACAAATCTTTACCCCCCTTGGAGCGTTACGTAATATGTGAATGGCCCCTTGGTGATAGATTCTAAACTAAATAGCATTTTAAATGCCCTATGGTAAATGGAACTGACACAAAACAAGTCATGTGACCGATCCCCAGGTGATAGGGACCAGTCCGAGTTCTAACACTTCCTATGAAGCGGACCAGCCACTTTTGGGATGGCCTAGGATTGGATTAATTGACACTTTGTATGTACCTTGTAACTTGTCTCTGAACTATCTTATGGAGACCTAATCGGTGTAGAATAATATAGATTATATTTAAATATTATTCCGAAATTCAGCTGTAATTATCGATTAATTTTTTTTTATTGTTGCAAATCCATTTAGAAATTGTATTTTATATTTAAGCGGTGTCTTTTGATAGAATTCGAACCGACAACCTCTGGCATGACAGGCTAGTACACTACCCACTCCACCACAGGGGAGCTTATATTTCAATGTTATAAATACCAGTTAAGCTGGAGTTAATATATGAATATAGTTACGAAACAGGTTCCTGAGTGGCATGGCAGTCTCATTGAAGGGAGACAATATTGTATAGATACTATGTGATAGGCCTTAGATCCAGGTGCATCAAATTTTTTCAGTGCCGTTTACTACAATACTAGCAGGAGTACCAACTAAATTGACTGAAAATGGTTAATATGTGACCATTTACGCAATATGTCTTTTTTCACCATTCACTACTCCTTATTTTTTGTACCAGTCTCATTTTCTCACGTCACAGGACGAGTACTTTTGGATCATTTGTCACCAAATTTTCCGCAGGGTGATTATGCACTAGCATACGAGGATTTTCATATTTATCTTTTAAATGTTTCCACGCGATATCAAACCCAGTGTTTGTCAGTGGACACTTTGACGCAATCTCCCTAAAAATCTTTGTCGGTTCTTATCGTTTAATAAAAAGTTTTTCAATAATGCTGAGACGGCTGTTATTGATATATAGACATGTAAAAAGTTCTCTAAAGTTATAACTATTGGCGATATCGTTATTGCCCTCCAAATGAATGTGTCCAAATAAAAGGATTTATTACTTAAAAAACAATTAATATGTTTTACAATAATGGATTGTCTCTTTTCTCGTAACAATTGTGATTAAAGGCAATGGAGTCTTTTTATTTTTAATAGTACCAGCTTATAAAACAGTACAGTATATATATATATATATATATATATATATATATATATATATATATATATATATATATATATATATATATATATATATATATATATATATATATATATATATATATATATATATATATATATATATATATATATATATATATATATATATATATATATATATATATATATATATATATATATATATATATATATATATATATATATATATATATATATATATATATATATATATATATATGTATATATATATATATATATATATATATATATATATATATATATATATATATATATATATATATACATATATATATATATATATATATATATATATATATATATATATATATATATATATATATATATATATATATATCTTATAAATTCATTATATGAGCGTGCAACTAGCGTTTGGGCCAAGTCTACACCATAATCCCTATCATAACGTAGTGGTGGCCTTATAGTACGATTACTTCCCGTAACTCTCTGCTGACCATCCTGAACACATAATGCCGCAGACTCATTCCTATTTGACTCAGCTGCTTCGGTGTTTGATCGACTCTCTGTCGTGTGCTCGTCTACAACCGAAGTAACTGACTCATCAGCAATGCTGCTCCCTGGTTGCCCAATTCCCACTGATTCAGTCCTATTACTATCGGCAACACAGTCATCCAGATATCCCTGACAGGCGAGCCCAAGCTGCGTGTCCAGTAAATCGTTGGGGGCTGTACATGTATGTCTGTCAATGGTGTTGTATTATACTACAGCAAGTGATATTGAAACTGGTCAACATCATTTGCTTCGAAACAACGCCTAATAATATTCTTCGCTATTGCTACACCTCGTTCCGCTATCCTATTACTCTGCGGGTATCCCGGACTCGAAAACCTGAACTTAATATTGTATTTCTCTGCAAACCGTGCAAATTCACTCGACCCGAACGGACTATTATCACATTTCAGAATCGTCGGATAGCCTATCACATAGAAGATCTTCCTAGTCATACTAATGATATGGCCCGATGTTTTGTTCCTAATTTAAAAGGTACGAGGTAATTCGAATATGCGTCTAAGAGTGCAACGTAATCCCGTCCAGCATATTCGAATAAGTCAATAGCTACTATATGGAAAGGGTACTGAGGAATCTCCTCAAGAGCCAATGGCTCCTTTTGATTGTTTCTTCTGAATCTCTCGCAGATCCTGCAAGAAATTACCAGTTCCCTAATCTCTTTATTCATTCCTGGCCAATAGTACAGTTTTCTTGCCCGAGCAAGTGTTTTCTCCTTGCATTTCTGATGGAATGAATAGCCTATTATTTAAAAATAGCAACCCGTTCTCAACATGAAGTTCCGATTTTAATTTATAAAATTTTGGACTCAGAAAGCCTGACCACCCCTTTTCGACGTATCTACAAATCCGTTAATGTTCCTGATTACTGTTAAGTGCGTTCCGATAAAAATTATAATTCTCCCGATTGAAACAAACCGACTCTGTGACTGTGTGAATGACGGCCGATAAGTCCTTCATTTCTGTCGCATCAGCTAGCTGCGCACTCGATAAGCAATCAGTTACTAACATGTCCTTACCCAGCCTTACTGACATCCCCGGACGCTGAAGACGCATCGTTACATCATCAATGTCGCGTTTGACCAGTGATTCCAAGGGCTTGTGATCGCTCTCGACGGTAAATTCCCGTCCGTATAAGAAGTAATGAAAGCGTTGGCATGTAAAGATAATAGCCAACAGCTCCTTCTCAATCTGAGCCCACTTCTATTCTTTTTTTCCAATCGTCCGAGACGCGAACACCACGGGATGTCGGTTCTGAATTAATACGCACCCTAGTCCATCCTTAGAAGCATCGGTCTGTACTACCACAGGTAGCTCCGGGTCATAAATAGTGAGTACCGGCCTTGCTGTTACTATTCGGAGTAAGTTTTCAAACTCCATGTCATGCCTGTCTGTCCATTAAAATTCTACATCATTCCGAGTCAAATTCCGTAATTCCGCTGATTGCTCCGATAGGTTTGGAATAAACCTGGCAAGGTACTTGAGAAGGCCCAAGAACCTTAACATACCTGCCTTGTTATCGGACCTCTTCATTTTTCTCGCGTCGGCATACTTCAAATCCGGCTTAATTTTCCCTTCCGATAAGATGTTCCCCATGAATTTTATCTCGCGCTGCCGATATTGGATTTTGTTCGGGTTAAATTTAATATTGTTTTTTCGAGCCCTGTCCATTATTAAACTCATGATTTTATCATGCTCCTCTTCACATCGCGCGCAGATAGCTATGTCATCAAAGTAAACTAGTACGCCCGGTATATCCCCAAAGACACGTACCATTTCCTGCTGAAACATTTCGGGTGCACAGATGTGTGTTTTGATTAGCGTCGTTACCTGCCATTACGGCCTAATCCGACGGTGTTCTCGAAACACAGAGTGAAGTTGAGTGTTCACCACCACCCCGAAGACACACCTTGTGCGGCCTGCAAGGCACACACAGGTAGCAACTTTTCATGCATGGTCTACCCATCCATGCATAAACACCTTGTTCGAGTGTTTGAGCTATCTAATCTCTGCTACAACAGCAGCTTAAGGCGATGCACACAAGGCTTCCGGGGAAACAGAAGCTAGACAGGTATCTGTAACAATGTGTAGACGCCACCAGCAAAATATTCCCCTTCCACCCGCGCACAAAGCACTACCGATGCAGCGTCTATTGGTTTAGCAACAGCACAAAGAGGCTTTCTGTTGGTGGCCCGAAGTCCACGCCAGCCACTAGCACTGGGCAAGCATCAGTCTTTTAACCAACACCTCTCGCAGCGATTTTGGTAGCAACCACAGCCACCACGTGGACTCCCGAAGAAGACCTCACCAACAACCAGCACACATAATCATCCTTCCTGATAAGGGTGAGACGAAGTCCGCCAGCGACATCATCTCAGATGATGTCGCTTATACGGCGAGCAGTTCCTGCTACTGGTAAAGCCTCAAAAGAAAACCCCTAGAGGTTAAATTTCTATCGACTTTGGTCTTGGGGTAAACCATAGTTGCCTGTTCACCTCCTTACTGACTCGCGTAGGCAAGCCTACTTCCTTAAATAAATATATGCACGCCCGTTGCTCTGTCTCCAGAGATTGGGTAGTGACACATAAGTTTTATGGGTAATTGGCCAAAGGTAATGTCGGCAAAAACCAATTACCCTATTCCCAGAAAGCACAACATCAAGGCTATCGAAATCACCAAGATGTATCACCCGTGCTCCCCGGGGGTATTTCGGGTGCACAATTAAGGCCAAAAGGCACACGACTAAACCTGAATCTACCAAACGGCGTCAAAAATGTTGTCAAATTCGAACTCGTCACATTTAACGCCATGTGCTAGAGCCCACTCTTCAGGTCCAGTACAGAAAAAATTCGTTTGCCCGCTAATCCCGATTTTAGGTCATCGATCGTAGCAATCAAGAAATACTCACGTTTAATACACTCGTTAAGTGCTTTGGGTCTAGACAAATTCGTAGCTCACCATTAGTCTTTTCAACCAATTGTAAATTGTTTACCCAATCAGTCGGATAGTCAACAGGTAAAATTATTTTATCCTGTAAAGTGCTGGTATAGCAAATAAATTTCTTGAAGTAGATTTGGAAATAGTAAACAGCGAAAAACTTCATTGGGCAATTTATTTATTTCCTTTTCCCATTGAAACTTTTATCTATCCATTCTTTAGTAATATTTACGACCACCAAGAAATTCTAATCATTTTGTCCCACTGTTCAGCAAATTAGTATCTCGCCACTCGTGCCTAAAAAAGTTACTGTTCACATAATCAGATGATTTATTTTACTCGTTAATTCTGGCAGATTGATTAAAGCGCCAAGTTTTATTAAGCAATTTAGTATGTGTATTTACAGCGGTATATAAGGCTAAAATCACGTGTTATACTTGCCATTTTAATACAGCATTTAAAAAGTGAAGTCATACTTATATAAACGTGGAGCATTTAATTAGTCTTTGAGTATTTCTGTTAGACATCTAATTGGAAAAAGTAAAATTTATAAAACAATAATTGTAAAATTTTGTATAACAAAAAAATATATCATCACAATTAGACAGACATCAAATACTACTCCTAGAAATTCCACATTTTGGTGCCATATCCCACGGGTAAATTTTATAAAATCTCGAAATTTCTGTAAAATGTTATTTCTAACCAAACATGATTAATTTCAGATTTGGCACCAAATCCTACCTTATTTGGTTGGCCTAAATTCATCTATAAATAAATAAATAAAACGATGTGTCAATGTTAGAATTTCTTCGGTTGAACCAGTTAAGAAAAAGAAGCTTTTGCCTTGGGAAAATGTTTATATTGTACCGGAAAAGTACCATCAAAATACAATAAATGCACTTCGCTGAAGTTAAAGCATGCACTTTAACAAATATGCCGAATATTGATTTCTTGTGTTTCTGCTAAAAATTAAAGAAAATAGACTACCAGTCAACCACCAGTGCATCAAGTTATTTATTCCATAAAAAGTATCCATCGGTTGTCGTGAAACAAATTTTATTTAAAACATATATTTGGTATATTAGTATATACATACATATAATGTTGCTATAATAGGTGAAACATTGTTGCTGAGCTTTTTTTTCTTCTTCTCTTGAAGAAAAAATAGTATCACAAAGGAATTGCAAATCAATATCGTCGATCACATCAGGAATTTTAATTACAACTATCTCTTTTCAACTTATATAGCTCACATTGCTGAATGGCCATTCATCGGTGGAGACCATTGAAACAAATATATGTAAGTCACAAATTCTTTTTACTTTATTAGTTACACATTTTTATTAGCTTGCGACAGGAGTAATTTTGATGAAAATAAAAAAAGGTTAAATTAAAAGTTTTAATGTTAGAATATTATGAAAATAAGTTTTTTGATGTGAAAAATATAAATAGAATATGAAATTATTAAAAGAAGGTGTAGAAAAGAAGCAAAAATAAAAAAACATCAATAAGAAAAATATTTAAAGAAAAAATAGTGAAGAAGAGAAAAAGTGCTCATGCATATAGAAATAAAGGAAAAAATATATAAAAGCAAAAAAATTTCATAAAATATATAAAATAGTTATTAGTTAAATATCAGTTTGTGTTAAGAGAAAAAAATGCATAAAAAAGCGAATTGTAAGGTAATTTGAAACATGCATAATATCTTATAATATATAAATTCGTTCTAATTGTAATCTTTTGAAACATACCCTTTCCGGTTTTTTTTATTCCACGCCTCTGTTCAGCGAAGTTATATTTTTTTGGATTTCATTGTAATTCTTATTCGTAAAACCTGACCTACATCATTGACCTAATTTCGATGTTGCTTTGTGCATCTTTTCCTTTCCATTTGTTTAGACTTGTAATATTCATACAGGGTGTGGAATCAAAATTACTTAATTAATAGGAACTAAAAACTAATATTTCCCTTGTTTATAAAATGCCTTATGTTATTTTCTTAAGTATTAAAAATTATTTTAAAGCTATTTTTATAAGCCCCTTGCTTCATTTAAGGTGAAAACATACATTTTTGTTATTTTCGATGTGAATAAAATTGAAATCATGAAGTGCTAAATCTTTTAGTTTTGTTTCTTGCTACAGGGGAATCGTGGTCGGGTTGGGCTTCATGTTGCAAGTTCCACCTAATTGCAACATAGTTCACAGTTGCAATAATCATTAAATTTTTGGTTATATTATAGTTATAATTTTTGATTGTCAGTTCAATTAATCTACCTGTTTTGCCTCTTTTGTTTTATCTTCTTATTTGCAATAGATTTTGTTATCACTAATTATCATGCAATTAAAATATTTATTGTATGTAGCCATTTGTTCCAGCCTAAGTTAAGTTCAGAACACCGCCCGATTGCCGACGAGCCAGAGCCGGAATAACAAATGCATGCGTGAACTTAACTTGAGTCCACTGAAATAACAATTTCTTTGGTTGTATGCTACATAACTTATATTTTTGGCGCCCAACGTGGGGCCTCACACTGAGAAAAATTTAATTCAAAGTTAAAAACTTTATTATAGAACATCTTATTAATATCTGTGGGTCCCAAAATGTCTTTTCTGGTTCAATAATAGACCAAAAATCTCTCAAAATTATCTTCACTCTGTTTCTATATAACTTTGAAAACATTTTATTAATTTACCTTTTTAATAATGTCCAAGATGTATTATTGCTCTCAACACTTTATTTAGTTTCCTTATTTTTTTGTGTAGGGTATTTTACTTTTGCTTGGGTACTTAAGGCTGGAAATTTTTGGCCTTATGCTAGTAGAAAAATACTTTTTACACTGTTTCTTCTCTTCTCTTAAATTTTTTGTCCAGAGTTTTTGATAGGAACTTAAAGATTGGAAAAAAATTCGGTCTTATACCATCAAAATAACTCTAGGATAGTCGACCAATTCGTTTATGATTGAGAAATTAGATTTATTTATTTTAAAATTTAAATCTAGCCTATCAAAAAGATTTTTGGATACACATTTACAAATTTCATTCAATAGTCTTGAGTGCTTTCCAATTTCACAAACAGTAAAACTAAAATTATTGCAACTATGCAGATAAAAATTTATCACTATCTTGTAGCTTTAAGTTTTGTAGCAAAGAAACAAAACGTTATATTAATTACTCAGTTCTAAAATAATAATAATTTATTTTTTCTTCTTCGTTTCGAGTTTGATTAATGTGTACTCTCAACTTTGTTTCGTTAAACACCAATCGACCAAATTTATAGTTCGAGTTTGGTATAGTTTCGATTTTATCTTTTCCTTGCTATTAAAAAAAATATATTTACTATTTGCGAAACGAAAACAAGTCTTGTATACCATACGTGCATATATGTACGATATGTATGTTAATTTACATTTCTGTTTTCTTTACAACTTATCTCATTGCAACATGAATATAATAGATATTTTCAACAATTTATTACATATTATATAACGTATATTTTTACCTGAATTTCAATTCTTCAAAATGTCTGTAAGACGTAGCACAGAAAACCTGGCAGCGACGCCATCTGCTGCAACACAAGAGGTTCAATCAGAAGTACCTTCTCAAGAAAATTTAGTCGTTTGCGGAGTTTGTAACAACATAATATCAAACAAGGGAAGTGCTACAAAAACTATTTGTAATCACGTTTTCCACAAAACATGTCTTTCCAAGGCTAGCAAAAGCCATTCAACTTTTCCGCAATGTAAAACACAAATAACTTTGCCAAAATTTTCAAAACCAAATACTGCTTCCTCAGCAAGTATGATTACGCGAAATCAAACTCGCCAACAAACTGCCGACATGAACAGATCTGCAAATGACTATGTTCTTAGAAATGAACGAGAAACCCCCAACACTTCTCAGTCCTCTAGTGCATCAGAAACACAAAGACACATGATTCGAAATTTAGTTACCGCTGCTGTAGGTGCTCAACAGGCGGAAATGTTAGTATCTTTGAATGAACAGTTGATTCAGATAGTACAGACTAACATAGAAGCTGGCTTTCGTAGACTTATGATTGGAAGTAACAACATCCCAGTCCATAATCAAGTACAAGATTCTTTGAATATTCCGAGTCAAGATCAAACACTAGACCAACTCTTAGGCATTCCACCATCTGTCAATAATAATATTGCAACTGAGATGCGTTTCCCGAATAACCCTTCTCCTAATTTGTTAAGGTTAAATTCAGAATTATCTTCTGATATTGCTAGTCGTCCTGACAAAATAAGTCAAATAGTAAGCAATTGGAAAATAAAATTTTCCGGGAGTTCATCATCTCTATCTGTAGATTCCTTTTTCTACAGGGTCGAAGCTTTAACAAATCAAACATTAGCAGGTAACTTCACATTATTCTGCCGGAATGCGTCTGTTCTTTTTGATGGTAAAGCCAGTGATTGGTTCTGGCGTTATCATAAGTCAGTGAGAGAAATTAGATGGCCAGAATTAAGTCTAGCTTTGAGACAACAATTTAGAGATACGAGGGCGGATATGGATTATCACGAACTAATCAGAGATCGGAAACAGAAGCCAGGTGAAAGCTTTGATGCTTTCTACGACTCGATTTTAGACCATTATGAACAACAACGATTTTGAACAACCAATAGCTGATACGACAATGATTGAAATTTTAAGACGAAACCTTTTGCCTGAGATTCAGCATGAATTATTAAACTTGCAGATTTCTTCCGTTGCGCATTTGAGAGCTATATGTGGAAAGAGAGAATTTTTCCTCCATTATATTCGAAAAAGAAACGTTTCTCAACGACCGCTAGTTTTTCCAAAGAAATTAGCTGAATTATATGATAAGGATGATGAGGTAATCGATTCAAACAATATTGGTGATTTATCTGAATTGGGTTTAATATGTTGGAACTGCAGGGAAGCAGGACATAGATATCAGGAATGTATTTCTGATAGAAGTATATTTTGCTATGGCTGCGGCGCAACAAATGTCTACAAGCCAAACTGTTCAAAATGCAATCCATCAAAAAACTGCATAACGAGTGCACAACGAAGTGCACGCAGACAAATTTTAGTGAAGAAAACAGATCGTGCCACATGCACGGATTAAGTTTAACAGATTCAGAAGCCAGTAATTTATATGTTGATAATAATAAGCAATGCAAACTTAAACCCATTATACCTTTCCATATACGTTTAGATAATTATAACAAAATTCGTTCACACATATTTAATTCGGAAATAAGTAAACAGCCAAATAGATCAACTCGGCGTAGGAAGAGTTTTTGATCAAAAATAAAGCAGAAACGGAAAGATTTATAAACAGCATTTTTGAGAAAGAAAATAATTTGCGTCCGTATGCCGAAGTAAACCTATTCGGGGAGAAAGTGAGTGGATTATTGGATACAGGTGCAGCAATATCATGCATAGGAGGAAAATTAGCAAAAAGTTATTTAGATTCTGGAAAACCATACAAAAAAATTATTTCAAAAGTTTGTACGGATGATGGGAACTCCCAAAATGTAGTTGGTGTTATTAAAACCCAAATTTCTTTCAAATCTATTGAAAAACTAATCGATCTATTTATTATACCAAGTCTCAAGCAATGTTTATATCTAGGCATTGATTTTTGGCGAGATTTTAATTTATTACCTCCAAATTTTATCAAACCATTTTCTATTTCAAGTATTGATAGTCCAAATACAACTATATTAGATGAAAGTAAACTAAATAACTGCGAGAAAAAAGAACTTATTCACGTAATTGATTTGTTTCCTTCATTTTCGAAGGAGGGTCTCGGGAAAACTACTTTAGTAAGCCATAAAATAGACGTAGGTATCGCAAAACCCATCAAACAACGCCATTATCCTGTATCGCCAGCAATAGAAAAGCTTATGTACGATGAGGTAGATCGCATGTTAAGATTAGGAGTGATCGAGGAGTCGAATATTGCATGGAGCTCTCCATGTGTGCTAGTTAGAATACCGGAGAAAAATCGACTATGTTTAGATAGTAGAAAAGTTAATGCGGCCACGATAAAGGACGCATACCCTTTGCCTAATATCGATGGTATACTAAGTAGACTTCCGAAAGCAAGATTTATCACAAGCTTGGATCTTAAAGATGCCTTCTGGCAAGTCCCTTTAGATCCAAAATCAAGGGTCAAACAGCATTTACAGTGCCCGGACGGCCATTATACCAATATACGAGTACGGTAATGCCATTCGGTCTCTGTAATGCACCCCAGACTATGTCCCGTTTGATGGATAAAGTGGTACCTGCTGAGTTGCGGACGGAAGTGTTTATATACCTCGATGATCTACTCGTAGTATCTGATAGTTTTAGTAGACATTTAGAAGTTTTAAAGATAGTTGCAGCTCGTTTCCGAAGCTCTGGTTTGACCATTAATGTGGAAAAAAGTAAATTTTGTATGGATGAGGTTAAATATCTAGGACACATAATAGGGTATGGAATTATTCGAACTAACCCAGAAAATATTTCGGCTATACTGGACTATCCGACACCACGATCAGTCACAGACATAAGATGTTTCCTTGGAATGAGCGGGTGGTACAGAAAATTTATTGAAAACTACGCATCACTTACCACTCCACTCACGGATTTGCTTAAAATCAAGAGAAAGTTTATTTGGAACGATGAGGCTAACCAGTCATTTCAAGAGTTAAAGTGTCTCCTTAGCTCAGCACCTGTCTTGCACAGTCCGGATTTAAAAAAAAAACCTTTTATATCCGTTGTGACGCAAGCAAGACAGGAATAGGAAGCGTGTTGGTCCAGTTAAATGCGGAGGGTGATGAAGCTCCTTTGGCATTTATGTCAAAGAAACTCAACAAAGCCGAACGCAATTATTCGGTGACCGAACAGGAATGTTTAGCTGCTGTGTTAAGTGTTAAAAAGTTTCGACCATATATCGAAGGACATGAGTTCACTATAGTGACAGATCATGCGTCACTGAAGTGGCTTATCTCACAAACGGATTTGAGTTTAAGGTGGGCACTAAAGCTGCAGTGTTTTTCATTTAAGATTCAACATAGAAAATGTAGTCTAAATGTCGTTCCAGATGCTCGTTCTAGTGTAGATGATGTAGTTGAAAGTCCATCGGCGGACGAATCCGTTTTATTAATTAGCAGTCTTTCTGAAAACGACGGATGCCTTGTCGATTTACGGTCTAAACATTTTCAAACAGATGAGTATAACGCCCTAATCAAAAACATATCTGATAATCAATCTAAGTTTCCAGACATAAAAGTTTTAGACGGCTTAGTGTATAAACGTACTGAACATGCAACCGGTGAACAGTTGCATGATGACCTTTGCTGGAAATTATGGATACCAACAGAGCTTATTAATGACGTTTTAATAAAAGCACATAACAATCCTTTAGCAGCTCATTTTGGCATAAGTAAGACGATAGAACGCATCAGGAAGTATTATTTATGGCCAGGCTTGGTTAATAGTGTAAGAGACTACATAAATGCATATGACACTTGCAAGTCTACGAAACACCCAAACTTCGTGCTTTGACCTCCTATGGGCCAACCAGCTATGTCCCAACGTTTGTTTCAAAAGTTGTATGTAGACTTCTTAGGCCCTTATCCTAGATCGAGAAGTGGGCACATAGGAATCTTTGTCGTTTTGGATAATTTTTCCAGATATCCCTTTTTAATAGCTGTTAAAAAGCTGACTGCAGATGTTGTTTGCAAGTATTTAGAGGAAGACATCTTTCACGTATTTGGAGTGCCTGAAACAATTGTTTCAGACAACGGTGCTCAGTTTAAATCGAAAATGTTTAAACAATTTTTAGATCGCTATAAAATTTTTCACACTCTTACAGATATTCACTCTCCGCAGGCAAATGCCTCAGAGCGAATAAATCGTTCTGTGATCGCAGCCATAAGAGCCTATATTAATCCAGATCAAAGAAACTGGGATGAAGTCCTAAGCAGTATTGCACGTGCTCTCCGCTCAAGCATTCATTCGTCTATTGGTAGTGAGCCTTATTATTTAACATTTGGCCAGAATATGATAACCAATGGACATACGTACTCGTTGCTAAGAAAGTTAGGCATTCTAGAAGATAGGTCTGTTAGTTTTACCAGAGAGGATTCCATGGAAATTATACGAAAAAGGGCTGTAGAGCTGATGGAAAAACAATTTTTACGCAATGAGCGAAAATATAATCTGCGATCTAAAATAGCAAGTTTCACTGAAGGACAAACAGTTTATAGACGCAATTTTAAACAATCAAATTTTGAAAAAGGCTATAATGCCAAGCTCGATAATGTTTTTATAAAAGCTAAAATAAGAAAGAAGATTGGTAATTGTAATTATGAACTTGAAGATATTGAAGGAAGCTACGTAGGCAAATATCACGCAAAAGATATCAAGCCTTGTTAGTACTAAGCCAGCTGGATCAAATTTGAAATGTCTTACTTAAATTCCTAAATTCGATCTTGTTTGGGGGACTGTGTAAAGTGCTGGCATAGAAAATAAATTTCTTGAAGTAGATTTTGAAATAGTATACAGCGAAAAACTTAATTGGATAATTTATTTATTTCCTTTTCCCATTGAAACTTTTATCTATCCAATCTGTAATAATATTTACGACCACCAAGAAATTCTAATCATTTTGTCCCACTGTTCAGCAAATTAGTATCTCACCACTCGTGCCTAAAAAAATTTACTGTTCACATAATCAGATGATTTATTTTACTCGTTAATTCTGGCAGATTGATTAAAGCGCCAAGTTTTATTAAGCAATTTAGTATGTGTATTTACAGCGGTATATAAGGCTAAAACCACATGTTATACTTGCCATTTAATATAGCATTGAAAAAGTGAAGTCATAGTTATATAAACGTGGTTCATTTAATTAGTCTTTGAGTATTTCTGTGAAACACCTAATTGGAAAAAATAAAATTTATAAAACAATGGTTGTAAAATTTTGTATAACAAAAAAATATATCATCACAATTAGACAGACATCAAATACTACTCCTAGAAATTCCATATTTTGGTGCCATATCCCATGGGTAAATTTTATAAAATCTCGAAATTTCTGTAAAATGTTATTTCTAACCAAACATGATTAATTTCAGATTTCGCACCAAATCCTACCTTATTTGGTTGGCCTAAATTCATCTATAAATAAATAAATAAAACGATGTGTCAATGTTAGAAGAGGTTGAACCAGTTAAGAAAAAGAAGCTTTTGCCTTGGGAAAATGTTTATATTGTACCGGAAAAGTACCATCAAAATAAAATAAATGCACTTCGCTGAAGTTAAAGCATGCACTTTAACAAATATGCCATAAAAAGTATCCATCGGTTGTCCTGAAACAAATTTTATTTAAAACATATATTTGGTATATCAGTATATACATACATACTTATAATGTTGTTATAATAGGTGAAACATTGTTGCTGAGCTTTTTTTCTCCTTCTCTTGAAGAAGAAATAGTATCACAAAGGAATTGCAAATCAATATCGTCGATCACATCAGAAAATTTAATTACAACTATCTCTTTTCAACTTATATAGCTCACATTGCTGAATGGCCATTAATCGGTGGAGACCAGTGAAACAAATATATGTAAGTCACAAATTCTTTTTACTTTATTAGTTACACATTTTTCTTAGCTTGCGATATAGAATATGAAATTATTAAAAGAAGGTGTAGAAAAGAAACAAAAATAAAAAAAAACATCAATAAGAAAAATATTTAACGAAAAAATAGTGAAGAAGAGAAAGAGTGCTCATGCATATAGAAATAAAGGAAAAAATATATAAAAGCAACAAAATTTCATAAAATATATAAAATAGTTATTAGTTACATATCAGTTTGTGTTAAGGGAAAAAATACATAAAAAAGCTAATTGTAAGGTAATTTGAAACATGCATAACATCTTATAATATATAAATTCGACTATTTTTATAAGCCCCTTGCTTCATTTAAGGTGAAAACATAAATTTTTGTTATTTTCGTTGTGAATAAAATTGAAATCATGAAGTGCTAAATCTCTTAGTTTTGTTTCTTGCTACAGGGGAAAGTTAGGTAGTGATACACTTGTGGGATCATCAGAAAAACAAAAGTAAATTATTATGGATATTTCAGATGATCATGGTTGGGTTGGGCTTCATGTTGCAAATTCTACCTAATTGCAACATAGTTCACAGTTGCAACAATCATTAAATTTTTGGTTATATTATAGTTATAATTTTTTATTGTCAGTTCAGTTAATCTACCTGTTTTGCCTCTTTTGTTTTATCTTCTTATTTGCAATAGATTTTATTATCACTTTTAATTATCACAATTAAAATATTTATTGTATGTATGTAGCCATTTGTTCCAGCCTAAGTTAAGTTCAGAACCCCGCCCGATTGCCGACGAGCCAGAGCCGGAATAACAAATGCATGCGTGAACTTAACTTGAGTCCACTGAAATAACAATTTCTTTGGTTGTATGCTGCAATCCCTTACTAGTCTGTCCAGCTCTGTTTTTAATCTAACTAACAATGAATTCGGCATACGCTTTCTATAATGAAGCACTGAATTTGAATTTTCCTTCAAAACCATTGAAATGATTTTTGGAAGTCTGCCAATTCCCTGAAAAACGTCACAATATTTATCCACGAACGATGCTTTTAACCCCATGTTACTAATACTACTCACGTCTAGTCGCTTAAGTAAATTGAAACTCTCGCACGTTTCTAACCAAAGTATTGGCTCACATTTGTCAAGATGAAATTTAATCACCATCGAAGATATCCGTATCACATGGTGGAAGAGAGAAGTTATGGGAAATATCACTTACGGACGCTTCAACACCACCGACCGGGAACTTTGATCTGGACTTTTCTTTTAAATCTTCACTTTTAATTTTTATATCTTTCATACATTGACGATAAGGGCCTGTCCCACGATGCCGACAAGTCGATGTCGTTCTCTTATTTATATGGAAAACAGAAACAAGTTAAATATTTTATTATTGTTTTCAATATAAATAAGAGGACGACATCGACTTGTCGACTTGCGGGACAGGCCCTAAGTCTCAAAGGCTGTATCATATTTATCTTCAATTGTTTTTAAGTCTGTTTTTATTGGTGTGATTTCGCATTCAATCACGGCTTCATCATACGCTATTCTAGCCCTTTCCCATAAAATCTTTAACTCATCAATAGTCACTTCGAGTGTGTAAGTGTGATGACCCGCATCACGAACCCTTTGATATATTGCTTCAAACTTAAAAATTTCATTTGAAGCGCGTACAAAGTTTTCAAAAGATTTTACCGTTTCAAAAAAAAAGGTATATAAATTTCAAATTAACCGTAAAGTATGAAAGCAGTGCTGAATTTATCTTAAATGAGAAAAGTTTGTAATAAAATTAGTCGAACAATTCTATATAGCAAAACTACCGACCGTAGGGTACTACAGATATATGAACGAAAGTAAATGAAAGAAGTCAAAATTAAGAAAACAAATTTTTTCACACAAAATTTTTGGTATTTGTACGTATGTAATAGTGATGTTACGAATATCAATTTTTAATATTCGCGAATACGAGCACAAATATTTGAGCCAACTCGATATTTCAAATTGAATTGAAACAAATATACCCTTTGCGTCAATGGTAGCGTTCATAAGACGTAACAGTTGTGCAACTGTTGTGTGTTTGTCTTAAGCGGCATGGCAACTTATCAAACTGTTTGATCAAACAGAGATTTTTTTGACTGTACTAGTGCAAAAAACCTCACACGTATAGTTTGATGTGAGTTTGATGAAAAACAAAACACTTTTGATTTTCACTACCGCCGATGACGAAATTTGAAGCTTGTTTGATGAGTGGCTGTGTAATTACTTCAAATGTCATTTCTGTTTAGTTTTCGCAGCGACCACATCATTTCTATGGAGACGCACTATTTAAAAAAACGGATGAACAAAATTGAATTTACTGAAGCTTATCGTGGTTTGCCTGCTTTATGGCGAGTTAAATCGAAGCAATATAGCAAAAGAAATTGAAAAAATTGCTTAGTACGACATATTGCTTAAAACATATACAGAAAAAAACACAAATGCTAAAAAAAGAATGTCGCACAAAATTTTAACTCTCTTCGAACTGCATATGGAAAGGAGTTAAAAGGAATTAAAATAAAAGGAATTAAAAAAGGGAGTAAAAAAAATTTTTCAACAAACAAAAAGTTTTTTAATAAATAATGAAACATTTCCGCCCAAAAAATCACATGTTCCTTCTTTTTCACAACAACTTTCAAATGAAGTTTGATGATATGAATTTGATAAGTTGCTGTGCTAAGCAAAAGAAAATATTACCAATACATACATGAATTTGATCAAACTGTTTGATAAATTGCCACGGCCCTTTCGAAACGCACAGTTGAGTAGTTCCGCTACACACAACAGTTGTGCATTTGCTGCCATTTTTTCCATCATAAAATTTTTTCGCTACCTATGGTCAACATGTTGTGCTTAACATGCACAGCTGATCAAAAGAGTTATGTCGTTTTTAATTTATCAGCTGTTCATATTGCAGTGTATCCATCAAGCCTTTTCTAAGACGTAGCCAACAGTTGCCAACAGTTTTACAACAGTTGAGCTCAACAGCTACATCTTATGAATGCGCCCAATAACAATAAATTGAGAAAAACTGTCACAATATGAAGGTATTTAACATCGAGCGCGTTCATAAGACGTAGCTGTTGAGCTCAACTGTTGGCAACTGTTGCGCCCAACAGTGAAGGCTCCGTCAGCCAACCGTTGCTGTACCGTACCGTACTGTTAGCACGTTTGTCCACTTGTAGAACCAGCGATGCCGTTTTTGGGGTTTTTACGATATAACAAAAATAATATATGACATACTGTGTTGTCATATCGTAAGATTTTTACGATATGACAACACCCTATATGACTATCTTAGCGTTGTCGTATCGTAAAAAACTTACGATATGACAACACAGTATGTCATATCGTTTTTTTGTAATATCGTAAAAGCCCCAAAAAAGGCATCGCTGTGTAGAACATTTAAAAACGTGTGTATGTTTTACTCTATTTTGTTGTTTTAATATGAAAAAGAAACAGATGTTACCAAAACAGTGATGGGACTTAAAAATGATCAAATAGTGAGTCTTGCGAAGAAAAAGTACCTAAACGATGTAAATAGTATTAAAACTGGTGTAGGTACATATAAATATATATATATTATATATATAATAAATAAATATGTATCTATGTAAACATACATATCGGTAAATAAAACGCATAAAGCCCTAACTAACAAAAAAATAACGAATCGGCTTTTTAATAAACTCAGCTGTATTTCACAAAGATAATAAATACATAGCATTGTACATATGTAAGAAATGAAATTATTTTTTATATGTGCATACACAAAAAATGTTTTGAAGCCATTTTAATCCTTTTATCTATGTCACATCTATATTTAACGTGTATATATCGTCGTATAAAATACAAAAGGGCATATCATCCTCTTAAATAATTTTTCAGGATAGATAAAAAACTTAAAAAAAAGTTACTGTGATTATAGAAAGTCTGAATTAATGATACTATGCTGAAAGTTTTTTTTGTAATCACAATAGTTTCATTTTTATTAAGTTTTTATCTCTCCTGAAAAATCTTTAAAAACGATTATATGCCCTTTTGCATTTTATATGACGATATGCATACATCTACTATATGTATATTTATGTATAGACATACATACATATATATTACTTTAAGTTGTTTTCCCACACAGATATTATTATTACCAACAGTACCAAAAAAACAGAGCTAAAATACCCCCATTCCATTTAGGATACAAGCAACCCATCACTGCTTTACAACTGTCACTTAACAGCGTTTTCTATTTTATACAGGTAGAGACCAAGGCACATTGAACAGGTACGGGCAGTACTAAAACAATAGAAAATTTGTTGTAAAACTACCTTAACACATGTCAAAAAACGGGTAATATTACCAACGCAGATTTCTCTTGAAATAAATGTCAAACACCACACAGAAGGAAGTCTGTCTATGGTGTTTGATAGTTTGAAGGTAGTGATGATATCATGAGCATTTCATCAACACTACTATGTTTGACGTTTAATCAGGCGAGTCAGCTGACCTAGTGATCCCACTTGTTAGATACACCTTGGTTGAGCCGTTCCGGCAACGTGACATTTAAATTCGGTAAGCTTTTGCATTGGTTTTCCCCTGCCATATACGAACAGTTTCTTAAAGAAACAGTACGGTACGGTTGGCTGTTTCTACCTTTATTTGCGGTCTACAACTAAATTAACTAAACATTAACTTCAAGTTAATGTTAAGTGTAGACAGCTTAAGTTAATGCTTTTTTCAGGTTATAACATAGTTGTTAGTGCAATTGTTTTAACAACGTAGTCATAACTTCAAGTTACAACAGCATTTCAAGTTAGGTGGAGACGTAGCGTTACGTCTTAGAAACGGCTTGATGGATAAGTGCGCCAAGATAGCGTTGCTTTTGGGAATTAAAAAAGCGGGAAAAACGGGATATTTATAGGTATTTTTACATTATGTGGAAAATGGGTTTTTCCAAAATGGCCAAAAAAATCGACGCTGATTTTTTTTCAGGAGCAGGATAGTTCTGCTCGGTTTAAGACCTATGGAACATGAAAGTAGACACCTTGACGCACAAAATGAGACATTTATGCAAAAATTCGTCACAGCCGTTCCCGAGAAAAGTGGGTTTTTCTCAAATGGCCAAAAAATTGACGCTGATTTTTCCCAGGAGCAGGGTAGTTCTGCTCGGGTACAGACCTATGGAACATGAAAGTAGATACCTTGACGCATTAATTGAGACATTCGTGCAAAGAATCGTCAGACCCGTTCCCGACAAAAGTGGGTTTTTCCAAAATGGCCAAAAAAATTTACGCTGATTTTTCCCAGGAGCAGGGTAGTTCTGCTCGGGTACAGACCTATGGAACATGAAAGTAGACACCTTGACGCACAAAATGAGACATTCGCGCAAAAAATCGTCAGAGCCGTTCCCGAGAAAAGTGGGTTTTTCCAAAATGGCCTAAAAAATCGACGCTGATTTTTCCCAGGAGCAGGGTAGTTCTGCTCGGCTACAGAGCTATAAAATATGAAAGTAGACACCTTGACGCACAAAATGAGACATTCGTGCAAAAAGTCGTCAGAGCCGTTCCGGAGAAAAGTGGGATTTTCCAAAATGACCAAAAAAAAATCGACGCTGATTTTTCCCAGCAGCAGGGTAGTTTTGCTTAGGTACAGACCTATGGAGCATCAAAGTAGCCACCTTTACGCACAAAATGAGACATTCGTGCAAAAAATCGTCAGAGCCGTTCCCGAGAAAAGTGGGTTTTTCCAAAATGGCCAAAAAATCGACGCTGATTTTTCCCAGGAGCAGAGTAGTTCTGCTCAAAGTAGACACCTTGACGCATAAAATAAGACATTCGTGCAAAAAATCGTCAGAGGCGTTCCCGAAAAAAGTGAGTTTTTCCAAAATGGCCAAAAAAATTTACGCTGATTTTTCCCAGGAGCAGGGTAGCTCTGCTCGGGTGCAGAGCTATAAAATATGAAAGTAGACACCTTGACGCACAAAATGAGACATTCGTGCAAAGAATCGTCAGAGCCGTTCCCTACAAAAGTGGGTTTTTCCAAAATGGCCAAAAAAATTTACGCTGATTTTTCCCAGGAGCAGGGTAGTTCTGCTCGGGTACAGACCTATGGAACATGAAAGTAGACACCTTGACGCACAAAATGAGACATTCGTGCAAAAAATCGTTAGAGCCGTTCCCGATAAAAGTGGGTTTTTTCCCAAATGTCCAAAAAATCGACGCTGATTTTTCCCAGGAGCAGGATAGTTCTGCTCGGGCACAGACCTGTGGAACATGAAAGGAGACATCTTGACGCACAAAATGAGACATTCGTGCCAAAAATCGTCAGAACCGTTCCCGACAAAAGTGGGTTTTTCCAAAATGGCCAAAAAAATTTGCGCTGATTTTTCCCAGGAGCAGGGCAGTCCTGCTCGGCTACAGAGCTATAAAATATGAAAGTAGACACCTTGACGCAATAAATGAGACATTCGTGCAAAAAATCGTCAGAGCCGTTCCCGAGAAAAGTGGGTTTTTCCCAAATGGCCAAAAAAAAATTAACGCTGATTTTTCCCAGGAGCAGGGTAGTTCTGCTCGGGTTTAGACCTATGGAACATGAAAGTAGACACCTTGACGCACAAAATGAGACATTCGTGCAAAAAATCGTCAGAGCCGTTCCCGAGAAAAGTGGGTTTTTTCAAAATGGCCAAAAAATTCTACGCTATTTTTTCCAGGAGCAGGGTAGTTCTGCTTGGGTATAGACCTATGGAACATGAAAGTAGACACCTTGACGCTCCAAATGTGACATTCGTGCAAAAAATCGTCAGAGCCATTCCCGAGAAAAGTGGGTTTTTTCAAAATGACCAAAAAATCGACGCTGATTTTTCGCAGGAGCAGGGCAGTTCTGCTCGGGTACAGACCTATGGAACATGAAATTAGAAACCTTGACGCACAAAATGAGACATTTGTGCAAAAAATCGTCAGAGCCGTATCCGAGAAAATTTAGTTTTTCCAAAATGGCCAAAAAACGACGCTGATTTTTCCCAGGAGCAGGGTTTTTCTGCTCGGCTACAGAGCTATAAAATATGAAAGTAGACACCTTGACGCACAAAATGAGACATTCTTGCAAAAAGTCGTCAGAGCCGTTCCCGAGAAAAGTGGGATTTTCCAAAATGACCAAAAAAAAATCGACGCTGATTTTTCCCAGCAGCAGGGTTGTTTTGCTTAGGTACAGACCTATGGAGCATCAAAGTAGACACCTTTACGCACAAAATGAGACATTCGTGCAAAAAATCGTCAGAGCCGTTCCCGACAAAAGTGGGTTTTTCCAAAATGGCCAAAAAAATTTACGCTGATTTTTCCCAGGAGCAGGGTAATTCTGCTCGGGTACAGACCTATGGAACATAAAAGTAGACACCTTGACGCACAAAATGAGACATTCGTGCAAGAAATCGTCAGAGCCGTTCCCGAGAAAATTGGGTTTTTCCAAAACGGCCTAAAAACTCGACGCTGATTTTTCCCAGGAGCAGGGTAGTTCTGCTCGGCTACAGAGCTATAAAATATGAAAGTAGACACCTTGACGCACAAAATGAGACATTCGTGTAAAAAATCATCAGAGCCGTTCCCGAGAAAAGTGGGTTTTTTCCCAAATGTCTAAAAAATCGACGCTGATTTTTCCCAGGAGCACGGTAGTTCTGCTCGGGCACAAACCTGTGGAACATGAAAGTAGACATCTTGACGCACAAAATGACACATTCGTGCAAAAAATCGTCAGAGCCGTTCCCGACAAAAGTGGGTTTTTCCAAAATGGCCAAAAAAAATTACGCTGATTTTTCCCAGGAGCAGGGTAGTTCTGCTCGGGTACAGACCTATGGAACATGAAAGTTGCCACCTTGACGCACAAACTGAGACATTCGTGCAAAAAATCGTCAGAGCCGTTCCCGAGAAAAGTGGGTTTTTCCAAAATGGCCTAAAAAATCCACGCTGATGTTTCCCAGGAGCAGGACAGTTCTGCTCGGCTACAGAGCTATAAAATATCAAAGTAGACACCTTGACGCAATAAATGAGACATTCGTGCAAAAAATCGTCAGAGCCGTTCCCGAGAAAAATGGGTTTTTCCAAAATGGCAAAAAAAAATTCAACGCTGATTTTTCCCAGGAGCAGGGTAGTTCTGCTCGGGTTCAGACCTATGGAACATGAAAGTAGACACCTTGACGCACAAAATGAGACATTCGTGCAAAAAATCGTCAGAGCCGTTCCCGAGAAAAGTGGGTTTTTTCAAAATGGCCAAAAAATTCGACGCTAATTTTTTCCAGGAGGAGGGTAGTTCTGCTCGGGTATAGACCTATGGAACATGAAAGTAGACATCTTGACGCACAAAATGAGAAATTCGTGCAAAAAATCGTCAGAGCCGTTCCCGAGAAAAGTCGGTTTTTCCAAAATGGCCAAAAAAATAGACGCTGATTTTTCCCAGGAGCAGAATAGTTCTGCTCGGGTACAGACCTATGGAACATGAAAGTAGACACCTTGACGCACAAAATGAGACTTTGGGACGAGCTATGAGCGCCTATTTTAATGAACCTAAATTGAAATTGTGCAATGTCATCAATAATGATATAACTGCGCGGGTGTTCCTAAATGACAACCTCACAACAGCTGGAAATAAACTTAAATCGCTTTGTCTTTTCCTGAAGAAAAGTAACAACATTTCCTGGTTCCGTATTATAAATCGTGACGTGCCGCTAGCTAAAGTGAAACTACCGGATGGTTCTGAAAAGCAAATGGATTTCGAGCAGTGCTCGGAACTGAGTGGATTAATTCAATTAATTGGTATTATGTATCCTATGATTTCAAATACTAATCTGCCTACTGTTTCTTGAATTTATACATATGTACATTTTTTACTTTTATATTTCTTCTTTGCAATTTGTTCTAGTAAACTGCTTAAACTATGATCATTTTATTACTATTAGCGTATTTTACTTATGCATTATAATGTTTATTTTAACAATTCTCTCTTATACCAATACTCTGGCATCATTGCGACTCCTTCAGACTGCTTCATTAATCCCATATGATTACTAATACTAATCTTGGCCCAATTATCAGTGATGGTCTTATTGAACAAGTTTTATTGAAGGATTCAGCTAATCTTAAGGTTGTCCACATAAATGCCCAAAGCCTCTGTCCTTCGGACAGATCTCATAAGCTTGATGAATTAGTCTCACTCGTCAGAAACTCATCTCTTGACATTAGTTGTGTTACAGAAACTTGGTTGGATTCATCTATATTCGATCAAGCTGTACAAATACCTGGGTTTTCTTTGTGTCGTAGTGATCGTCCGCTGGGGAGTAGAGGAGGTGGTGTGGCCGTTTATATTGCTGAGGGGATTAGTTACAAGTGCATTTACAAGTGCGCAGAATATTGCTCGTGTGAAGGGCTTTTTATTGAAATTATTAATGATAACAGCTCGTTAGTTGTTGGTGCTGTTTACCTTCCAAGAGGGAACTTGTCACTATTTGAACTGTCTTTTAGCGACATTTTTGTTCGATACAAAGACGTTATTGTAGTGGGTGACTTTAACAATGACTTATTCACTCCAACAAAATCTGAAAATATGAGCTCACTTTGCAGATTTATAACACGAATGATCCTGGTGTACAATTATCATTTTTCAGTACTCTTTTTAATGAACTGCTTAACTTTATACCGATAAAAAAGGTTATGCGACCTCTTGCTCGTATTAAACGCAAATTTTCTAATGAGATTAACTACTTTAGATTCTTAACTAACATTGCTTTGAGGGCGTTTTATGGTGAAAGGTGTGATAGGAATTGGGAAATTTATCGCAAACTCCGTAATTTGACTAAATCTAAAATAAGAAAATTTAAAATAATGCATAGTCGTCGTATTTTCAGTTGCGGTGACACAAAACAAATGTGGAACAGTCTGCGGAATGCTGGTATTTCTGAAGCTCCGTCCAATGTTACTAATTTAAATGTTAATGAGATCAATGAAATTTTTATTAGCAGTCAATTGAATATTGACTATATTGAACCTGATTTCGGACAACTTACTAGTTCGACTGAATGCTTATCCTTTTCAAATACTACGGAAACTGACCTTTACAATGCATTG
This sequence comes from Panzeria rudis, assembly GCA_956483635.1. Classification (NCBI taxonomy): domain Eukaryota; kingdom Metazoa; phylum Arthropoda; class Insecta; order Diptera; family Tachinidae; genus Panzeria; species Panzeria rudis. The sequence goes on from OY101451.1 coordinate 60,347,562, forward strand.
TTTTAAATTAAGTCGACGGCAGTGGGAGTTGATGGTATTTCTATCAAGTTGCACCTTTTACATTTTATAAATACTATCTTTACAACTTCTAAATATCCCAATGAATGGAAAATTTCGAGTATCATTCCTATTCCTAAGATTGGACGGCTACTATCAGGGAGCAATATTAGGCCCATTAGTATTTTACCGGCCTTATCTAAAGTTGTTGATAATTTATTAAAGGAGCAGATTTCAAAGTGGATTGACGGCAGGGGATTGCTAAATGAGTTCCAATTTGGTTTTCGTAGCGGTCGTAGCATAGGGCTCCTCTTGACTGAACTAACTGGTAATATTAGGAACACATTAAATGAGGGCAAGTTAGGCGTGCTGGTTTCCATTGATCTCTCCAAAGCATTTGATCAAGTTAATCATCATTCGCTTGTTATGAAACTTAACCACAAGTATGGTTTTTCTATATCCGCGTGTCGTATTATTTGGTCTTATTTGAGTAATCGCAAACAATTTGTTTCCTTGAATGATCTTACCTCTGACCTTAAACCTGTAAGGTCTGGTGTCCCTCAAGGCTCTGTAATTTGTCCAATTTTATTCACCTTGTATATCAACGATTTATTTGAGGAGCTCTATTATTATAAACCTTATGCCTTTGCTGATGATATACAGTTGCTGTGGTCGGGTGAATATCAATTTACTGATTCACTGCAAGCCATAGTCAATTATGACTTAGATAATTTGAAAAAATGGATGGACTTAAACTTCCTTAGAGTTAACCCAGAAACAACTAAAGCTCTTGTTATAAGGTCAAATAGGTCAGCCAGATTTGAAGTTAATTTGAACATAGGTGATTCATCGATTGATATTGTGAACCAATTAAGATGTCTAGGCGTAATCATTGATGACAAATTATCATTTGAGCCTCACATAGATAAAGTTTATTCTAGAGTCTGTCTTACCCTGCGTAGACTGTATCACCTAAATCTCTTCCTACCTTTCAATATTAGGAAGTCTGTTGCCCATGCGCTGCTTATGTCTGAAGTTAACTATTGTATTGAGGATTGAGGCTGCAATTTGAGTAATAGAAAGAAGATTAAGTATATTGTGCATCGAATTATAAGATTTGTTTATGGACTGAGGCTGAGGGCACATGTGTCAAACCATGTAAAAAGATTTCTAAATTTGTCTTTTGAGAATTATTTAAAGTTTCGCTTATTAATCTATCTTTTTAATATTCTAAAGGCACAAAGACCTCTGGGCATTGTGCAGATGATAACGTTTAATAGATACATTAGAAACCCTCAAATTGTTATATCGCATATTTATAACACTATATATGAGCAATCATTTCTGGTAAGTGCTGCGCGGCTTTGGAACTCCTTGCCTAAAAACTTACGTTCTTTTGCTATGTCTTCGGCAGTCTTTAAGCGAAATCTTTATGCACTTCTCAACTTACCTAGCTAAATTTCTCACACTGATTATTTGGGTCTTCATTCTTTATTTCCTTCGTTTCCACGCAATATACATACCTATTTGTGTGGGAGTAGTAAATGATGCTAAGATATTGGTATATGTTGGTTTTTTTGGTATATGTTTGGATATATTTATGTCTTGAATTATATCATATTTTTTTACTTTTGTTTTACTTGTTTTATTAGTATGCAGGCATACTTCTATTCTTGTCTCATAGAATAATATAATTTACCTGTAATATATCTTTATTGGCCATATGGCTATTTGTATTACTATGGAAAATAAATTGAAATTGAAAAGTTGCACGTAGTGCTTTGTGTACTAAATGACGAGTAATATTTTATATATGAATACTTATACAAGTGAAATTTTGCAAAACAATGCTTAAATGCCGTTATCGCTTTACTCGTTAAAACACTCATAAAATCTTTTCAACAAGGTTGAAAGAAATAGTACTTTAAATTTTCATTAAGCGGTATTTGAGTTATATAGATATCGGTATATATCGCTACCGAAGTGTATAAAATCAAACAAAATGCTTAAGAACTAATAAGATACTTTAAAATTCATCGTTTTTAATAAATATAAACATACAAACTCCAAACTTGCAGCTTTTGAGATATCTTGGAACTTAATTTTATGATATTTAATCCAGTCTTGGATTTTTTGGGAAACCGATCTTGAAATCATTATATCGTTATATATGAAAGATTCATGTCACTGTTTTCATTCACAGTAATCCCCGAAAGCTCTTCAAAGATTTCAAAGAAATTTTGCAAGTATATATAACTGACTATAGATTGGGATTCCTTTAAAGCAAAAATTTACCTTTGTAAGGGATGTGTAGAGTGTCATGAATTAATCGTTTTGCAACCAACACACCACAGCATGTATTCTTCATTTCAAAGTCATGCACATAACAACTAAAAGAATAATAAGGTGTTGTATTAAAACATTAAGTAAAATATTTTAAACATGCATCCCAATCCGATTTGTCTACAGATATATAGGAACGTACATATTCATTGAAAGTTCTATGACTTCTATGATCTCAGCTGATTATTTTTTTCTCCCTTTGTCTTCATGCTGTTCTTGTCAAACTTCATACAAAAAACATAAACAATGTTTTTTTATATATAGAATTATTTTGACAATCACAGTAGGAAGGCATTTTTATTGTAGTGCTGCACAGACCTGTATTATTGGATCATGGTTGTACCTAACGTTTGGTGGTGATAAGTTGTTGAGGTTAGTTTTTCAATTGTTAATATGTTGCATAATTCTGTCAATATAGCATTTTTATAATATGATTATTTCAAACGTATTTGCTTTGTGAATCTAAATTGATTATTAGGCTAGGGTAACGTTATATTCAGAATGAGTTGGGCATGATTAATATTCCAAGGAACAAGGGAAAAATTAACATCAACCTAATTTTTCAACGTACACAGCAGAACAGAGTAGCGCCAATTTCGGAAGCCGCTACACTTCCATCGTCAGTGCTCACGTGTATTTGCTTATCACCACTTGTCAGGTGGCTCTGTTGAATGTGATTTTAATTCTTATATATACAACTTTTTCGTGAAAACTGAATACGAGGATTAAATCACTCTCAAGCTGATATTAAAGTGCACTTTCCCAGCGTTGCCATCGGTTTATTTTTCTTCATTCCCATTTTTCTGATTTTTGTTCTACTCAAGAAAAACTTTTTGGTTTGATTTTATACTTAAGTATATATGAACATGTAAACATTGGAAAAGCTCAAGCCAGTGGCTAATTGCTTATTAATATGATTATTTCGAACGTATTTGCTTTGTGAATCTAAATTGATTATTAGGCGAAGGTTCGTAACGTTATATTCAGAAAGAATTGGGCATCATTAATATTCCAAGGAACAAGGGAAAAATTAACATCAACTTTATTTTTCAACGTACACAGCAGAACAGAGTAGCGCCACTTTCGGAAGCCGCTACACTTCCATCGTCAGTGCTCACGTGTATTTGCTTATCACCACTTGTCAGGTGGCTCTGTTGAATGTGATCTTAATTCTTATATATACAACTTTTTCGTGAAAATTTAATACAAGAATTAAATCACTCTCAGTAGCCATGTCCGAAATGAGCGTCTTCATTGGACCATAGGTAAGTATAAAACTTTCAAATATTGCCTTATCAATTGTTTTTGCTATTTTGTCTTGAATTGGTATTGTTAGCCTGAAAACACCAAATATGACATAACGTTTTTTGTCTTATACGTCAACACACTCTTATGGTTATAAAATAGCGTCTTGACGAGCAAATTATTTGTTATAACAAAGAATTTGTCACGTCTGGACTGGTGTTGTTACTGTTTTGTCATTGTTATGACATCATTGTTAAAACAATTGTTATAACAACGATGTCTTAACAACAAGCATTGCTTTCAATACGAAAAAAAGAGACAGCAAACAAACGAAATTTGCTATCTCTGCCGCACCACCTTAAAATAATATGACAAGGCCTAACAAAACCATTGTACGTACTCTCCACAACAAAGACCTTAACAAATTTTTGTTAACTGCTCTGCCGTCGTTTTCTTCCTTGTTATAACAAAAAATTTGCTCGTCAATACGTGGTGTGTGTTGTCTCCAGTGCTCCCAGAAAAGTTTTGCCTCATGTCCCCAATTCAAAGAATGATGTCCCCAAAAATCCCCATTTTAAAAGTAAAAATCCCCAATTTTGTCCCCTATAATCCTATAATAATTTTATTACATGAAATTTCTTAACACAGAGTCTTCACGACACATTAACTTTGAGCTAACATGAGAAAAAACGTCGGCAGAATACTAAAAAAAAAATGTCGAATTTTCTGTTAATCTTACACTAGGGGAAGACGTAATTTAACTTTTCCGATAAGATTTCATTTTATGCAAATGCTCATCGAGTTAACATGTACTATTATAATAGCTAGTATAATTAGCTATTTTATTTTTAATTTTTCACACAAATTTAAATTTATGAATCAATTAAACACATTTACTCATTTATTTAACACAGAAATTTTATCAAAAACATCGCTTTTCATTTATTTTAATAAACACTCACACATGCACAGTATCTAATTCTCATGTACATGTGTTTTTTGACAGTTCATTTCATAAGATTGTTGTTATAAGAATTCTTATAACAACGCTCTCATACAAATTCCTATAACATTGAGATAACACTAATTTGAAGTCTACACGTAACATAATTCTCTCTGCGATTGAATTTGACAATCTCATCTTACATATTATGTTACGTGTAGACCTCAAGTAAAGATTGTTTTATTACGTCTAATACTGCATTTGCATCTGTAATTTTCAATCTAGTTTATGATAATAAACTACGTTCTTAAACTATACCGTTTACATAAGCATTTTAGGCAATTAAGTTATTTATCTTTGACATTTCATAAGCAGCTGTGTTAAGACTTCAATATCAAAAAATATAATAGGGGGTTCGGGCTTACCTGGTTTTATTACACCATGGGAAGGTTGTCAAATATGACTAGCGCTGTCAGACAAATGTACAAAAATAGAGTTGCATTAACAGAAGCGGTTGTTTGAAACTAATTTATCTCAAAAGCTAGTTACAAACTTGCTTATGATTTGTATGGATAAATAAGTTTTGTCGTGTGCACCCTGTACTAGAGTAATGCCGTACTTTTTATAAGGCAGAACTGAAATAGCTGTTATTTGTTTTGGGAGTAAACAGATGTTAGGGAAAAAGAAGTGAAAAACTCGGAAGGATTTTAGAAAAGATACAGCGCCAAATTGATGAAAGGCGGAAGCCATTTTCTTTAAGAAAATGGGCAGCCGAAAGAATGAAGTTCGTGGCTTTTTGATTTTAAACGTCGGTGTTACAAGTGGTGGCAACGAGTGTAAAAGATATATTTTTTTGGTGATTTGGCAGAAACTATAAAAAAAGCCCAAAGAGCAAAATTCCATGCAAACGTTACTATTGATATTATTAAAAGGATTAACAAATTCAAACTTTAAAATTTTTTTTCAAACAAACCTTATTGTAAATTTATTGTACACAAATCTAATACTATATTCACACTGCTATAGTTTAACGTGTTTCGGCAAATATTTTATGAAACTAAACAAAGTTGTTCAGACTATAATTTTGTAAACTTTCTGTTTACATCATGACGAATCATAAAAGGTAGTAGCAAACCGGCAGCTAAAAATTTTTGTCGTGTCCTAAATATTAATAATTTTGCAAAGTTATTAATTAGAATTTTACATGTGTATGTACATTTTTCTATTTGAATTGCAAACTTGAACCAATACTTTTAGAAGTACTTGGAACCCTGCCTTTTACTGGTTTTTGAATGAGTTTAATTTTCAAACACGTAAATTTTTTGACAATTGCCATAAACACGGTAGTGTGAATTGCCTATAAATCTAGAAAAATCCTAAAACGACGATAAAAAAATAAAAACTGAAGACTAGTGAAATAAACAATTAAATAAGTAAATTATGAGCTAAAACTATTGTGCAAAGACTGAACAAGAGCAGTGTTCGAAAATTTACCTTATATAATGCAGTTTAATGTTCAGTACGGTAGAATATTGTAATACACAAACGCAAATAGTGGTTGTGGAGGAAATACATAAAAATAGAAGAACGGTATTTCTGTTAGTGATCTTGTACCCAACAAAAATACTGTTTTTAACAAACTCAATGTAAAGATAAGAACATTTAATACTGTTCTGTTTTTCGTTGAAGAACAGTACACTTCGTTGTGTTCGGCATAACACATTATTCTTAATGTATATTTTGTGTATTTAGCATTAGTATTCGTTTGGCTCTCGTGCAGGTATATGTATATATATATATATATATATATATATATATATATATATATATATATATATATATATATATATATATATATATATATATATATATATATATATATATATATATATATATATATATATATATATATATATATATATATATATATATATATATATATATATATATATATATATATATATATATATATATATATATATATATATATATATATATATATATATATATATATATATATATATATATATATATATATATATATATATATATATATATATATATATATATATATATATATACATATATATATATATATATATATATACATATATATATATATATATATATATATATATATATATATATATATATATATATATATATATATATATATATATATATATATATATATATATATATATATATATATATATATATACATATTTCTTATTTGTTTGTTAGGGAAAACACCTTTATTGAATTTAGAAAGGCGTCTAAAGTATGAAACACACAAGATGCGCAACGCACGAAACGCGTGTTATGGACTCAGCTTTACAGAACTCTTATTTCTAATTGGCGATGCCAGAAAAATTAAAATAATTACAAATATGTATATATTTAATCCTTTAATTCCCAGTGGAACATAGGGCCGGAACAAATGTTCGCCATTGAATTCTATCAGTAGATATCGTTTTCATCTCACTCCAGGACACATCATGCTCAAGCAGCTTGTTCTCAATTTGACGCCTCCATGTATTCGCAGGTCTACCAGGTCTTCTGGATCCATGGGGGTTATATTCAACGGACTGTCGAGTTAAATCATTCGTTGGCTTTGTTATTGTGTGTCCTAGCAAACAAAATTTGCGCAATCGGATGCTCATACTCCACAAATCCTGATTTGATATCGTGGCAGCCCAGAATATCCTATGTGTACGTCTGAGGCAGCGGTTTACAAAAGCTTGGATGCAGCTCAATTCACGAGGCGAAATACTTCAGGTTTCACAACCATACAGAAGCACAGATTTCACGTTACTATTAAAAACCTTGATTTTGGTGTGATTTGAGATATTTTGCGATCTCCAGAATTTATTAAGTGTGCCAAATGCTTGCTTTGCCTTGCAAAGTCTATTCTGTATGTCTTCTTTGCTGCCCCACTTTTTGAAATTATACTCCCCAGATAGCAAAAGGTTTCAACATCGTCAATGGGTTGGCCCGAGAGCTGGAAGTTCGTGTTGCATGAAGAATTTATGCGCATTGATTTGGTTTTGCTGATGTTAATTTGTAAGCCAGCTTTTGCCGCACGTGTAGCAAAGGCTTGAATCTTAGATTGCATGCTAGTGAAGCGGTGGGATAGAAGACAGACATCATCTGCATAATCAATATCATCTAACCTATCATGAAGGCCCCACGAAATACCATGATGCATATCCATACAGTGGTTCATAACTACGTCAAGTAGGCTGACTTCGAAAACGTATCTTTACAAAGTTTGTATACAGTTCTGCAGCGGTATTTAGATTGTGTATGTATGCGAAGTTGCTAAACATTGCATCAACTTTGAAACCGATACCCTGATTACTCTTTTATGGCGTTTCTGATACTTGTCGACAACGTTTTGAAAAGGTATGCATTGTCAATATTTTGTAATGCGACGATATGAAACACTATACATTGTTCGAATCCAAAGCAACTGACGTTTTGGAAGTCAGCCGTACTATGTTAAACAGTAGTGGAGACAAAACACAGCGTTATCGAACACCTACATTAACTCTGATGGGTTTGCTTGCTGAACCCTCATGGAGTATGGAGCAAAATGCGTTGTTGTATAACTCCTTAAAGAGATTAATTATCTTCTCGGGAACTCCTTTGCATCTTAAAGCTTCCCATATCGCATTGTGTTGCAATGTGTCGAATGCTCGTTTGAAGTCAACGAACACTAAGTAAAGGGGTGATCGCCATTCAACCGACTGTTCCACAGTTACCCTCAAGCTGTTGATGTGATCAATACATGATTTGTTTGGTCTAAAGCCCGCTTGTTCTCGTCTTAGGTGTGGTTCAATAATGGATGAAATGCGATTGTGCAGGATGTGAGCTATGATTTTGTTTACAATATTCAAAAGAGTAATACCCGTCCATTTAGAGCAATCTTGAAAATTTCCTTTCTTTGGAAGTTTAATTATAAGGCCTTCTCTAAAGTCATCAGGAATTTTCTCGTTTAGCCAAAATTTTTAGATTAAGGGTTCTAGTAACGTCGCTGTTAGGGTGACGTCTGCTTTCAGAATCTCGGGAGGTATTCCATCAGGACCTGCAGATTTACCGGACTTCAGACGTTTAACTGCAGCTGCTATTTCTTCGGACGAAGGTGTATCGATGTTTATATCGTTTCGTACGTTATTTATATGATGCATTGGCTCGCAATCACATATTGTTGTAGATTCAGTCGGATTTACCGACAGCAGCACTAGACGATTCGTACAAACGATAGAGATGCTAACCGCCATGTATGATAGTGTTATAATAGCAGGCGATTTTAATTCAAATATCTCAGCTGATCGTACTCTTTTGGATGAATTTTCGGCACTTGGTTTAGCTCTCCCGAACACCACTACACCCACTCATTTTACTGAAACAAATAGTACATTTTTAGATTTATTCCTGGTAGACAATGAATATAATATCTTGCTCTATGATCAGCTTTCTGCGCCATATTTTTCTAAGCATGACTTGATTTTTATGACCTACAATTTTCATTTATCATCGCCTGTTCAAACGATTACGTTTCGGGACTTTAAAAATATTAACAACAGGTTACTTGAACAAGAATTCTTCAAAATCGAGTGGCATACTTTATATCATTTAAGGTCTGTTGACGATTAACTTGGTTTTCTGTAAAATAACATTAATACCCTTTTTTAATTAACGGTTAAAAAGCAAAACTATTACCAGTAAGCTTAAACCCTGGTTTTCAAATGAAATCAAAGCATCTATAAATCATAGAAATTATGTGTATGGCAGATGGAAGAGGGAGCTGCGGGATGAGTATATTATTGCCAAAAGAAAAGTTAATAGATTGATAAAGAAAGCTAAATCTGAATTTTTTGCCAATAAATTTTCCACCGCGCTCAGTTAGAAAAAAACATGTCAAACGATTCGTGAAATTGGTATCGGAAAAACTGCTAACCCAGAACCTTGCACCTTGGATGCTAACATTATTAACGAACATTTTTTAAATATTCCGATGGTAGAAGCTGATGAGAGTTACTATACTAATGTTTCTGGCACCCGACTAAACTCCGCATTTTCCTTCATGGCTGTAGATCAACGCGACGTTTTTATAAGTTTATTGTCCATTAAATCCAACTCAGTAGGCGCGGATGGAATTCATCCAAAGTTTCTGAAGATTCTCTTACTTCCACTGCTTCCATTTATTACCTTTATATTCAATAATATATTAACTACAAGCCAATTTCCCTCTAAATGGAAAATTGCAAAGAGTGTTTCCATTCCGAAAACCGGTTCTGAATACAGGCCTATTGCTATATTACCTTTCTTATCTAAAGCCTTCGAAAGAATTATGCACAATCAAATCTCAAGTTTTCTAGACTTTAATAGGATTCTCACCGATAAGCAATCAGGTTTTAGAAAGGAACATAGTTGCACATCAGCGTTAGTTGATGTTACTGAGGAAATTCGAAGGGAAGTCGACAATGGTAAAATTGCCTTTCTTATACTTTTAGACCATTCGAAGGCCTTTGATACTGTTGATCACAATATCCTTTACTACAAACTAAGCAAATTTTTTAATTTTTCTTCGACAGCCACAAAATTATTGTCAACGTACCTTTCGAAAAGACAGCAATATGTAGATACACAATCCAAAAAGTCAAATGTACTTCCTGTAAGAAGTGGAGTTCCACAAGGTTCAATAGTTGGTCCACTTTTGTTTTCACTGTACTCCAATGATCTCCCAAACATATTGGTGGAATGCAAGATCAGAATGTATGCGGACGATGTTCAACTTTATATTAGTTGTAACAATGAGAAGGTTAACCAGTGTATTTCCTCCTTAAATCAGGAACTGCATCGCATTAACGCATGGGTATCAGCAAACGGCCTGAGTATCAAACCAAAGAAATCTAAATGCATCGCTATTCAGAAACGATTGTCAAATTTGAATGTTCTACCCAATGCTGTTTTTATTAACAACCAAAGCATTGAAGTTGTGAAATCGGCTAAGAATCTTGGCACAATTTTCAATAGCACTCTGACTTGGGCTGATCACATTAACTACGCTTGTGGCCGGACTTTTGTTATGTTAAGAACTATTTGGCCTACTCAATGCTGTACACCTCTTAAAATAAGAGCGCTTCTAGCTAAAACGTATTTAGTTCCTATCCTACTCTATGGATGTGAGCTTTTCGTTAGGTGCGACGCTTCTAGTAAAAGGAAATTAAACGTTATTTTTAATAACATCGTACGTTATGTGTATGGTCTAAAACATCGCTCTAGAGTATCCTTGTTCTCTTCATTGTTGTACGGACTCACTTTTGAAAACTTACTAAACCTAAAAGTTTTGGTCTTTATGCATAAAATTGTTTATACCCAACAGCCTGATTACCTATTCCACAAACTATCTTTCGCGCATAGTTGTAGAGGCAGAAGATTAAGAACTCTGACATATAAAACTCTCATGTCTGAATGGCACTTCTTTATTTTTGCCGTATATCTCTGGAACTCAATTCCGTATAGCTCTCAAGTTTTAAGTAGCGCACGACAATTTAAAGCTAAAATTCTACAACTGTTCTCAGAATAATTGTTATTAAACACATTTTATTGTACGTATGAATAGCTTTGCTTACACATATGCATATGTACTTTCTTTGTGCTTTTATTTGTTTGTTTTCGTATTTACGTATCGTTGTACTAAACATATATACACATACATATGAATATGAAGCAACTCCTGTCTGGTAATTTTTTGCTTAATATATTTCTTTATTATTAAATCATACTTTATTTTATATTATTTATTTGATATTCCAATACTGCATTAAAATATAATACATTATTCTAATAATTGTTAAATTTTAAATTATTAACTCCTTATTTTTAATTTTTAATTATTATTACATTGTTATTATTGTTAAGTCTTAAATATATGTGTGCTCTCTGTAACATTTATTAATCAATTCCACACTGAAATATAAGACCTATTGTCTTGTGTGTGGAACAATACAAATAAAATACAAATTAAATTTAAATTAAATTAAGTTAGTGTAATAACTCTCCCACAACTCCAACTGTTGATATTTGGCATAGATCAGTTCCCCCTGATCATTCCTCAGGGGTTTAATATTGTGGTGGCTATGACCGGAAATCTTCTTCGTAATACGGTACAGATCTTTGGATCGACCATTTTCACTAGCTGTTTGTGCGTCTTTAGCTAAATTATCAGCCCACTGTCGCTTATCTTCCCTTGCACTACGTTTAGCTCTTCGGTTCTCCTCTTGGTATTTACGTTATTCAACTTGCTTAGATTGCGGAGTTTTGGCATCATTAACTTTAGTTTTTACTTGTTTTCTAAATTCTATTATTTGCCATGTCTTATCGGATATCCAGGGCTTATTGGTTTTTCTAGCGTATCACTTTTAGCCGTCTCAATAAATGTTGATTTTAAATCTTTCCAATATGCTTCTATATTTTGCTGGGGAGAATTTGGAAGAGTAACTGCCCTGTTCCTCAAAGCCTTGGAAAACTGAAGAGAGACCTCCGGGTTCTTTAATTTTTGTAGGTCAAATCTTCTTCTGCTGGTGATTGGTTTACGTTTTACAGCTTTTAGCTTAAATCGGACTTCAGCTACCAAAAGGTGATGATCACTACCTACATCGGCACCTCTCTTGTTGCTCACGTCCTGAAGTGACCCTCTCCAAATCCTGCTTATCGCAAAATGGTCGATCTGATTTTCGGTTATGTGATCCGGGGACACCCAAGTAACTTTGTGGATATTCTTGTGGGGGAATAACGTACCGCCCAAAACAAAATTAAAATTATCGCATATTTCAACTAGCCTTTCACCGTTGTCTGTCATGCGGCCAATACCATGCTTGTCCATAACGTTCTCTCTGCTTGTGTTGTCACAACCAACCTGCGCGTTGAAGTCACCCATTATCATTTTAATATCACCATGACTGATACATACTGTTAATCACATTTGTCAACTTACTATAAAAACTATTTTTTTTTACTTCATTTTCAGCGCCTTCTTTTGGAGCATAGCATTGAATGCAGCTTAGGTTTCTTGCACGTGTTCTAAACCTTGCTACAATTATTCTATCCGTATGTGGTTGCCATTCAATGAGAGCGTTCTTTGCCTCTTTCGAGAAAAGAAAACCAACACCACTTGCTCTACATTGCCCGGCTGCTTTGCCAGAATAAACTAATGTTAGACCGCTAGATGTTATATGTTCACCGCTCTCTGGCCAACGTATCTCACTCAGTCCCATAATAAGCATGTTGTAGTTGTTGAAGTCATTCTCGATTCGCGCGAGCTTAGTAGTCTAGCATACTTCGAACGTTCCAGGATCCAAATTGTGTCCTTTTTTTCATTCCAATAGTCGTCAACGGGGGTTCGAACTATTATTGATATTATTTATATTTGTATAGATTTCAGTAATCATTTTAACTTCGGAGAGAACAAGTGATTGGCCTATAGCTCTCCTAGACGGGTGCTGGAGCTGTCAGCTCCTTGATGAAAGTCAATAGCAAACTTAGCAAATATGCCTACTTCCCGAGACGTCATTTTTTTATGACCATTCGGACATGCTAAGGACCGTCGCTCGAATTCGCTTCCACCTCGGCAGAGGTGGTCCCCAGGGAGTACCACGAGGAGGCCACTGCCATAGCAATGGGGTCAGCATGCTGACCCATGAGTCGACTTGGAGTGACTTACTAAGGATAGTGGGAACACTTTACCTTATACTTGTCAATTTTAAAAATGACAAGTCTTACTAAGGAACGCTTTAACCAGTTTGTCTTACACACTCCCATTTTTTAGCAGGATATGTTAACATGATGCTATATATATGATGTGTATATATATATATATATATATATATATATATAGCATCATGTTAACACACACACACACATATATATATATATATATATATATATATATATATATATATATATATATATATATATATATATATATATATATATATATATATATATATATATATATATATATATATATATATATATATATATATATATATATATATATATATATATATATATATATATATATATATATATATATATATATATATATATATATATATATATATATATATATATATATATATATATATATATATATATATATATATATATATATATATATATATATATATATATATATATATATATATATATGTTTATGAATACCTGTAACGCCTGTAGATCGCTAGCTGATGTATTCCACGATTCACACCCATATAGCAGTACAGACCGAACATTTGATGAAAAGAGTCGTAGCTTTGTTTTTAGATGAATTTGTGGCAACCTCCAGATTTTTTGCAGTGCGCCAAATGCTTGGTGGGCTTTTTTGATGTAGTTTCTGATGTCCTCACCTGAACCGCCTGTAGAAGATATGATGCTGGTACGTAAAGCAATGTACTTCTTCAAGTGTTCAGACGAAGCACTTTGGTCTTGCTAATGTTGATGTGTAGGCCAGCCCCTGGTGCAGTCGTATAAACGGCATGAATCTTAGCTGACATATCTGCGTAATTGTGGCCGAGGAGGCAGATATCATCGGCATAATCAAGATATTTAAGACGTCCATGTAAGCCCCATGTGATGCCCCGTCTAGTGGTGGTTTCTTGAAGCATTATTTTGTCTAGCACATTATTATATAGTAATGGAGACAAGACACATCCCTGTCTAATACCCACATTTACGCAGAACTCTCTGCCCAATGTCCATTCGTGTAGTACTTTACATGTCGAGTTCTGGTATAGTGCGACTATGAGGTCTATTATTTCTACCGGGACTCCTTTGCATTGGTGTCGAATGCTTTAGCAAAGTCGATGAATATGCAATATAGTGGAGAGCGCCACTGCACCGATTGTTCGATTATTATACGTAGGCTATTTACATGGTCATTGCACGAGCGGTTAGATCTGAAGCCAGCTTGTTCAGGACGAATTTCTGATGAGAGCGATGATGAGAGCCTTGAATATATAATATGCGCAATAATTTTATTTACCATAGACAGTAAGGTTATACCCCTCCAATTTCCGCATTCTGTCAAATCTACTTTCTTTGGTAGTTTAGTTATTACTCCGATGTTAAGCTCTGGAGCTAAATTATGGGAAGACCAGAATTCTGCTATAATGGGGTGTATAATCTTGGCACTGAGATTGGGATCGGCCTTGAGGTTAATGTTATCAGCGCGCCAGGTGCCTCACCATTTCAGACCATATTGCCACTTGTCTATCTAAAGATGTGGCGACTCCAGCTGCGGGATCCTTTAGTGGGTACGTATTTGACCGTTGATTTCCGGATATTTCCTTCGCAATTCTATACAGGTCCCTACTCCTGTGGGTGTCAGCGGCTGCCTGGGCTTCTGGAGCTTTTTTCTTCGCCCACGATTGCTTATCCCGCATAGCATTACCCTTAATCATTCGATCTAAGCTTGAGTACTGTGATTGCAGACTTATTTTTGAAGATTTTGTTCTGGCAGTATTTATTAAATCTTTCAGTTTTTTCCTTTCTGCAATAAGTTGCTAAGTTTCATCGGAGATCCACGCTTTGCGTTGGTGATGTTTGTATCCTATCTTTTCTTTGGCACTCTCAGTGAAAATTTTTTTTATTGTGTCCCAATTAGTTTAGTTTTGATTTGAGATGCCTTCATACCGCCTTCTTACAGTTTCCACGAAAGAATCTCGAATATTGCTATTCTGCAGTGTACTGACATTATAATGTCTCGGCATATTTGCCCCATTTTGCCTGGTTGCAGCTATTTTCAGTCTGATTTCACCAACAAGTAAATGATGATCTGATGATCCATCAGCACCTCTCCTGTTTCGCACATCTAACAGCGCTATTTTTTGCTTATAGCAAGTTACTTTATGTATCCTTTTGTGTGGGAAAAGCGTTCCACCAATGGTCAGGCTATTTTTTGCACACAGTTCAGTAAAAAGTCCTCCATTCTCATTAATTTGCCCTAGTCCATGTACGCCCATTCTTTGCTCTAAGTTGGTGTTATTCGGGCCTAATTTCGCATTAAAGTCCCCAGTTAGTAAAACGATGTCACCACTAGGGATGTCCTTTCTTGTTTTCTCGATCAGGCTATAGAAGTCTTTCTTTTCTTTGATGTCTGCTACTTCAGTCGGGGCATAGCATTGAATGCAGGAGACGTTGTGTGCCCGTGTTCGTAGTCGGATAGATATTACTCTGTCCGAGTAAGATTTCCATGTTATTAAAGCACGTCTTGCTTCCCGGGACAACAGGAAACCAGCTCCACTGGACCTTGGGACACCACTCCAAGAAATAAGAGGTTGTATGTATTGAACTCTTTACATATTTGTGCCATTCGTGACGGCTCCAGTAGCGTTCTTATATTCCATGCTCCGAATTGTGTCCTTGATTTAAAGCTAAAATTCGTCAACAGTTGGGGATCATTTTGATTTTCGTTTGATATGGTTTCGCTAATCGGAGAATTTTAAGATGGACTGGAGGTTGGCAATCGTACCCGAGTCAGGCACCGGTGCTGCCGGCTGTAGCATCCAGAAAATACTTGGGGATGGTTATTTATTGGCGCCATCCACTCGCCACGACGCTTCAAGGATCACTGGCACTCGGACATTTAGTGGGAATACAGAGATGCCCCTCCGAGACTCTCCTCCTGAAACCGCTGATATTGTCCGCGACTGCTTATTTAATTCGCAGCTGCCCAATATATCTATTGGGCGTTCCACTATCCGCAACCTGTGGACGCGTCCGAGAGCATTTCAGCTAAATGCTTCCATCGACAGATGATCTCATAAATATTGTGCAATTACACATATATTTACATTACTCATCCATCAGGCGGAACTTAAAAGATATGGTAAGCAGCAAAAATAAATTCTATCATTAGTATAACAGAGGTGTACATTACATATATTACAAGTATGGTTTGTCCAATTTTCTCTTTTTAAACTTGTTTGAACTTGTTGCGGGTGAATGAACAAATAAATGCACACCCCACTTTTGCAACGGCACTATGTATGGCTGATATTCTGGTATATGTAGCTTTGTTGAGGGTGGGGTAACAAAATATGCACAGCCCCCACACTTGCAACGCCACTGAGTACGGCTGAAATTTGTGGCTAGGCCGCCTTTAGCCCAAGTGCTTAGGAGGCAATATATCAATGGCCTCGGCCAAACCAACAAATAAAGTAGGGAGGGACAATTGGCTATGGAGACACCTAATCCTGTCCATTTCCCGGTGTTTTCCCTAACAGTCTTGTGTCTTTAGACACAAGTGAAATGTTTGTTGTTGCATTTTTTTATTGATACCTGTAAGAAAAGAAAAACTCAATCAATTAAAAATGCATAAATAAAGAAATAAAACGATACAATCTTACCCATATATTGTCCAAATCTTAGTTATTTGTCCAAATTCCTGTAAATGAATGACAGCTGAAATGTATGTGCGTATGTATGTTTTGTTTTAGTACTAAAAGTAGTAGTATGGCCAGACTATAACAAAAAAACTATGGGATGAACAAAAACAGAGTTGGGGTTTCATTCAAAATTTTATTTGTAAAATTTTAGCGGAAATATGTTAAAATATTTATGAGCAGCTGAAGTCAGGTTCTAAATTTGCTGATGGCCTGGTATGAAAAGACGCAGATCGTAGGAAAAAGGGGGGTGCGCTAGCGTAAATTACGCGGCAATCTGGCAGTTTAGACAAACAAAATAATAATTCAAAACAACCACCCAAATCAGAATGCTTAATCTATTTATTTATATAATTTATTTAAAAAGAAAGCAAACAAAAATATAGTCAGTCATATAATATAACAAGTTTTCTGTACAAGAAAATTAAAGGCAAGAAAGAGAATATGTTGTCCTTGTTTGACTTGAGTACTGTAGGATCGGCGGCTAATTTATAATGAAATATGTGGAAGGGAATTTATATAAGGATAAGCGGAAAATCCCCAAATATATATTTATTACTTATATACGCGGGAAATCCCCTGCTAAGTATATAGAAGACTGAACTACTTAAGAAACTGTTTCTGTAAAATTTGAACAGAAGTAAATAAAAAGTGGTGCTGTTCACTGGTCATGGAAAAAATAAAGTGATGCGAAAATTAAAAATAAGTTCAAAAAATTTTTGAGTTTATTAAGTTACCAGTTTTTTTTTAAGAAGGAAGAAACTGCATTAAAACTCCTGCTCCATACCGCAGCGTATAAAATATTAAGTGCAAAATAAAATTTTCAAACTTAAGTGCTTAGATATAACAGTTTTTTTTAAGTTGCAAAATAGTGATTTGTGGTGTTTTTGTTTTAAAATAGCTGGCTATTGACTAAGCAAGCGGGAACTAAAGCTTTGAATTAGAAGCTACTCCTACAAGAAATACCCAGCTAATAAATTTTTATTTAAAGCTACATACTTGTGTATGTGAAAAAAAACTTGTTAAAAAACCCCTGCTAAATAATGCCAGAAGGTAACAACAGGCACTAAATGCAGACCAAATTAAATGAGCTAAGGCTGTCTGTAAAGGGGAAATTAATTTAAGGCGTCCTTTGGTACTTACCGACCGGAAACCACAAGAAAATAAGAATTATAAAAAAATACTAAAAATTAATAATAAACTAAATTTTAAGATTTATTAAACTTAATCGAAAAATTAACTTTAACCGAAAAAAAGAAAAAAAAACATAGAAACTAAAACCAAAAAATTTAATATTTATTCTCTTGTATTTTGTATCGGGATAAACAGACAAAACTTTTGGAAATTCATCATAATGATCCGATCTTAGGTGGTCATTGTGGCAGAAAAAGATTATATGCAAAGTTAAAGACAAAATACTACTGGAAAGGAATGACTAGAGATATAGCTTCTTTTATCAAAAATTGTACTGAATGTAATACGAATAAAGTTAGAATTGGAACAAAAGAAAAGCTCTCACTTACACCCACACCGATTAAACCTTTTGAAGTAGTAGTATTGGACACAATTGGTAACGTCAAAATACGGTAATATATATGGCTTAACGTTAATATGCGATTTTACAAAATATCTTGTTACGATACCTATATGCACAAGCAATTTTTGAAAATTTTATTTTGATTTACGGTAGAATGAAGTCAATTAAGACTGATTTAGGTACTGAATTCAAAAATTATATTTTTTGTGAACTGTGCAAATATTTGAACATTGAGTTAAATTTTTCAACCGCTTATCACCACCAAACTGTAGGAACAGCTGAACGAAATCATCGAGTTCTTAACGAGAACATAAGATCTTACATTAGCGAAAACATATCGGACTGGGATGCTTACTTAAAATATTTTACCTCCTTCCATAATACAACTTCAAGCTCAATTTTTGATAATAAATATACACCAATCGAACTTGTATTTGGAAAAGAACCAATTATGCCAAAGGAATTAAAACTCGATAAAATTGATCCTATTTATAAAAGAGGTTAAATATAGATTACAAAAGTCACACACTATGGCAAATGAACTCTTAGAAAAACATAAGAAAAGAAATAAATATCTGTATGATAAATTTGCAAGTCCTTGTAATTTAAAAATTAATGATAAAGTGTTTATCAAAAAAGAACCATATGATAAATTTAAACCCTTCTATGATGGTCCATTTATTGAAAAAAATATTGTTGCGAAAATACATATTACAATTTAACGACATCAAATGACAGCTTTAATGTCAATCTGTATTTGATACCACAAAAATACAACCCTCACTATGATTGTCAAAATAGTCGCATTGCCAACCTTATCAATAAATAGTAACAGCAACTTGAAGTTCAAAATAACGAAAATAGTACTTTCGGGAAAGTTCTACAAACTGCCACGAGAACTTACAAGGTTTTTCGAGGCTAATAATGACACGTATAGATAGCAACAGGAAACTCGTCTAGGAAACAGGATTTAATTGACCTTTATGCAATGCTAGAACCCTGCGATATTTAGTCCTGTCATCATCTGTAGAAACGTTTTCTTGACAACTAGATGGCGGGTGCAAAGATAAAACTGTTTAGTGCAGACAGCATCTAGTACACACCGGAAGCTTCGAGAAGATAATTATTTGCTATATAACGATAATGCCGGCGCCCTGTGAGTCAGTTTTATTTTGAACGTGTAAACTTCGATAAGTGTGATTTGTAAATTCATAGAGTTAAGTTAGACATAAGAAATAGTGTATTAATAAACAGTGCTACCAAGCAGTTAATTTGTGAAATTAAATATCCGTGTTTTATTTTATTGCCATTCAACGAATCCTGTGAAAATAACAAAACCGTTTTTATGTAAAGGACTGAAAAACGTAACAATTGGTGGCAGAAGTAAAATTGCATAATAAAATAAAAAGACATTAAAAAAGGACATTATTAATTAATAAAATAAAAAAGGACATTATTAATTAATAAAAAGGACATTTATAATTAAAAAAGGACATTATTAATTAATTAAAAAAAAATACAAAAGGACATTTAAAAATAAATAGAAGCCATGAAGTTTGAAGAGCTAAAAGTGGAGCAGCTAAAGAAGGAGCTGAGTAAGCTGGAACTACAAACTACAGGCAATAAAGTGGAACTTCAGAAGAGGCTGATAGATGAGTTCAAGCAGCGTGGCATCGACATCGGGACATACGAATTCGAGGATAACGAGGAAATGGAGGTATGTACTCGTGCTACGACAAGCAGCTCAGGTATAAATTCAATGCTAGCTGCTATGATGAGTGAAATGAAGGAAAATTCTAAAGCTAACAAGAGAATGCTAGCCGAAGTTCAAGAAACATCTAGAGTGAACAACGAGAGGGTGCTAGCTGAAGTTAAAGCCACAAATGAGAAACTTCAAGAAACATCTAAGGCCACAGGAAATTTCTGAGGCCATAAACAGAAGAGTAGATGGCATTGAAGTACAAGTCACTGAATTCGACGAAAAACTCTCTGAACTAGAGAATAAACTCCATAGCCTAGAAATTGGTGGCATCGAAGCGCATGTAAAAGATGTGGACGAGAAATTGCATGACTTGGAAACAAAAATGTTTAATCTACAGTGTCCAGGCGGGCCAGTGAGAGTTATTCCAGAAGTTTCTAGCAGAGTAAAGACGCCTTGTTTCGATGGCAGCGCACCTTTGAATATCTTCAAGCTCCAGTTTAAGACAGTTGCTAGCAAAAACGGATGGGACAATGAAGAAAAGGCCATATAGCTAATTTTGGCATTAAAAGGTGCCCCAGCAGAAGTTCTCGAAACCGTACCAGGGAGCTGCATAAACAATTTTGATGACATAATGGCGGCACTGCAGCGGAAATATGGTGGCGAACATAAGCGAGATATATACCGCATGGAATTGCGATGTAGAGGACAGAAGTCCAATGAATCTCTACAAGAATTCGGAATGGAAATTGAGTGGTTAGTGCAGCTTACGTATCCAGGCGAAAACCATCCATTCCTGGATCATGTCAAAGCAGAGGCATTTGTTAACGGCATCCGTGATCCTGACATCAAGCTTGCAGTGTGTGCTACACAAAAGGCTATTTTCGCAGAAAAGGTTTCATTTGCACTACCTCAGGAGACGGCTAGGGTGATTTGGAAGCCACAGCTGTGCAAGGTGCGGAACGTGGAGGTCATTGCCGAAAATGAGAGTGATCTAGTCTCTAGCATCAAGGAGGCAGTGAGACAAGCATTCTCAGCATTCCAGCGCAACTGCAAGGCGCAAAGAAAAAGAGCCAGATCTGTTTCGACACCAAGAAACAGTAAACGGGGAACCAACAAACAACACAAGAGTCCCCGTTAAACTAAAACGAGCTAGCACTAAGTAGCAAAAGCTAGCTCCCACAAATGATGGCCCCACAATCTCCATATCAGTAATGCAGCAGAAAAATAGCAACATTACTGCATGTGGGTACATCAAAGGCGAAAAGCACATCTTGACCATAGACACAGGAGCGTCGCAGTCAATAATCAGGCCCTATATAGTGAAGGGGAAGTGTGAACCTTTAAGGAATATAAGACTACGTACAGCTACTGGGGAGCCTGCCACTGTCTACGGTAGAACTGAAGCGAAGGTGACTATCTCCAATATCAGCGTGAAACATGTGATTATCGTTGCCGATATTGTTGACGAGGTTATTAATGGAGCCGATTTTATGATAAACCATGGCATCAACCTGCATATGGGGCAACAAGTGATGATTTGGCGTAATGTTGAAATACCGCTTGATGTTGGATATGACAATGAAATGCACGTAAGGAAATTAGTTGCTATTGAAAATCAGACGTTACCTCCACAGTGTGAATCAGTAATATGGGCACGTATGGAGGGAGATTGTGAGGACAATCGGTTGTGGGTAGTAGAACCAACATAAATCAAGAGCGAGGTATTAACAGCAAAATCCCTCGTAAAAACTTGCAAAGGAGGAAAGATCCCTATAAGAATACTCAATTTATCAGGCCACGAAAAAGTTATTAACGAAAATTCTGATATAGGCCAATGTACTCCACCAGAGGCAATAATAAGCCAGATCCTACCAATAAGTCCGCAAAAGAACGTGAACAATTTGAAGAACACGTGGGGAAATGGGTAGCAGGATTAGCAGCTCCTGATAGAAATAAAGCTAAACAGCTGCAAAAAAGGCATGCCAGCGTCTTCGCCTTAAAAAATCAAAGCCCAGGGAGAACAGCAATAGTAAAACATGAAATAAATACACCCAGAAGTGTACCCCTAACAAAACGGAGTGAGGTAAAAGAACTTGTCCAAGAAATGGAGCGGAATGGTGTAATCGAACCATCTTCAATTCCTTGGAGTTCACCCGTGGTCTTAGTCAAAAAGAAGGATGGCAGTACGAGATTCTGCGTAGACTACAGAAAGCTCAACGATGTTACTAAGAAGGACAGTTATCCGCTACCAAGAATTGACGACACCTTAGACATGCTGGCTGGAACGAAATGGTTGTCCACGATGGATCTTCAAAGCGGATATTGGCAGGTGGAAATTGCAGAGAAAGATAAAAAGAAAACTGCCTTTAGCGCGAGCGATGGATTATGGCAGCTTAAAGTGATGCTATTCGGGCTCTGCAATGCTCCAGCTACATTTGAACGCCTAATGGAACGAGTGCTGAGGGGACTTCACTGGAAGACTTGTTTGGTGTACCTTGATGACATAGTCGTGATGGGAAAAACTTTTGATGAGCACCTCAAAAAGTTGGCAGAAGCTCTTCAACGCATATCATCAGCTGGATTTAAACTTAGCGCGAAGAAATGTTCATTGTTCCAGAGAGAAGTAAAGTATTTGAGCCATCGTGTTACGGCAGACGGAATCTCAACGGATGAAGATAAAATACGAGCAGTATTTTATGAGCTGCGCAGCTTTCTGGGCCTATGTACATACTACAGACGCTTTGTACCAAATTTTGCCAACGTCGATGCAAGCCTGCATGACCTGACCAAGAAGTCGAGGCCGTATCACTGGGGTGAACAGCAGGAGAAAGCGTTCCAGACACTAAAGAATTTACTGTGTACGTCACCACTAATAGCATACCCCATAGCTGGAGAAAAATTTGTGCTTGATACCGATGCGAGCGGCTATGGCATAGGAGGTGTGTTGTCACAAGTACTCAATGGCACAGAAAAAGTGATAAGCTATTATAGCCGTATACTCTCGAAACCTGAGAGGAACTACTGTGTGACGCAACGTGAGCTCCTGGCAGTGTTGGAGTGCATATAAGACTACCATAAGTACCTGTATGGCCAACACTTTACGCTAAGGACCGACCATTCTGCATTGATATGGCTATTGCACACGGCGCCGGCATTCTCCTTATAAAGCAAATAATTATCTTCTCGAAGCTTCCGGTATGTACTAGATGCTGTCTGCACTAAACTGTTTTTATCTTTGCACCCGCCATCTAGCTGTCAAGGAAACGTTTCTACAGATGATGACATGACTAAATATCGAAGGGCTCTAGCATTGCATAAAGGTGAAGTAAATCCTGTTTCCTAGACGAGTTTCCTGTTGCTATCTATACGTGTCATTATTAGCCTCGAAAAATCTTGTAAGTTCTCGTGGCAGTTTGTAGAACTTTCCCGAAAGTACTATTTCCGTTATTTTGAACTTCAAGTTGCTGTTACTATTTATTGATAAGGCTAGCAGCGCGACTATTTTGACAATCATAGTGAGGGTTGTATTTTTGTGGTATCAAATACAGATTGACATTAAAGCTGTCATTTGATGTCGTTAAATTTGAATCTGCATTTTCGTAACACTTAAGCCTGTTCGTGCCGAATAGGCACACAATCACCTTTTCCATAGTTCACCAGTCGTTCGAGGTGTACTACTTTCATTTCGGACTTTGGGTTGTTATACTTCTGTATCCTGTAACGACGTCGTTCAACCTTTTAATCACCTTATACGGCCCATCCCAGTGAGTCTGTAATTATGGGGACAATCCTTTCCTTCGTTGTGGGTTGTAGAGTAGAACCAGTTGAACCTCGTTAAATCCCTCAGAATTTGCAGCTCGGTCATATCTAGCCTTCATCTTGTCACTGACCATTCTAATTCGGTTGCATACAAATTCATGTAGCTCATTTAAATTTTCTTGCTCTTGCGAAGAGCTGGTGCCTTCTTCACTTGTTGGTGTAGGCTTAACGCCAAATTCCAAATCACCAGGCAATTTTAATTCCGTCCCTTAGACAATTTTAGCAGGTGTTCGTGATGTCGAGTCATATACAGCTGACATATATGGCAACAAAAAATTGGAATGTGCTTGTCCCAGTCCCTTTGATGCACGCTAACCACCTTTCGCAGGTACTCCTCTAGGGTACGATTAAATCTTTCTACCATGCTATCGGACAGTGGGTACAGCGGCGTCGTTCTGGTTTTCTTTATCCCATATAATTTGCACATTTCTCGGAATATAGCAGACTCGAAGTTTCTACCTTGGTCAGAATGTAATTCTATTGGAACACCATAGCGACATACCCAGTTGTTGACAAATTCATTCACAAATATTTAACCTTTCCAAAGGTAATCAGGCAGAGCAGTCGGGTGAAGGCAATTCCTGGCGGGTCAATGGCCCTCCAGCCGAAGGGGTAGTGTATTTCTTACAGAAGGCACTCATCTCGTCATCCCGATTGTTGTGACGGCCCCGTACCACCTACGAGCGTACATTATCCAGTACATCTGCAGCTCCCTTTTTTTAATAACATTTATTATCTCTATTTTTAATTAAAATTAATTCTTTATTTTTTATTTTAATAAAAACGACACAAAAGAAATACAAAGAAGTAAACAAACTTTAGATCATTTTCTTTGACAGTTGTAATTTTTAGGTCTCCACAACGGGAAGTCCCATCAATGATGCGCTGTCAGTATAACTGGAAATTAGTGGTTACACCTATTTTCTAGTTTTATATAAAATAAAAACAGCCGCCTTGTGCGCTCATCCTGTCTCACCTGTTAGACTAGGGGACACTACTATCGATACACTAATTAGGTTGAAAGTGAGACCTAGAGGGCGTTGACGCAGTTAGGTGAAGGGTCGTTCACGTTACGTCATGACCATATGACCTGCCCAAGTTCGTGCGCTGAATTCCACGAACGAAGAAAAAAATTGCAAGCTGGGATCGATCACGCCATTACAATTCATAACGTGATAGACTATTGAAAGTGGTGTGTCGAAATTATACTGTGTGATAAGTTTTGTTTAAATAATTTTGTGTGTGCAACAAAAAAAAGAAGGGGTAAGCAATTAATTAAATTCTTATAAGAAACGTCGGAAATATTAACAAAATTTATAATCAATTGGAATATTATTAAATGTGATAACATTTAATAATAAAGCAATTCATACATCAATTGTTAAAAATTTTACTCCGTATTGACACTTCTTTTACAAACTTCAGTGATGGCAAATGGTTATTTCTATTTCAAATTATTAAATAATTTATAAATTATCCTCTATCACGGATGTTTGGAGAAGAAGACAATGCTGAAAACCATTTACAAAATGTATGTATGAGTAATTTTAATAAAACCCAAATGCATTTCCGATGTAGGTTAATGCGAAGGTCAAAGCCATCTAGATTTGACATGGAAAGTTTTGGATAGTTAGACATTAACATACCGGTTGAAGGCAAAACTGTCGACCGCAAGGAAAGGTGAGCGAAGACCCAAACCAGAAATTATAGTCGCTGGTATAAACCGCCAGAGCAGGGTAAGCCGGCACCTATACAAATCATCGTATTAAACAAAAGTGCGTAACTTATATTTTGTACCAAAAGGCAAACATATCGAATTTCCGCGATAGTTCTTTAACCTTCGCATGCCCCTTTTTGCACCAATATAAAAATATCACATCAACACGAAAAAAAATTGGTGCGATATTTGGCTGACGGTTTATTGCCTGCGTTTGTCTTTGACTGTTGGTTATTTTGCTGTTTAACTGCTGTAATTCCAACTATTTTGTACGGGTATACTATTTTTTTAACTTTTTTGCTATTTTATGTTTGTACACGCATAACTATGTCATTTGTGAACCGATTTTTTAAATTATTTTTGATGTGTAAACATCTATACGCTAGGGGGTAAAAATCTTTTTCACAATACAATCACAAATTTTGAGTAAGATTGTAATAACGCGGTGTGAGCTGTTTATGAGTGTATTAGTGTAATCATACGGACAACAAGAAGTACAGAGAAACTTAATAGCTGCATAGAAATACACTAACACCATCAAGTGCGCAATAGTATTAGTAGTTTCATCATTAATCGATTAACGAGATTCCTTCTGTCCCTATCTACTCCCCCCGGGGGTACGGTTCATGCATCATGGTGATTACTCACACCTTGGTGATGTGCTTCCTGGGAATAGGGTAATTTGGTTTTTGCTGACATTACATTAGGCCAATTACCCATAAAACTTATGTGTTACTACCCAATCTCTTGCAGCCGAGTAACGGGCGTGCACATATTTATATAAGGAAGTAGGCTTGCCTACGCTAGTCAGTAAGGAGGTGAACAGGCACCTAGGGTCTCTCTCAAGACCAAAGTCGATAGAAAGTTAACCTCTAGGGGTTTTCTTTTGAGGCTTGAGCAGTAACATAAACTGGTACCACCGGAACCAGTGGCCCAGAGATGACTAGCCTTTCAAAAGGTTGAAGAGATGATGCTCGCCGTTAAGCGATGTTGTCGCTGGCGGACTTCGTCTTCCCCTCTGCAGGAAGGATGATTCTGTGTCTGGTTGTTTGGTGAGGTTTCCTTCGGGAGCTAATCACGTGGTGACTGTGGTTGCTACCAAAATCGCTGGAAGAGGTTTGGTTAAAGGACTGATGCTCGACCAGTGCTAGTGCCTGGTTGGACTTCGGTCTACCACATGTCCCTCTTTGTAAAATCTATTAGTAAAATCTATAGGTAAGATTTTTCGGAAGTGATTTGCAAGTTTCATTCGTAATTTTTGTGGATATCTGTAGCTTGGACTGTCCTCTTTTATACACAGTGCGTGTGTGTATTTATAGTGTTTAATTTTTTGAGACTCCGGTGGCAAAGGGAGTCTCAAGGTCAAACTCCGGCAGTAAGGTCGTACGTTTGTTGGTTGGTGCTGTATTGCCGTGTTTTTGAATTGAGTGGGTATTTCGGCGTTGCCGTTTTTGGGTCCAGTTTTTCGCGATTCAGACCCGGTTCGTCTCGGTTTTTGAACCCAGGTTTTTTTTAAAAAACCGGGTTTTCGGTTTTACCGAATTTGTTGTTGAACTTGGTGCGATATTTGGCTAACGGTTTATTGACTGCGTTTGTCTTTGACTGTTGGTTATTTTGCTGTTTAGCTGCGGTAAGTCGAACTATTTTGTACGGGTATATTATTTTTTGCTGGTGGATAAATAATACTATTATTTATGTCTGCGGGGAAGCGGAAGGGCGATATGCCTGGTGGGAGTGAGTCAGAGGTGTCTGCTGCGAAGCTTATCGGTTTGAGCGATTTGTCGGGTGTGGAGGACGGTAGGAGGGTGAAAAAGAAGCGGATGAAGCCCGGTTCGCCGAAGTTGAAACGGGTGAATGATGAGAAGAATGTTTCGGTAGAAGGTGAAATGTTTCATTACTAGATGCTTACAGATTTCCCCTGTGATCGGACTCACATTATTTTTTTTCTTACAATACGCAAAAAAATTAAGGATAACTAACATATGTATTTCAAATAGGAAATAAATTCTCACCAATCCGACATTTATTAAATATTTTATATCCTATTTTTTTATTCTATTTTTTTAAAGAAGTAACAATCAGGCAATTATTGCCTACCAGTTAATTAATTAATGTGTTACCTTCTTTGGGAAACGGATAGTGTAGAGAGTTGCAAGTCCCTCTGGTGTAAAGTAGAGGCAATGAGTTGTTTAAGCTGTATAGCCATTTTATTAGTTCTTTTACTTCGCCGACGGTTCTGCTACAATACCGACGAAGGAGGGTGCTGTGAAGTGCATTAGGATATGCTAGTATTAATCGCCCCCGGTACTGCCAAAGTTATCAGTGCTATGCCTTCATCACTTTAATAGTCCAACAACAACCAGCACTATAACACACCAATGCACATGAGAAAAATGCATGATGTTGTTGGCTTGCCTGAAACTAGTCTTGAACTCAACACCTCAGGGTTTGTAGTCAAACGCGCTAACTACTCAGCCAACAGCACCCTCTATCCTATTACAATCTCTTTTCATTGCAATATTCAGGTTTATCCTTGTAATAAGAAAACAATTGTTTAATAATTTCTAGATAATTCCATAAGGATAAATTTGGATATTGATAAAAAGAAATTTTCCATTAACTAATGTTTTTAAATAATTGATATAACCCAACCCTGTTAGTTTATTAGTCATACCAAATTATAAGTAACTAACCCATTAACATAACTAACAAAAATGTATCAAGATGAAATAAATAATAAATCAATAAACTTTAAATAATTAATAGCTAATAATCAAACGAAATACAATAAATAATTTAAAAAAAACGTATATAAATGAAATACGTAAATAAATAAAATCAATCAATAAAACAAATAACTAAACTAAAACTAAATAAATACCTAAATATATATTTTAACAACTACGTAAATAAATAAAACAAATAAATAAATAAACCCATAAGGGAATAATTAATAAGTACTATTATTATCTTCTAAACATTTTTTTTGTCTAGTTCTATATGTATTTATGTATATTAGATTTAAATTAAATATTATAACTGTATATACATATTTTTGATTACTTGTGTAAACAATAAAATTCGTGTAATTATACTATGAAAATATAATAATGAGCGTTATAATTATGCAAGGCTAAAGAGCAAAAAAAAGTTCATGATGTGAGTCGTTGGTGAACTGGTAAGTTTAAATAAGGGGCTCCCAGAAAATCAAATTCCAGGTGACCAGGAGCCATGGATAGCTGAAATATGCTATATTAGGGGAGGGCAACCTGAGGAGACAAAATCTACCAAGTCTCCTGGAACTTAAGAAGATCCAAGCATAATAAAAACATGTTGTAGTTAACTGTCGTGTGTCCGTCCGTCACTCATATACCCCACTTAGCGTTGGTTTCTATGTTCAGTGTTCCATGTGTAATTTAAAAACCCGGCACGATAAACCAAATATGGACAAAACCTGGTGGAAAGATCCCCCCATTTCGGGCGAGCTCATGCCGTGCATCGAACAGCGTGCCATCTCCACCACTACCATAAGGTTTGTCACATTGTTCCAGGCTGTTTGAGTTTGCTTTAGAATCCAAATCCGTTTTAAATCTCGTTACCGATTTTTTAGTTTTAAAATGTCAATAAAAAATAATAATAATTAAATTCAATGAACACATCATCACAAACTAAAATTACTTTCAATTAAATTCATAATTTAATCTATTAAATAATTTTTTTAAAACCAAATGTGTCAAAAAAAATAGCTTTTTGAAAACAAAATTAATTGAATTTAAGTTTTGTTAAAAAAATGTATGTATTATACAAATTTCGAATAAACTTAGATTTATAAACACAAAATATATGAAAATAACATAGATTTAATTTTGTATATATAAAAAAAATCTTGAATTAAAACAGCCTGATCAACTGTGTTGATTCAACATTTTTTTCCCCCGGAAGGGAGGTGTAATGGCAACATTGACTGTAAATGATTTAGTACAAATAAGTAATACAACACTGTTACTACCTTTATTTACGCTATGGTAACACGTTTAAGTATAACACATTTTAAGTATAACTAGAAGTAAGAAAACTTAAATAAACTTGGCGAGTCTGCCTATAACAATCAAACGAACAATAAGTTTTATTTTTAACCTCGCTACTACCATCCACCACAGTACACAATTGCAGTATACTTTCAAGGGCTATAATAATTGATTACTTGTCGTATTTTTCGTATGAAAAAACTAATGTTGATCAACATTTTTCGCAAATTTGAACAGAGTTAAGTTATTCGACTGATTTTCTTATATTGCTTTAATTTTAGACTTACGTCGTTTTCAGCCAAATTCCCAAAAATTTGTGGGAACACTGACCACTTTTCTTCCTCTGGCGATTCAGCACGTCTATCTGAGCTTCTGCCTTTTTTAATGCTTCGCACCTTACTTACGTTGCTTTCGGGACTATGCTACCTTTCTCTTCCGTATTATTACGCAGACTCTTTTCCTCGCCAGCTATATAAATAAAATTTTATATATGCACAATTTTTTTTAATATTTTTCAATACCATAAGTGAACATTTCTTACGTTTTGTGGTTCGTGTTTAATTTTTTCTCGGACTTTATCCGGATAATGTTAAAAATTTCTGGCTGGCACTTGATTATATATTAATTTTTACTACGGAATACATATAAAAATTTTGAAATATGTGTACGTAATTATTATTTGAACTGAAAATGTGTATAAGTCGGAAGTTATTATTATTTGGCTTAAGTTCACAATAATTGAATTAATGTAAATTCAAATTATTTTTAAGAGTGGAATATTAGAATATCTAATCAGACTAGCAGAACGGATTAGTACTACTAATTTCGATAGCCGCTACGCTGTCATCATCAGCGTCCTTTGTTCGCTTTTACCACGTTTGATCGTGGATACTAGTATTATTGAAACATCAGCTATTTAACCAAATTTTATGAGGAAATAGAATATGAGTCCTATTCCTTTCATTAATATGGTGTGCCGAACAAATTTCACCGTCTGATTCTTTATTCCAATTTCCAACTCTTATTTTTATTGGTTTTTGCTTGTACGTAAGCGCCGCCTACGATAAATCAAGCTATTGTTGTTGTACATGTTTTTAAATAGGTTTTTATATTTGTGTCATAATTTGCATTCTGATTTTCAGTTGTAAATTTGACCGCAGAAACCACACATGTAATATTTGTACGTAATTATTATTTGAACTGAAAATGTGTATAAGTCGGAAGTTATTATTATTTGGCTTAAGTTCACAATAATTGAATTAATGTAAATTCAAATTATTTTTAAGAGTGGAGTATTAGAATATCTAATCAGACTAGCAGAACGGATTAGTACTACTAATTTCGACAGCCGCTACGCTGTCATCATCAGCGTCCTTTGTTCGCTTTTGCCACGTTTGATCGTGGATACTAGTATTAATGAAACATCAGCTATTTAACCAAATTTTATGAGGAAATAGAATATGAGTCCTATTCCTTTTATTAATATGGTGAGCTGAACAAATTTCACCTTCTGATTCTTTATTCCAATTTCCAACTCTTATTTTTATTAGTTTTTGTTGGTTGATTTTTATTGGATGACAGCGTAGCGGCTGTCGAAATTAGTAGTACTAATCCGTTCTGCTAGTCTGATTAGATATTCTAATATTCCACTCTTAAAAATAATTTGAATTTACATTAATTCAATTATTGTGAACTTAAGCCAAATAATAATAACTTCCGACTTATACACATTTTCAGTTCAAATAATAATTACGTACAAATATTAAAATTTGCGACGGCACCCGCAAAAAGTTGAATACATGCGTGGTTTCTGCGGTCTAATTTACAACTGAAAATCAGAATGCAAATTATGACACAAATATAAAAACCTGTTTAAAAACATGTACAACAACAATAGCTTGATTTATCGTAGGCGGCGCTTACGTACAAGCAAAAACCAATAAAAATAAGAGTTGGAATAAAGAATCAGAAGGTGAAATTTGTTCGGCTCACCATATTAATAAAAGGAATAGAACTCATATTCTGTTTCCTCATAAAATTTGGTTAAATAGCTGATGTTTCATTAATACTAGTATCCACGATCAAACGTGGTAAAAGCGAACAAAGGACGCTGATGATGACAGCGTAGCGGCTGCCGAAATTAGTAGTACTAATCCGTTCTGCTAGTCTGATTAGATATTCTAATAATCCACTCTTAAAAATAATTTGAATTTACATTAATTCAATTATTGTGAACTTAAGCCAAATAATAATAACTTCCGACTTATGATGAAATATGATTTTTTTAACTTAATAAAACACCACACTATACTAACATTCTTCTATTTATATTTCTTTTTAGGTTTAAGCGAAACTTAGCAATTTCCGTAATATGTATGTATATGAGATGCGAACACTTTGATTGCTTTTTTACTTTTGATTTTGATCTCGTATTTTCCTTACATACCAACTCATTTTCCTTTTCGGATTTTCCAATTTTCCAACCAATTATTTTCCCGCCTCAGCGTCCATCTTTTATTTGTTTTCTGCACAAAACTTCGAGAATTTTATATTCTTGAACATGTTCTACTTGTTTTGGATTATACAGATCAAGAAAACATTTGGATACCTATATATTTTTCTCCTGCCGAAATATTTTTACATATTTATTTTTATAATTTATTTTATCCTCCTGAGGGTTTTCCCAAATTATAGTTTTGTTTTCCGTGACAAGTTGAAGAGAAACATAGGATGTCACAAAAAGGGAACTGTCATCCACAAGCCTATTCGACTGTAGAACTCCAAATATCAAGCACATACATTCTAGAAAATTGGCACTGACAGAATAAACCTTCTATTTTAATTTCCATATTGATATTTTTGAAACTTTTATCACTATCGCGAAAACAATTAATTATAAGAGTTAAAATTTGACCTTTGTTTTGACACTTTTCAAATGCAATGAGTAAGCTTCACTTAAACTGAAAGTCAAATACCTTAAAATTGCAATATAAAGTTTAAAACAACAATTTCTTTAAAAAAATTTTTCTCTCTATTCATAACTGTAAATCAAATGCCATAAAATTGCAATATAAAGTTTAAAATAACAACAATTAAAAAAAATTAATTTCTCTTTACTCATATTCTTAAAAAGAAATAGTACAAAACAAAATGCGATTCACTATTTTTCGTCGGATGACTATGTAAATCACACCCATATGCGAAAATATGCAAAAACCCGCGGCCACAATATTTTTTAATTTAAAGAGGGATAAAAAACCTTCAATTTGATGCATAAGGCGTTGTAAGCAGATGAGGGCCATATCACTAAAAGTCTACGTGAAAAAGAAGTTTTTGAAAAACGTGTGTTTTAAAAAGGTCAAAAAAATATTCTTCAGCGATTTTTATGGGCTCATATTTTTGCAGCTTTTGTTATTTAATTTGATAGAAAATAAGTTAAAATTTAATGTTTGTAGGGTTTTTGGAAACTTCTGCCACAATATCGCGAATAACTTTTTGGATAAACTTAAGTTTTCTTTTATGACTATGCAACCACAATATATGCAATATAAACATACCTCCACTTTCAACGGACACAAACAATAAATCTCGCCAAAAAACAAAAAAATTTTTTAGATTCATAAAATTTAGAGTGTTATTAATAAATTTTGTGCAATAAAGCTTAAAAAAAACAATAACTTTTTTCTTATTTGGCCTATGGGGGAAACCACTGTGTGACGCCCCCGACAACTACACTACTTATTTAATTCTGGCAACTGTATTGTGTGTACAATAAACTGATATCAGACAAAAACAACTAGCATGGCATCACAAAATATAACACATTGACATACCACCATTACGAGACTGATAGCCGAAACAAGCATTACTAAATAATATATACTAGAAATAATAAAACAATTTCTGCAGCTTATATAACTTTTGAATAAAAACTGCAGCCACAATAAAAAAACAAACAAATATTAAAACTATTATTATTATTTATTAAAAACAAGACGAGAGGTTTTTTTCTTTTGTGAATTTTCCTAAAGTGTAGTGCATTAATTTTTATTGTGGATGATTAAGACCCCTCAACAAGCATATCTCGATTTTCACAGATCGATTTATATCCTTTTTGATTGCTACAATTTCCTACATAGTTCCAGACTTTACACAATACATGCAATTAACAACATATATATACATACGTGCAAGAAACAGTATGCATCCGAAATTGTTTTTTCTTTTATTTATTTTATCTTTGTATCGGCCGAATTTTCCGCAACAAAACTCCGGCTGCTATACGAGTGCTCGCTGTAGTAGACGGTGTGCGGGAATCTGTTTGTAGAAAACGTATTACATGGTAGGTACCTAATGTCCCTATACTGTTCGTTCTTTATTTTTATTTATTCTCCTGATCTTTAGAACTAAAGAAAGCCTATTCCACTCTCGAAAACCTCATCCATACTACCATCGAGCACTGGCCTACTGTCGAATTTTCTCAGGTAAGAAAAGTCCTAGTGGCAACCCATAAAAAAAGATCTTTAAATTAAACTATGTATATTCTTGGAATTGGTTTCGATTACCAATTGTGCACTTACAGTGCTATTCAAATATCGAACGCCTACAAAAATTTAACTTTTGAGGCAAATACACAAAGTTTCTTTTATTCGGATGTTTCGTCAGTAAAACACAATATTGCATATGCGAATTCATTAAAACTAATTATTTCTTTTCGTCAATTTTTATTTATTTTTTTTAAATATTTATTTTCAGATCCTTATTATTTACACACGGGTACGCCTCTATTCTTCTTCCGCCCTCGATTATGGCTGCTCTTGTGGTATGGTATAGTCTCTAGCATCTTTACTGAAAAAGAATCTGGAGACCTCACGCTTCCCATAAAGTGGAACATCTACCTTCTACGACCCATTGCTGCAATATTACGGGAAGTAATCTGCCCCCAACTACTTATAAGCGTTTACTTTGTTTGTCCTTTTTTTATTATTATTTTTTTAGATTTTATTTCAAAAATATTTGTGGTACTGAAGGTCTTTTGAAACGGTCATCAGTTCCAACGATTATTGCAACTTAAAACTAAAAAAACGGGATATCACACAAACACAAATCACAGTTGTATCACCGGCTCATCCTACTAACCAATATTGCACAATATTGTAAATCCTAAGTCTAAGCTCGGTTATCAGGTACTAAGGTATTTTATCACAGATATCACGGGTAAAGTTGCTAAACGTAATAAAAGTGGAACAACACGACAAAAATTCCATTGTATAATAAAAATAAATAAATAAAACACTCAATCGTCTTAGTCCTACTATTGCAGATAAGTTTTGAGTTATACTTATGAATGAACATCAATTACTGCTTAGCAAACTAAACCTTAACATATTTTACGTGATAAATTCCTATTGTTTTTCCCTCCAAACTCTCTAATTCGTACATGTTGTTACCGACAGGTCGAACCACCCTACATTTAAGAAATTTTCTGCTAAATTTCGCGTTTATATTTTTTGCAAAATTGCTCTGAACGATGTTTCTGCGCTAGACTTCCTGTCCGGGAACAAATTTCACAATTCGGGCTCTCTTGTTATAGATCGCTGCATTTTTTCCATAAGCTTTTTCCATATTTTCTTTGATTTGCTCTCTGATAGTTTCGAACTTTTCGTTTGGTTTTGTAAGAATACGATGACCGGTGATGGATTGCAATTTTCGGCCCAATTTGTATTCCGAGCCGCTCGAGTACATATTATGGCCGAATAGGGCGAAAAATGGCGTAAAACCTATGGTGCTATGAAAAGAGTTTCTCAACGCACAATCAATCTCTGACAAATAGAGATCCAAATCTCGATGATCTTCTTTCAAATAAGCTCGTATGGCCGCCAGTATACTCTGATTTACTCTTTCTGAAGCGTTGCTACTAGGTTGATACACGGGTGTTTTAATATGCTGAATTTTATATGTACTGAGCAAATTTTGGAAACTTTTTGACACAAATTAAGCGCTGTTATCAGTATGAATGATTTCTGGGACGCCAAATTTATGAAAAATTTCATGAACCATATACTCTATTACATTTGCAGCAGTTGCTTCTTTCATGGCCTTCATAAACGTGTACTTCGTAAAATGATCAAGTACAAGAAAAATGTAACAATTTTCACTATTTGATCTCGGGTATATGCCCAAAAAGTCCAAATACAATTTTTGGAATGGCCCTTCGGTAATCACTTGATTTCCAATTTCCGGCCGAAGGTTCTGGTTTGCTGGTTTTATTTCCTTGCACGCTTGACAATTTTTAATGTACATTTTTACTTGCGTTACTAGTTTGGGCCAATAGAAACACCTTCTTAACCTCTCCAGCGTTTTTGTAACTCCACCGTGCGCTGAAGTCAAACTGGTGTGTGCCCTATCGATTAAGGCTTGTGTAATATACGGTGGAATCCACATTTTCCATTGGTCCTCACTTTCTTCGCCGCGATCGAAACTCATTCTTTTGAAAACATACCCGTCATCTACTTTCAAGTCTGGCAAACTCTCTTTATTTTAACTAAATTCTATTTATGTTTAATTAATTCTAGATTATCTTCACTTTGGAATTCAGGGGTTTAAAAATCAAAAATGCCCTCCAGATTAATTTCACTCACACTCATTTCTTCTTCTTGCAATCGAGACAGCATATCCGCTACTATATTTTCCGAGCCTTTCCTGTGCATTATGTTAAAATCGAAAGCTTGTAGCTGAACTGACCAACGAGCAAGACTTCCTGCTAAGTCTTTTAAAGACATTAGCCACTTCAGGCTGGCATGGTCCGTAACTATAGTAAACGGCATCATCTCAATATACGGGCGAAACTTTTTCACCGCCATTACAGCGGCCAGGCGATCTTTTTCCGCTACACTATAATTTTTTTGGCATGCATTTAATTTCTGGCTATAAAAAGCTATAGGGTGTTCTTCCTCTCGATCTTCAAGCTGATATAGTACAGCGCCTACTCCATAAGCACACGCGTCGCATTGTATCCGAAATCTCCTAGAAAAGTCAGCATGCCTAAGCACTGGAGCTGATGTTAGAACTTTTTTTAAACTTCCAAAACTTTCGATCGCCTCAGGCGTCATTTCAATTTTTTTGCCTTTTTCAGCGTATCGGTCAACGGGGCTGATATAGAAGCGAGATCTTTAATAAAACGGCGATACCAGCCGGCCGTGTCCATAAAGCTTCGCACCTCGCGCGGAGAATTTGGTATTCTAATTTCCTTAATGGCTTTTACTTTCTCTGGGACTGTTTTCAGATTTCCGCCGCCTATTATAAACCCTAGATATTTAAGTTGCTGAAAGCAGAATTGGGATTTCTTAAGACCAATTATAAGATTTGCCCTCTTTAAATAGGAAGCGACTTTTCTAACATTTTTTAATGTTTTTCGAAAGTGTCAGAAATTACCAAAAGGTCGTCCAGATATATAAAGACATTTTCCTTTAATCTCTGCGGAATTACTTTGTCCATGAGCCTGCAAAGCCGTTGCGAAGCGTTCCAGAGCCCAAATAGCTGACCTGCTACGGTAAATGCTGTATACGGCCTACTCTCTTCTTCCAACTCTATCTGCCAGAAAGCAAATTTCAAATCAACGCTACTTATAACTCGTCGATTCGGCTTAGAATCCCATCAATATTTTGTAGTGGGTAAGCGTCTTTGATCGTTAATACATTTAGCTTTCTGGCATCAAGGCAGAATCTATTCTTTCCTGGCTTTCTAACAACTGTCGTCCTATCAGACCATGGACTTTCACTCTCTTCGATGACTCCTAGTTTAATCATGGTATCGATTTCGCTGTAGACAATTTGCTGTACAGCTGGCGACAAAGGATAGTGTCGGTCCTTAAAAGGCACCGCACCTTCAACTAACTTAATCGCATGCTTCTCTAGTGACGTACAGCCTAGCCCATCCTTTTCAAACGTCGGAAATAAATCTACAACTTTTTGTAACTTCTTTTGTTGTTCTTCGGTGAGTACATACATGAGGGTTTGACTTATGATCACTTACTTTAAAATCGTCTTGCAATTTTTTTA
Source organism: Panzeria rudis (assembly GCA_956483635.1). Taxonomy (NCBI): domain Eukaryota; kingdom Metazoa; phylum Arthropoda; class Insecta; order Diptera; family Tachinidae; genus Panzeria; species Panzeria rudis. The sequence continues at coordinate 60,385,405 of OY101451.1, forward strand.
TATTTAATTCTTCAACTTGGAAAATTTCTGGGGCTAATTGAAACATTCGCCAAAAGTCCACGCCTAAATAGGCCTCCTGTTCTAAATCTGGGCAAAGGTAGAAAACAATTTTCTCGGTTCTGTCTTTACAGGTTGTGTCTAATTCTATTTTTCCTATTAACCTATGTTCTTGGCCAGCTGCCGTTGAAACTACGGAGAAAATGGACTTAAAACGAATTCCTAACCAGTGTGGCCATATCTAAAATATTTCGCAGCTAAATCAAGTCAAAAATAATGCTAAAAATGCTATAATAAAATGTAAAATGCTAATATTTTAAAAAGTTTTTTTTTAAGTATTTCTTTATAACTCGTTTATTTTTCATAATTTGCCCCTATTTTCTCGCAAATATATGATTTTATTCGATTAAAACAAGAATAATTCAAAATCAATAAAAAGAAAAATGTTCAGAGCTATCAAAGCATTGTTGTAATTTTATATTTACAACAACGATTGTGCGACGATTCCGAACATTTTCATTGCGCGTGCAATACAGAACAGGCCTGCATGTAATACAATGCTATTGGTTAATTTTCAACACAAAAATTCAAGTTTAAATTTTTCTGCATTTTTGACTTTAGCGAAATTCGGAGTGTATAATCTATTCTTAAGAGCACGAATATTTTTAATTTGTAACCGTCTAAATTTCTGTATCGACCATTTTTGTAAAATTCATCATACTCATTTGCAGAGATTATGTTTCCTCTTCGCAAATATATATTTAATAAAGAACGTATATTTCTGTTGCAATGAATGAAAAATGTCTTTTATTCTTCAGTGCCCTAAAACTGTTATTTTAGTTTTTCTTATTTTTTCACAGCAAAGAGTTCAAAATGATATTTGAATATATGTAAAAGTTATAGACATTTTGTATTGATAACTAAAAATTTTTTGATATGAAAAACTTATAGACCACAACAAAACAGGCATAACTATAAAGCCTTTTAAAATATCAATTTTCAATCTTTAAACAACAAAGACTAACAAAATTTATACATTGAAATTTTCAATGATTTTTTTCAATTTTCTTTCAAAGTTGCAATTCAATGCGACAGTTATACAATACAAAAATGACAATGTACAAAAATTTTATGAAATTGAAGTAAACGTATTTTCCTACCACGTTTGGCCCACTACAAAATCTGCAAGTGTACCTGTTCATATGAAATAAAATTTTTTCACATCGATCTATAGATGGAGCATTTATAAGTGAACAAAAGTATAAAAATAACCTCCTCCGTTTTTTAAGTAAAATACACAAAAAAACAACAATAAATTCTGTAAATGTGTTGTTGTTTCATTGGTATTTTACATGCAGGTTTGTAACTTGTACTTTTGAGAAATAGGTACCAGGGACTCATTTCTCAAAGCTACAAGTTACAAATCTACAAGTAAAATACCTATAAAACAGCATTAGTTATACAAAGTTTATTGTTGTTTTGTGGATATTTTGCTTGTAGATTTCTAACTTGAGAACTTGCAGCTTAGCGAAATAGGGCCCTGGCTTATACAATCATATAAACTTTGTTTATGACATTTAAATTGGTAATTTTTTCTATGAGATTTTCATATAATTTGATATTTATTGTGAAAAAATGCTAGAAAATGCCTAATAAACAATTAAAAAATTCTAAAAAATAATGCTAACTGCTGAATGGAAAATTTGCAGCTAAATCAAAATAAAAAATGATAATCTAGCTGCAAAAATGCTAAAATGGCCACACTGTTCCTAACTTATCAATTAATTCCCTACATCCTTTTCCTAATAAACTAACCGATGCGCCTGTGTCTAGTAAGCCTCTAATATACGTATTTCCTATAAAAATATTTGCAAAGGACCTAGGATCATTCCTCCTATCTACCACTTTTACAGTTTCGATAACTAGCCTACGCAGTCTTCTTCTTTCCCTAAACTTTTGTCTTAATTTTTTTATCCCGTTTGACAGGGGTTTTCTAAAATCTATGGCTTCATTAAATATTCCAGCTCTAACTTTTTCATAATTTTCTTGCCGTTCCTCTAAAGTATATATAAGTATTAAATTTTGTTACAACCTTTATTAAATTTTATTTTTTTTATTTTAGCGCAGCATCGCCGGCGGGTTTTCCTTGGAACGACTGTTCCCCGCTACTACATCGCTCCTCGAATAGTTTTTTTCCTTGCAGTTTGGACAATTTGGGGATTTAACTTCCGGCTTACCGCAGCTATAAAAAAACAGTGTCCTTTCAGATGACAGACAATCCATCCACATATGACCAATCTGACGGCTATTCCAGCAAATGAGAGGATTTCTGGTTTCTTGAACTTGCGATCTATTGATGTCGACTGCTGCTAACTCTTCGTACTGATCAGGTGACACACTACTCTCCTCTGCAGGATGCTCCAAAATTTCATTTACCTGCCGGGTATAACGATTTATAGGCATCGACGGAACGTTTTTTATGTCTTTTCGGCAAAAGATTTTAGTCGCTTCAACACACTTCTGCCGCAATTCCTCCACTAAGGCGACAGGAATCGCGTAAACTCTGGACCCGATATCTTCTCTCAAAATTTTCTTTATAATGTTTACTATTTCCCTTTCAGGCATCGTTATTGCTAGGCGTGATCTCATCTGAGTCATTGCGAAAAAGAAATCATCGATCGTTTCACCGGGATGGTGCTTCCTTTCCACAATGTCGCTCATCAGTTCAAAGCTGGATCGGGTAGATTGGTACTGTCTCAGCAGTGCATCTTTTAAAGTGATCCATTCGGTTACAAAGTTGGTTTTGATAAATAACCAGTACCCTCTTTTCGGCTGCTCCTTTTACTAACAGATGGAAATTATGAAGAACTTCGGTCCAGGATACATTATACTGTCCCTGCAACCTTTCAACTCGAAATACGAAATCTTCCACAACATCGTACGTATTCACCACAACAAAGAAGTTGATGAATTTTTTGCAGTCGCTCTGCCGGCGTCATGTTCATGTCATGTTCAAGTCGATGGCTCGTGAAGACGTACAGTTAGGTTAGTATGTTTTAAAAGCCTTCAATCAAAAAAATATATTTTGAGTTTCAACTGCTTGTCTACTTTCATTTGATTCACCCTACTAAATTGTTATTTCCGGCTGGAAACACAATAAACCTCACGTTTACGCCCTCTTACGGGCTGTCGCGCAATTTACTATCAAACCTTCAAACCAAATAACGCAATCAAGTATAAAATAATTGGGTACTGTGTAAACTTAATTAGATATGGCTAGACTAAATAAATTACAGCGAAAACAAATAATATATTAACGAAATATGACAATTTACTTTTCCTATCCTGAAGTCCTAAAAAAATCTATTTCCTTTTGGTTGCCGTATTTTTCGACTTTCTTTGTTTTTTTTTTTCTTTTTCTGTCAGTTCTTATTTCGCTCACTTTGTTTATTCGCTAAAGCATAGTACTGTGCTCATCATTTCGTCCGAACTGCTGTCAAAAGTTCATATAAAAAAAATTGTAACGAATTTCTCATGAAAAATTTTTGCAGAAGTAGTACTCTGTTTATTTTGTGAAAAACATATGAAACGTATCTACAACATTTTGAGTCTTCATGCGAAATAATATAAACACCACTTTTTTCGTGTGGAATTTACAACAAGCACATTGGGTTTTTTAAAAACGTACACATTTGCAGCATACTTTCAAGGGCTATAATAATTGATTACTTATCGTATTTTTCGTATGAAAACGCTAATGTTGATCAAAATTTTTCGCAAATTTGAACAGAGTACTTAGCTTAACTCATAAGTTATTCTTCTGATTTTCTTATATTGCTTTAATTTTAGACTTACGTCGTTTTTAACCGAATTCCCAAACATTTGTTGAAACTCTGACCACTTTTCTTCCTCTGGCGATTCAGCACGTCTATTTGAGCTTCTGCCTTTTTTAATGCTTCGGACCTTACTTACGTTGCTTTCGGGACTATGCTACCTTTCTCTTCGGTATTATTACGCAGACCCTTTTCCTTGCCAGCTATATAAATAAAATTTTAAATATGCACAATTTTTTTATTTTTTTCAATACCATAAGTAAACATTTCTTACGTTTTGTGGTTCGTGTTTATTTTTTTTCTCGGACTTTATCCGGATAATATTAAAAATTTCTGGCTGGCACTTGATTATATATTACTTTTTGCTACGGAATACATATAAAAATTATGAAATATAATTTTTTTTAACTTAATAAAACACCACAGTATACTAACATTCTTCTATTTATATTTTTTTAGGTTTAAGCGAAACTTAGCAATTTCCGTAATATGTATGTATATGAGAAGCGAACACTTTGACTGCATTTTTACTTTTGATTTTGAGATCGTATTATCCTTACATACCAACTCATTTTCCTCTTCGGATTTTCCAATTTTCCAACCAATTATTTTCCCGCCTCAGCGTTCATCTTATATTTTTTTCTGCACAAAACTTCGAGAATTTTCCTTTCTTGAACATTTTCTACTTGTTTTAGACTATACAGATCAAGAAAACATTTGGATACCTATATATTTTTCTTCTGCCGAAATATTTTTACATATTTATTTTTATAATTTATTTTTACCTCCTGATCCTCGCGATTTTCCCCGTGTTCTAAGCCTTTTAAAGTTTTTCCCTTATCAGGCTATCATAAACTTTAGAACAGTTGCTTTTCACTTGTTTTTTAAATTTTCAATCTAACCGCTGTCCTGTTTTTCTGTTCTACATGAATGAATATGACGCCCCCGTTTTTACTTGAACAACTACACTACTTATTTAATTCTGCCAATTGTATTGTGTGTACAATAAACTGATATCAGACAAAAACAACTAGCATGGCATCACAAAATATAACACATTGAAATACCACCATTACGAGACTGACAGCCGTCACAAGCATTACTAAATAATAAATACTACAAATAATAAAAAAATTCTGCACCTTAAATAACTTTTGAATAAAAACTGCAGCCACAAAAAAAAACAAACGAAAATTAATGCTATTATTATTATTATTATTATTTATTAAAAACAAGACAAGAGGTTTTTTTCTTTTGTGAATTTTAAGAAATTTTCCTAAGGTGTAGTGAAGGTCAATGGATGTTGTATTAATTTTTATTGTGGATGATTAAGATCCCTCAACAAGCATATCGCGATTTTCACAGATCGATGTATTTCCTTTTTTTTTGCTGCGGTGGCCTTAACTTGGGATCATCTTCCTAGCTGATTGATTCCTACAATTTCCTACATAGTTCCAGACTTTACACAATACATGCAATAAACAACATATACATACATTCGTGCAAGAAACACTATGTACCTGAAATTGTTTTTTCTTGTATTTATTTTATCTTTTTATCGGCCGAATTTTCCGCAACACCTTTCGAGATCTCTTTACGCCTATTTATGTAAATAATTCCACGCTCAGCCCTGTTGAAAAGCTATTTCATTTGACTCAAAAAACTAGGGGAGAAGCTAGGGAAATAGTTAAGAAAAGTCCTTTGACTAATTCCGGATTTAAAATTGCTTGGGAAAATCTCTCAGATCGTTTTGAGAATCGTCGAGTGCAAGTCAATACTCAACTACGGATTCTTTTTAACCTTCCAAATATACATTTTGAATCGGCAAGGGCGATACAGGAATTCCAACGTGTTATTAACTCGTGTATCTCCAATTTAAAACTCCATCGGATCGACGTTGACAGCTGGAATCCTATTTTTGTGTTTTTGTTTTCAAATCGACTTCCAGATTCAACATTAACTCTGTGGGAAGACGGCATAAGTGATAAAACCGCAGTTCCTAAATTGTCCGATTTGGATACTTTTCTGACAAATCGGTATAGAACGTTAGAGTCGGTGTCCGGAATCCGACATGCTAGTGCTAAATCCTTTGAATTGAAAGATAAGAAAGTAAACAACTCTTCCAAAGTTGTTAACGCCTTTCAGAATAACGTTTCTGGTTCCCCCTGTCAGCTATGCCCCGCAGAAAGACACCCAATTCGTAAATGTCCCAAATTCTTGAAAATGGATTATAGCCAGCGCTTAAATGAAATTAAAAAGCAGAGCTTATGCCTTAATTGCTTCTCAAAGACCCATTCGGTAAAAAATTATAATAGCAAGAGCAATTGTTTTCGATGCAAGAAAAGACACAATACTTTACTTCATAGAGGTTCAGAAAATACAGTACAATATCATGCCCCCAGTAAAAGTTCCAGCTCTAGACTTAATCCTGATTCAGTCTCATTTTTAACTCAATCGAATTCGCTTACAGTACAGTCCACATCGTCTGATGCAGTAGCTGATGTGGTTAAGTCGTGTTTATCCGGCAACTCCAAAGAGGTTTTACTGAGAACGGCAATGGTGGAAATTTGCAATTTAGAGAGTAGGTGTCAAGCCAGGGCGTCAATTGATTCAGGATCTGAAGGTTCTTTTATTTTCGAAAGAATATTTAACCTCCTGAAGCTGCCTTTTTCGCGCGTTAATGCTAAAGTTTCTGGCCTAAATAATACCGTATCTGCTAGTGTCCATAAACAATGCTCATTTTCATTGAGTGCTCTTAATAATCCTGACATACAGCTGCCTGTGAATTCTCTAGTTGTTGCGCAACTATCTGGTAATCTTCCAACCAAAACGCTTAATGCTTCCGTATTGTCTAAACTTCCTTCCATACAATTGGCCGATCCACAGTTCTTTCAGAGCACAAAAATATATATTTTAATTGGTGCTGATTTGTTTCCTTCGATAATGCTCACAGGTGTACAACAAAACATTTGCGGTTCACTGATAGCACAAGAGACAATATTCGGGTGGATCCTTACTGGTCCATTGACCAATTTTTCACCTCCCAAGTACTCTTTGGTTTCGTATTTCTGTGAAATCTCTTTAGACAAAGACATTTCACGTTTTTGGGAGGTGGAGAATCTTTCCAGGAAGAACTTTGTTTCATCGTCCGATAAATTTTGCGAAGATCTTTTTATTAAAACCACCAGGAGAAAGAAAGATGGCCGATATATTGTTTCTCTTCAATTTAAAAGTGGTTTTTAAGAGAAATTTTGTTTAGGGCAGTCGCGTAATAGTGCCATAGCGCAGTTTTTCGAAATGAGACTAGCTACTCCTTGTACCTGATTTAAAATCCATTTATGATAGTGTTGTAAACGAATATGTAGATTTGGACCACATGGTCAAAGTTGCTCCTCCATCCAATAAGGAAGTCAACCTTTATTATTTACCCCACCACGTGGTCATTAAACCTGAAAGCACAACGACGAAGGTACGCGTTGTTTTCAACGCATCGGCTCCATCTTCTAGTGGGTTAAGTCTGAATGATGTTCTTCATACTGGTCCAATTCTACAAAATGACTTAACTTTATTGATTCTTGGGTGGAGATTTTTCAAGTATATCTTCAGACATCCAAAAAATGTATCGACAGATCCTAGTCCATCCGAAGAATAGAATTTTCCAAAGAATATTTTTTCCAGATTGTCCAAACGTAATTGTCCAAGATTACGAATTAAAAACTGTGACATTCGGCGTCAATTGTGCGCCTTACCTAGCTATTCGGACTCTACTCCAATTGGCCGATGACGTCGAGGATACTTATCCGAAGGCAAGTCATATTCTTAGTAAATCCATGTACGTGGATAATGTTTTATTTTTTCTCGGACCAGGACTCAGGGGATGACCCCTACTGATGCAATGCATTGTGCTGGAACTAGGAAAATTGGTTGTGGGAAGGAGGATAAAGAGAGTAGTGTTTTAAGCGGAGCTCATACGATAGAAGAAGCAAACGATTCTAAACGTGAATTAATCCTTAGATATTTGGTCCGACGTTCCACTTGAGCACAGGCTTTATGAGAATTATCTGAATTTGGATGACAGCAGTACCGCAAAGACTTTAGCTGTGCGTTGGAATGCTCACTCAGACTCGTTTTTCTTTGCAACCACATCATTTAGCGCGCAGCAGAGCCTCACTAAAAGAGAAGTCGTGTCGCAAACCGCCAAGTTATTTGATCCAGCCGGTTGGCTTTCACCAATTGTGGTTGTAGTCAAAGTGATGCAGTCGATTTGGATATAAAAGACCAACTAGGATGAAGCCCTTTCTCCGAAATGCTTAGAACAATGGCAGATTTTTCAGTCTAATTACCACTTCAGTAATGAAATCCGCATTAATAGATAGATAGGTTATACTCCAAATGCTGCAATCCAAATCCACGGATTTTGTGATGCCTCCGAAAAGGCATACGCAGCGGCATTATATATCCGAATAGCTAATGGTAGTATGGTATTCAGTCACTTAATTTCGTCCAAAACAAGAGTTGCTCCCGTCAAAACTTTATCCATCCCACGATTAGAGCTATGTGGGGCCGTATTACTCGCACAGTATTCGTTGTTCTGTTGGACTGTGTCCTCAATTGTCCTGTCATGGTTAGCAAAACCTCCTTGTTCATGGTTGACGTTTGTAGCCAACAGGGTTTCCAAAATAATTGAAATTACTGATCCATCACAGTGGAATCATGTGAATTCAGAATCTAACCCTGCAGACTTAGCTAGTCGTAGCGTCTATCCAAAAGACCTAGTAGATAACAGTTTGTGGTGGTTTGGCCCGGACTGGCTGGCAAATCCTCAAGAGGATTGGCCACATTTAGAAAGGTCGACTATTTCTGACCCAAACACCGAGAGAAAAGGCATAAAAGTAAATGTTTCCTATTTTCAACACTACGATGATATATTAGAAAGATTTTCCTTATTTTCCCGAGCACTTCGAGTCATAGCATACATTTTTAGGTATTTCTTGCATACCCATTCGAGGTGGAGATCTAGTTTCCATAAAGATTCACTTATCCTAACCGCTTCAGAGCTTAATTTTCTGCGAGATAGGCTTATATCCACTTGTCAGAAAGCTCATTACCCAGCGGAATACTGTGCCCTGTCTCGGGCAAAGCCGTACCGTCTGCCAGTTCTATTCGAAATCTCAATCCATTCTTAGTCTCTGAAGGTATTATTACGTCTTGCGGACGACTAGAAAAGGCATCAGGGCTTTCCTACAATGAGAGACATCCCATAATTGTTCCGTATAATTGCCAATATTCACGCCTGTTGATAAATTCGTGGATCATAATAGTCTTCATGGTGGAAATCAATTAGTTCTCCAGCTAATCAGAACTAACTACTGGATTCCAAAGGTAAAGAATCTTATAAAAACTACCATACGAAAGAGTAAACCATGCGTTATACACCGGAAACGATGTCAGAAACAAATTATGGCTGCCTTGCCGGTAGAGAGATCTGAAATATCCCGCCCATTTACTCAAACTGGACTTGACTTCGCGGAACCGTTTGATATCAAGACCTATGCCGGCAGAGGCTGTCGTATGACGAAAGGCTACGTTTGCATTTTTATATGTTTTTCTACGAAGGCAATTCACCTCGAAGCCTCTACTGATTTATCCACACCTGCATTTTGGCCGCTTTTCACAGATTCGTTTCTCGTCGTGGTTGTCCGCTCCATTTACATTCTGATAATGGAACTACATTTGTCGGAGCTTCTAAAGTCGTTGCCAGACAGTTTTTCCAATCATCTGGAGAAGAGACTATTTCCGGTTACGCTCATCAGAACTTGTCCTGGCACTTTATACTTCCAGGTGCTCCACACATGGAAGGTCTTTGAGAGGCAGGCGTAAAAAGCTTTAAAGCCCACTTTCGCAAGGTAGCAGGTTCCTTTAAATACACATTTGAGGAGTTTTCCACTCTCCTTGCTTGCATTGAAGCGTGCTTAAATTCTAGACCTTTGTCACCGCAATCCCAAAACCCCACCGATCTCTCCGCGTTGACTCCAGGTCATTTCCTCATAGGATCTCTAATTCTTTGTCCAACTGACCCGAAAATCACTGAAAACCCAATGTCTGTGATAAATCGCAGGCAACGTCTCAAGTTAGTGCACCAGAATTTTTGTTTTCGTTGGAAGAACGAATATCTCAAAGAAATGCAAAAAAGAACTAAATGGAAAAGTGCTGAAGAAAACGTTAAAGTTGGGACATTAGTTGTAGTAAAAGATGAAAATTTACCTGCAAATTCGTGGCGGCTTGGTAGAATTGAAAAAGTGTATGTCGGATCAGATAACAACGTATAACATATAACTAAAATAGTATGCTTATTCGACGCTTAGAATTCCACTTTTCTCATCTCTCCTTTGCTTTTCAGTCATCAAAAAATCCAACAGCTCTAAACATTTCAGTGAATCATGCCGAACCGTCAGAAACCTCAGCCCAGTAAATCCACTAGCCGCCGGCAACAACATTTCAAACTTCCCAATAACTACAACACATTTCTTTGTCGATTATGCAACCGTCCACATCCTTTGAGAACCTGCCGGAATTTCCTTGCGATGAATATGACGGAGCGTCTCCAAGCAGTAACTACGCACAAATACTGCCAGAATTACTTAGCACATGACCACTCTCAGGGTAAATGCTTTTCGAAACACGGCTGCCGACATTGCAAAAAGTTTCACCACACTTTACTCCATATTCATCCGCGGCTTGTAAATGAAATCTTACAAGGTCCTCCAAGATCCTCCTCACGCTCACTTTCTCGATCACCGTCACCAAAGCCGTCTACATCAAGTTTTCGCAAGAAACCGCCAACTCTAGATACCTCGACTACCTGTCTAACAATATTTTCGTCATTGCTGCGGCAGAATAGCACTTTTCTCTTGCCAACCGCATTAGTTAAGATTGGTTCTCATACGAAACATGCGCGTTGTCTCTTGGATACCGGCTCTACTGTAAGCCGAATTGCAAAAAGACTGGTTGATAAACTCGATCTAACGAATTTGACTATGGAGTCGGAAACCGTCTGCCCTACCATTCTGCAATCCTGATTGGACTCGGACGCCAAAATAGAGGAAATATTTCGCGTAGATAATCGTATCACCCTTCCGACGCCTGTTAGGTCATTGCCCAGCAGCTTCAAAAAGCATTTTCGTGACCTGTTTTTAGCAGATCCTACATTTTTTCAATCTGGTGAAGTCGACATAGTCCTGGGTGTTATTGTATATCCAAAGGTTATGCGTGAAGAGGTATTCACCAAAACTGAATTGCCAACAGCACAAAGCAACTTATTTGTCTGGACAATCTATGGCACCTGTCTAACATAAACGCTCAATATATGCATAATAAGAGTAACTTAATAATGAAATGCAAATGTGTAAAGCACTAAATATCTTTTATGGAGCAAACTTAAGAACAAATGAACATGAATTCCATGAATTAATATTAAAAAAACAATAATAATAATAAAAAAAATTTTATAGAATTTCCGTAATTAACCTTTCATCTAATTATTCTTTACTCCAACGCTTTTGTAATTATTTAGTATTTTATATCTTCTTTGTTTCTAGCAAAATAAGTACTTACGAAAAGGGACGGTTCCTTTTCGGCCGAAATACTGCAAGGCGGGCGGTAATGTTTATGTCAAAACAAGAATTTCCATTTGTTCCCCACGTACTTGCACGTACTTGCATTTTTTTTGGTAAGTGTTTTGTCTCTTTTTTTTGTGTGCAGCGTACCCAATGCAAGGGTTGGAACTCGCTGAGAGGTGTGAACCGATATGAGCTGGTCGGAAACCTCATTGGTCCATACGGCTGTGACATAAATTAAAAAAAAAATACTATCGAAAGAAGTAACATGTAGGTCAGCTAAGCACGAAACAATAGGCTATTAGTTCTTTTTTTGTGTCAATAGCCCATCGAACAATTCGCCGCTTCAGTGCTGAATTAAAGGCTGTTTGTAGCCGTCTGAAAAAAATATAACATTAATTTTTCAAAGGTAACACAGAAAGTTTTGTGTTTAGTATACTGAAAAAGCGGGGAGTTCGACAGGTGCATTCAGGAACTGATGACGATAGCTTAAAAAGCTTACGGAGTATGTAGATTGCCTAATTGTATTGTCATCGGTTTCCTTTGTGTTTTTTTAGTTTATAGTTTTGAATTAGTTTCACCGTATATCCGTTAGTGTCTCGTCTTCATTGTAGTATAGTGCGCTGATAACCGCTTGTGTATTAAATTAAGATCACAAGGACAGTCGTATCGAGTATAACTGCAGAGAGGAAATCTCATAATCTCGTAATAAGTTAAGCGAGACTTACGATCGTATGAGTGACTACACTCGCAAACCCAGTTGCCTTTTTGTTACATTGATTACGTATTGCAATTGATACTTCCACATTATGTTTTACACACAGAAATAACCACTTCGACAACCGCTGGTCACCTTCATGCCTAACCAAAGATAGAACCAAATATACATATTTAGAAAGATATAAATACAAAAAAAAACATTATTTTATTAGTAAGAATTAGCCATCCTTTTTTGTTTGCCTTTTTGTCAAAAACTGTTTTGTGTTCCGTAAAACGTTGGATCTTGTCAGACATATAAGTGCAAGACATATAAATCCAAATTCTCAGATCCATTTATTTTCCACCCTTTTTTTCTTTAAAGGTAAAGTGGCTTTTCATACAGGGACTTAGGTAGTTAAACTTATTCCGATTTAGCCAAAGCTCGAGTATAAATAAAAATTTCGAAATGAATCCTCCACCAGGAAATTCAGATCCTAGATACATATATCTAAAACAATACTTACTAATAATCCATCCACTAGCGCTGGAGCACGTATAGAAATGGATAAACAGGAAAATAGTAATGTACAACAACAGCCTAGGGGTGTAATCGCTAGGGAAGAGTTTGATAGAATAAGTGGTGAGCAGGGTCTCAACTTAATGAGATAAAGAGGCAAATGGCCGATTTAACCGTCGCAATGAGTAAAATGAGTGTAGTTTTACAACATACTCAACAGGAAAATAAAAAGCTTAGGAAAGAAATAATGCCAAATTTAATGAAAACGGTCAGCGGCATCGCCCATTCAACCAAATCCTTACCGGGTGGCTCGGAGCAATCATCAAGATCCTCCGTAGAGCAGGCAGAAGCAACCATGTCCAGAGGCTACCAGGAAATGCGAGTTGACAAGTGGGGTCTCGAATTTGATGGAAATGCGAATAGATTGGCTGTGGAAGATTTCGTGTTTCGAGTTGAAAGGTTGCAGGGACAGTATAATGTATCCTGGACCGAAGTTCTTCATAATTTCCATTTTTTAGTAAAAGGAGCAGCCGAAAAGTAGTACTGGTTATTTATCAAAACCAACTTTGTAACCGAATGGATCACCTTAAAAGATGCACTGCTGAAACAGTACCACTCTACCCGATCCAGCTTTGAACTGATGGCCGACATTGTGGAAAGGAAGCAACATCCCGGTGAAACGATCGATGATTTCTTTTTCGCAATGACTCAGATGAGATCACGCCTAGCAATAACGATTCCTGCAAGGGAAATAGTAAAAATTATAATGAAAAATTTGAGAGAAGATATCGGGTCCAGAGTTTACCCGATTCCGGTCACCTTAGTGGAGGAATCGCGGCAGAAGTGTGTTGAAGCGACTAAAATCTTTTGCCGAAAAGACATAAAAAATGTTCCGTCGATGCCTATAAATCGTTATACCCAGCAGGTAAATGAAATTTTGGAGCATCCTGCAGAGGAGAGTAGTGTGTCACCTGATCAGTACGAAGAGTTAGCAGCTGTCGACATCAATAGATCGCAAGTTCAAGAAACCAGAAATCCTCTCATTTGCTGGAATAGCCGTCAGATTGGTCATATGTGGATGGATTGTCTGTCATCTGAAAGGACACTGTTTTGTTATAGGTGCGGTAAGCCGGAAGTTAAATCCCCAAATTGTCCAAACTGCAAGGAAAAAAACTATTCGAGGAGCCATGTAGTAGCGGGGAACAGTCGTTCCAAGGAAAACCCGCCGGCGATGCTGCGCTAAAATAAAAAAAATAAAAATTAATAAAGGTTGTAACAAAATTTAATACTGAGTATGCGACATATATATACTTTAGAGGAATGGCAAGAAAATTATGAAAAAGTTAGAGCTAGAATATTTAATGAAGCCATAGATTTTAGAAAACCCCTGCCAAACGGGATAAAAAAATTAAGACAAAAGTTTAGGGAAAGAAGAAGACTGCGTAGGCTAGTTATCGAAACTGTAAAAGTAGTAGATAGGAGGAATGATCCTAGGTCCTTTGCAAATATTTTTATAGGAAATACGTATATTAGAGGCTTACTAGACACAGGCGCAGCGGTTAGTTTATTAGGAAAAGGATGTAGGGAATTAATTGATAAGTTAGGAACAGTGTGGCCATTTTAGCATTTTTGCAGCTAGATTATCATTTTTATTTTGATTTAGCTGCAAATTTTCCATTCAGCAGTTAGCATTATTTTTTAGAATTTTTTAATTGTTTATTAGGCATTTTCTAGCATTTTTTCACAATAAATATCAAATTATATGAAAATCTCATAGACAAAATTACCAATTTAAATGTCATAAACAAAGTTTATATGATTGTATAAGCCAGGGCCCTATTTCGCTAAGCTGCAAGTTCTCAAGTTAGAAATCTACATGCAAAATATCCACAAAACAACAATAAACTTTGTATAACTAATGCTGTTTTATAGGTATTTTACTTGTAGATTTGTAACTTGTAGCTTTGAGAAATGAGTCCCTGGTACCTATTTCTCAAAAGTACAAGTTACAACACTTTTACACAATTTATTGTTGTTTTTTGTATGTATTTTACTTAAAAAACGGAGGAGGTTATATTTATACTTTTGTTCACTTATAAATGCTCCCTCTATAGATCGATGTGAAAAAATTTTATTTCATATGAAAAGGTACACTTGCAGATTTTGTAGTGGACCAAACGTGGTAGGAAAATACGTTTACTTCCATTTCATCAAATTTTTGTACATTGTCATTTTTGTATTGTATAACTGTCGCATTGAATTGCAACTTTGAAAGAAAATTGAAAAAAATCATTGAAAATTTCAATGTATAAATTTTGTTAGTCTTTGTTGTTTAAAGATTGAAAATTGATATTTTAAAAGGCTTTATAGTTATGCCTGTTTTGTTGTGGTCTATAAGTTTTTCATATCAAAAAATTTTTTAGTTATCAATACAAAATGTCTATAACTTTTACATATATTCAAATATCATTTTGAACTCTTTGCTGTGAAAAAATAAGAAAAACGAAAATAACAGTTTTAGGGCACTGAAGAATAAAAGATATTTTTCATTCATTGCAACAGAAATATACGTTCTTTATTAGATATATATTTGCGAAGAGGAAACATAATCTCTGCAAATGAGTATGATGAATTTTCCAAAAATGGTCGATACAGAAATTTAGACGGTTGCAAATTAAAAATATTCGTGCTCTTAAGAATAGATTATATACTCCGAATTTCGCTAAAGTCAAAAATGCAGAAAAATTTAAACTTGAATTTTTGTGTTGAAAATTAACCAATAGCATTGTATTACATGCAGGCCTGTTCTGTATTGCACGCGTAATGAAAATGTTCGGAATCGTCGCACAATCGTTGTTGTAAATATAAAATAACAACAATGCTTTGATAGCTCCGAACATTTTTCTTTTTATTGATTTTGAATTATTCTTGTTTTAATCGAATAAAATCATATATTTGCGAGAAAATAGGGGCAAATTATGAAAAATAAACGAGTTATAAAGAAATACTTTAAAAAAAACTTTTTAAAATTTGAGCATTATTTTTTAGCATTTTAAATTTTATTATAGCATTTTTTAGCATTATTTTGACTTGATTTAGCTGCGAAATATTTTTAGATATGGCCACACTGGTTAGGAATTCGTTTTAAGTCCATTTTCTCCGTAGTTTCAACGGCAGCTGGCCAAGAACATAGGTTAATAGGAAAAATAGAATTAGACACAACCTGTAAAGACAGAACCGAGAAAATTGTTTTCTACCTTTGCCCAGATTTAGAACAGGAGGCCTATTTAGGCGTGGACTTTTGGCGAATGTTTCAATTAGCCCCAGAAATTTGCCAAGTTGAAGAATTAAATATAGAAAAATTGCAAGACGATTTTAAAGTAAGTGATCATAAGTCAAACCCTCATGTATGTACTCACCGAAGAACAACAAAAGAAGTTACAAAAAGTTATAGATTTGTTTCCGACGTTTGAAAAGGATGGGCTAGGCTGTACATCACTAGAGAAGCATGCGATTAAGTTAGTTGAAGGTGCGGTGCCTTTTAAGGACCGACACTATCCTTTATCGCCAGCTGTACAGCAAATTGTCTACAGCGAAATCGATACCATGATTAAACTAGGAGTCATCGAAGAGAGTGAAAGTCCATGGTCTGATAGGACGACAGTTGTTAGAAAGCCAGGAAAGAATAGATTCTGCCTTGATGCCAGAAAGCTAAATCTATTAACGATCAAAGACGCTTACCCACTATAAAATATTGATGGGATTCTAAGCCGAATCGACGAGTTATAAGTAGCGTTGATTTGAAATTTGCTTTCTGGCAGATAGAGTTGGAAGAAGAGAGTAGGCCGTATACAGCATTTACCGTAGCAGGTCAGCCACTCTACCAATTTCGCGTAATGCTATTTGGGCTCTGGAACGCTTCGCAACGGCTTTGCAGGCTCATGGACAAAGTAATTCCGCAGAGATTAAAGGAAAATGTCTTTATATATCTGGACGACCTTTTGGTAATTTCTGACACTTTCGAAAAACATTTAAAAATGTTAGAAAAGTCGCTTCCTATTTAAAGAGGGCAAATCTTATAATTGGTCTTAAGAAATCCCAATTCTGCTTTCAGCAACTAAAATATCTAGGGTTTATAATAGGCGGCGGAAATCTGAAAACAGTCCCAGAGAAAGTAAAAGCCATTAAGGAAATTAGAATACCAAATTCTCCGCGCGAGGTGCGAAGCTTTATGGACACGGCCGGCTGGTATCGCCGTTTTATTAAAGATCTCGCTTCTATATCAGCCCCGTTGACCGATACGCTGAAAAAGGCAAAAAAATTGAAATGACGCCTGAGGCGATCGAAAGTTTTGGAAGTTTAAAAAAAGTTCTAACATCAGCTCCAGTGCTTAGGCATGCTGACTTTTCTAGGAGATTTCGGATACAATGCGACGCGTGTGCTTATGGAGTAGGCGCTGTACTATATCAGCTTGAAGATCGAGAGGAAGAACACCCTATAGCTTTTTATAGCCAGAAATTAAATGCATGCCAAAAAAATTATAGTGTAGCGGAAAAAGATCGCCTGGCCGCTGTAATGGCGGTGAAAAAGTTTCGCCCGTATATTGAGATGATGCCGTTTACTATAGTTACGGACCATGCCAGCCTGAAGTGGCTAATGTCTTTAAAAGACTTAGCAGGAAGTCTTGCTCGTTGGTCAGTTCAGCTACAAGCTTTCGATTTTAACATAATGCACAGGAAAGGCTCGGAAAATATAGTAGCGGATATGCTGTCTCGATTGCAAGAAGAAGAAATGAGTGTGAGTGAAATTAATCTGGAGGGCATTTTTGATTTTGAAACCCCTGAATTCCAAAGTGAAGATAATCTAGAATTAATTAAACATAAATAGAATTTAGTTAAAATAAAGAGAGTTTGCCAGACTTGAAAGTAGATGACGGGTATGTTTTCAAAAGAATGAGTTTCGATCGCGGCGAAGAAAGTGAGGACCAATGGAAAATGTGGATTCCACCGTATATTACACAAGCCTTAATCGATAGGGCACACACCAGTTTGACTTCAGCGCACGGTGGAGTTACAAAAACGCTGGAGAGGTTAAGAAGGTGTTTCTATTGGCCCAAACTAGTAACGCAAGTAAAAATGTACATTAAAAATTGTCAAGCGTGCAAGGAAATAAAACCAGCAAACCAGAACCTTCGGCCGGAAATTGGAAATCAAGTGATTACCGAAGGGCCATTCCAAAAATTGTATTTGGACTTTTTGGGCATATACCCGAGATCAAATAGTGAAAATTGTTACATTTTTCTTGTACTTGATCATTTTACGAAGTACACGTTTATGAAGGCCATGAAAGAAGCAACTGCTGCAAATGTAATAGAGTATATGGTTCATGAAATTTTTCATAAATTTGGCGTCCCAGAAATCATTCATACTGATAACAGCGCTTAATTTGTGTCAAAAAGTTTCCAAAATTTGCTCAGTACATATAAAATTCAGCATATTAAAACACCCGTGTATCAACCTAGTAGCAACGCTTCAGAAAGAGTAAATCAGAGTATACTGGCGGCCATACGAGCTTATTTGAAAGAAGATCATCGAGATTTGGATCTCTATTTGTCAGAGATTGATTGTGCGTTGAGAAACTCTTTTCATAGCACCATAGGTTTTACGCCATTTTTCGCCCTATTCGGCCATAATATGTACTCGAGCGGCTCGGAATACAAATTGGGCCGAAAATTGCAATCCATCACCGGTCATCGTATTCTTACAAAACCAAACGAAAAGTTCGAAACTATCAGAGAGCAAATCAAAGAAAATATGGAAAAAGCTTATGGAAAAAATGCAGCGATCTATAACAAGAGAGCCCGAATTGTGAAATTTGTTCCCGGACAGGAAGTCTAGCGCAGAAACATCGTTCAGAGCAATTTTGCAAAAAATATAAACGCGAAATTTAGCAGAAAATTTCTTAAATGTAGGGTGGTTCGACCTGTCGGTAACAACATGTACGAATTAGAGAGTTTGGAGGGAAAAACAATAGGAATTTATCACGTAAAATATGTTAAGGTTTAGTTTGCTAAGCAGTAATTGATGTTCATTCATAAGTATAACTCAAAACTTATCTGCAATAGTAGGACTAAGACGATTGAGTGTTTTATTTATTTATTTTTATTATACAATGGAATTTTTGTCGTGTTGTTCCACTTTTATTACGTTTAGCAACTTTACCCGTGATATCTGTGATAAAATACCTTAGTACCTGATAACCGAGCTTAGACTTAGGATTTACAATATTGTGCAATATTGGTTAGTAGGATGAGCCGGTGATACAACTGTGATTTGTGTTTGTGTGATATCCCGTTTTTTTAGTTTTAAGTTGCAATAATCGTTGGAACTGATGACCGTTTCAAAAGACCTTCAGTACCACAAATATTTTTGAAATAAAATCTAAAAAAATAATAATAAAAAAAGGACAAACAAAGTAAACGCTTATAAGTAGTTGGGGGGCAGATTACTTCCCGTAATATTGCAGCAATGGGTCGTAGAAGGTAGATGTTCCACTTTATGGGAAGCGTGAGGTCTCCAGATTCTTTTTCAGTAAAGATGCTAGAGACTATACCATACCACAAGAGCAGCCATAATCGAGGGCGGAAGAAGAATAGAGGCGTACCCGTGTGTAAATAATAAGGATCTGAAAATAAATATTTAAAAAAAATAAATAAAAATTGACGAAAAGAAATAATTAGTTTTAATGAATTCGCATATGCAATATTGTGTTTTACTGACGAAACATCCGAATAAAAGAAACTTTGTGTATTTGCCTCAAAAGTTAAATTTTTGTAGGCGTTCGATATTTGAATAGCACTGTAAGTGCACAATTGGTAATCGAAACCAATTCCAAGAATATATATAGTTTAATTTAAAGATCTTTGTTTATGGGTTGCCACTAGGACTTTTCTTACCTGAGAAAATTCGACAGTAGGCAAGTGCTCGATGGTAGTATGGATGAGGTTTCCGAGAGTGGAATAGGCTTTCTGTAGTTCTTAAAGATCAGGAGAATAAATAAAAATAAAGAACGCACAGTATAGGGACATTAGGTACCTACCATGTAATACGTTTTCCACAAACAGATTCCCGCACACCGTCTACTACAGCGAGCACTCGTGTAGTAGGCGGAGTTTTGTTGCGGAAAATTCGGCCGATACAAAGATAAAATAAATAAAAGAAAAAACAATTCCGGGTACATACTGTTTCTTGCACGTATGTATGTATATGTTGTTAATTGCATGTATTGTGTAAAGTCTGGAACTATGTAGGAAATTGTAGCAATCAAAACGGATATACATCGATCAGTGAAAATCGAGATATGCTTGTTGAGGGGTCTTAATCATCCACAATAAAAATTAATGCACTACACTTTAGGAAAATTCACAAAAGAAAAAACCTCTTGTCTTGCTTTTAATAAATAATAATAATAATAGCATTAATTTTCGTTTGTTTTTTTTTTTTGTGGCTGCAGTTTTTATTCAAAAGTTATTTAAGCTGCAGATTTTTTTTTTATTATTTCTAGTATTTATTATTTAGTAATGCTTGTTTCGGCTATCAGTCTCGTAATGGTGGTATTTCAATGTGTTATATTTTGTGATGCCATGCTAGTTGTTTTTGTCTGATATCAGTTTATTGTACACACAATACAGTTGCCAGAATTAAATAAGTAGTGTAGTTGTTCAAGTAAAACCGGGGGCGTCATATTCATTCATGTAGAACAGAAAAAAAGGAAAGCGGTTAGATTGCAAATTTAAAAAACAAGTGAAAAGCAACTGTTCTAAAGTTTATGATAGCCTGATAAGGGAAAAGCTTTAAAAGGCTTAGAACACGGGGAAAATAGCGAGGATCAGGAGGATAAAATAAATTATAAAAATAAATATGTAAAAATATTTCGGCAGGAGAAAAATATATATGTAGGTATCCAAATGTTTTTTTGATCTGTATAATCCAAAACAAGTAGAACATGGTCAAGAAAATAAAATTCTCGAAGTTTTGTGCAGAAAAAAAATAAAAGATGGACGCTGAGGCGGGAAAATAATTGGTTGGAAAATTGGAAAATCCGAAGAGGAAAATGAGTTGGTATGTAAGGAAAATACGAGATCAAAATCAAAAGAAAAAAAGCAATCAATACATACATATTACAGAAATTGCTAAGTTCCGCTTAAACCGAAAAAATATATAAATAGAAGAATGTTAGTATAGTGTGGTGTTTTATTAAGTTTAAAAAAAAATCATATTTCATAATTTTATATGTATTTCGTAGTAAAAATTAATATATAATCAAGTGCCAGCCAGAAATTTTTAATATTATCCGGATAAAGTCCGAGAAAAAAAATAAACACGAACCACAAAACGTAAGAAATGTTTACTTATGGTATTGAAAAAAATTAAAAAATTGTGCATATATAAAATTTTATTTATATAGCTGGCGAGGAAAAGGGTCTGCGTAATAATACGGAAGAGAAAGGTAGCATAGTCCGGAAAGCAATGTAAGTAAGGTGCGAAGCATTAAAAAAGGCAGAAGCTCAAATAGACGTGCTGAATCGCCAGAGGAAGAAAAGTGGTCAGAGTTTCAACAAATTTTTGGGAATTCGGTTGAAAACGACGTAAGTCTAAAATTAAAGCAATATAAGAAAATCAGTGGAATAACTTATGAGTTAAGCTAAGTACTCTGTTCAAATTTGCGAAAAATTTTGATCAACATTAGCTTTTTCATACGAAAAATACGACAAGTAATCAATTATTATAGCCCTTGAAAGTATGCTGCAAATGTGTACGTTTTTAAAAAAACCCAATGTGCTTGTTGTAAATTCCACACGAAAAAAGTGGTGCTTATATTATTTCGCATGAAGACTCAAAATGTTGTAGATACGTTTCATATGTTTTTCACAAAATAAACAGAGTACTACTTCTGCAACAATTTTTCATGAGAAATTCGTTGCAATTTTTTTTATATGAACTTTTGACAGCAGTTCGTACGAAATGGTGAGCACAGTACCATGCTTTAGCGAATAAACAAAGTGAGCGAAATAAGAACTGACAGAAAAAGAAAAAAAACAAAGAAAATCGAAAAATACGGCAACAAAAAGGAAATAGATTTTTTTTAGGATATCAGGATAGGAAAAGTAAATTGTAATATTTCGTTAATATATTATTTGTTTTCGCTGTAATTTATTTAGTCTAGCCATATCTAATAAATTTCTGATTCACAAAGCAAATACGTTCGAAATAATCATTTTAATAAACAATTAGCTACTGGCTTGAGCTTTTCACATGTTTACATGTTCAGATATACTTAAGTATAAAATCAAACCAAAAAAGTTTGTCTTGAGTAGAACAAAAATCATAAAAATGGGAATGAAGAAAAATGAACCGATGGCAACGCTGGGAAAGTGCACTTTAATATCAGCTTGAGAGTGATTAAATTCCCGTATTCAATTTTCACGAAAAACGATGTATACATAAGAATTAAAATCACATTCAACAGAGCCACCTGACAAGTGGTGATAGCAAAATACACGTGAGCACTGACGATGGAGGTGTAGCGGCTTCCGAAAGTGGCGCTACTCTGTTCTGCTGTGTACGTTGAAAAATTAAGTTGATGTTAATTTTTCCTTTGTTCCTTGGAATATTAATCATACCTAATTCTTTCTGAATATAACGTTACGAACCTTAGCCTAATAATCAATTTAGATTCACAAAGCAAATACGTTCGAAATAATCATATTAATAAACAATTAGCTACTGGCTTGAGCTTTTCACATGTTTACATGTTCACATATACTTAAGTATAAAATCAAACCAAAAAAGTTTGTCTTGAGTAGAACAAAAATCAGAAAAATGGGAATGAAGAAAAATAAACCGATGGCAACGCTGGGAAAGTGCACTTTAATATCAGCTTGAGAGTGATTTAATTCTCGTATTAAATTTTCACGAAAAAAGTTGTATATATAAGAATTAAAAGCAAAATACACGTGAGCACTGACGATGCAAGTGTAGCGGCTTCCGAAAGTGGCGCTACTCTGTTCTGCTGTGTACGTTGAAAAATTAAGTTGATGTTAATTTTTCCTTTGTTCCTTGGAATATTAATCATACCCAATTCTTTCTGAATATAAGGTTACGAAATATTAAGGTTATGAAATATTGATGAAACTACTATATTTTTCTCAAATTTAAATTTTAGTGGAATAGAACTTCTAGGGAACAAAAGGGAACAAGAAACGTATACCACCAGAAGAAAGGTGAAAGTGTCCTCTTTAACGCTATATATACTTTTGCACCCGTGACGAGCCGTGGGTAGAACACTTTTTTCATATTAATGAAATTACTCTAAAAAAATTCAAATTAATTTAAACAGCCCTATAAGTACTCGTATACAATGGTGTATTAAATTTTCACTTTTTTGCCTAAAAGTTTATGTTTTTTTTACTTTAGACTACGTAAAACTAAAAAAATTAAATATAATACCTTGGAAAGGGTTTAAGGGCTTTGTTTTGATCAGAAAAAAATAAGTCATAAAATTATCACAATAGGTTCTATAGTAAACATATGATCTCTTTCTAAATTTACCTGTTATCAAATGTTAGGGTCAACCAAAGTCATAAACAATTTTATAACGAGATACTAATCAGTTTTACCTGATATTAAAGTCTGGATAACATGTGCAGTTTTGTTCAATTTAAGCACTACCTGCTATGAAATTAAAGATCAATGTGTGAATAACATGTATCTAAAAATGTATAAAACTACGAATTCGATAAGGGATTACTCAGTAATAAGTTAATCCTTTAAGTGTACGGATAAAACATAACAGACACAAATAAAAATATTCAGAAAAATATGGAGAGCTTCAGTTATAAAGAACTGGCCGAAGAGTATTTTAGAAACAAAAACCAGGAAGATGTTCTTAGCTACGTTAAAATAAAATTAAACTTTAATTCGTGTAGCACCGAAATGCAAGAGCAATTATCTAATTTCGTCAAAGCACTAAAAAAACGCTACAAAGAAGTTAGGTACAGTAAACAAAACTTTTATATAAAAAGTGCAAACTGGTTAGAAGGCCAACTTACTGTCGCTGCAGAAACAGCAAAGCAAGAAAAGGCTGGAAGACCACGCAAATCATTAATGGGCAACTGCAGCGATAGATCTAAGAGGCGGAAACTTAAAGATATTAACGATGCAATTGGTTGTACAAATATAAAAGAATCTTTCCTACATCAATTACGATCACAGAACCAATTAACAAAAGTGGATATCATTGAAAAAGTTTTTAAAGCTAGTCCAGTGAGAACAAAACGGATTCTTAAAAGTATACCAACTCCGAGTGATGCAATACAGTACACAAATGAGGAGGTATTAGCATTATTTCTGGATTTGAAATTAACAAAACAGCAATATATTAAGCTCAGACTGCGTGCGATTGAAAAAGGCTCAAATATGTATCCAGCATATCATCACATAACCGCTGCTAAAATGGACTGTTTGCCATCAAAGGACACTATTACAATCACACCAATTTCGGCAGAGGTACAACTACAATCTCTACTTGATCACACAGCCGAACGCTTGCTACAATCAATAACATGAAATGAGTTAAAGAAATATGGAAACACAAAGTTAATTCTTTTTTGTAAATGGGGATGTGATGGTTCTTCGGGACAAAAACAATACAAACAAGCTGTATGTGAAAATATATCGGACTCAGATATGTTCATGGTATCATTTGTACCATTGCGATTGAAAAAGATTTTGGAAGATTCAGAGCCTTCGACTAGTACAACGCAAACAATGGATATTTGGAAAAATGAGACACCATCTTCTACGAAATACTGCAGGCCAATCAAATTTGAATTCAAAAAAGAAACTCATGATGCCATTAACAAAGAAGTTAGTGATATCAAGACCCAAATTGCAACACTACAGCCATTACAATTACAGTTAGATGGGCAGCAAATTGAAGTAAGCTACCAATTAGTGCTGACAATGATAGATGGAAAAGTAGGTCAGGCTTTGACTAGCACGAAGGCTGCATCCAGCTGCATTATATGCCAAGCAACATCAACCCAATTAAACCAAGTCCCGACAAAATCATTAGATAATACCGATGCATATGAATTTGGATTATCACCACTACATGCAAGAATACGACTTATGGAACACATACTAAAAATAAGTTATGATTTGGATTTCGGGTCTTCAGGATCAATAAGAAACAACGAAACCAACAAAGAGTTAAGAAGTTCAAAAAAGAAACATGTTCAAGATGAATATCGCAAATTAGGATTGATTATAGATCAGCCAAAACAAGGGTCAGGCAATACAAATGATGGCAATACCGCAAGAAGATTCTTTTCAGATCCAGAAACAGCATCTGAAATAACAGGAGTGGATTTAAACCTTATTTTCAGATTTAAAATAATCCTAGAAGTACTTGCGTGCAATGAAGAAATTGACTCTAGAAAATTTGGAGATTATGCTAAGGAAACTGCAAAAATGTATACAACCAACTACCCATGGAGAAATATGTCTGCAACAGTTCACAAAATCCTTTATCATGGAGAAGATGTCATTAAATATCATTTGGTGCCACTTGGAGATCTATCAGAGGAGGCTCAGGAAAAAAGGAACAAGGATTACAGATTTTATAGAGAGCACAATACTAGAAACATTTCAAGAAATTCAACAAATGAAGATCTATTTAATATATTATTGGCAACGTCAGATCCGTTCATCTCCAGTATTCGAAATCAATGGAAAGTGGAACATCGGGATTTAGATGAAGAAGCCAAAAAACTACTAAAGAACAGAAATAGCACAGAACAAAATATGGAATATTTGCAATCAATATTTGAGTCAAATGAATAATAATTATAATTGCCTTTCATTGTTATTTTGAGTACGAAAAACATAGTATTAGTAAAAAATAATAATAAACAGAACCTACCATTGTTACAAATGCTATTAAAATTTATTGCAGTTTTTATTTTTAATATGTTTTTTAAAATTATCAAATTTGACAGCAAAAAATAATAAATTTTTCTCTAGTAATAGCAATATTTTTAGATAATATTATTAACGTTTTTTTTAAGTGTAACTATTCTTTGATTGTAAACAAATTTGCAAATTAGACAGCAAAAAATTTTTAATTTTTCTGTAATAATAGCAAAATCTCCAGTTGATTTTACTATTTTTTTTAGTGTAAAAATTTTTTTAGTGTAACATTAAAATAAATTTCATTATAACAAAAAATATTTATAATTATTTTTAATTTCCATATATTAAATTTTTTAATAAATAAAAAAATAATAAACCCATATTTCACTCTAAAAGTTAAAAAAATTCAAAAGTTCAACTTTGACCTAGAATTCCTTAAAAAGTCCTCAATCAATTTTAATGTAATTAAAACTGAGTCAAGCTGAACTAAATATCTATCCATTAAAATAAAAATTGCTTCAATATTTTGATCGGTTCAAAAGTTACAGAATTTTGGCCAATGAAAAACGATTTTCAGCCACTGTGCGCCGGCGAACGACGAACAAATCAGTACCAAGTGACCATGTTTGTTTTTAGTTTTCAAGTGTTTTAGTAAATAAAGTAACTTTTTACTTTAATTATTGTTTTATTTTATAGCATTTTAAATAAATATAGATAATAATTAACTATAATAATTTGTGTTAGTTGTGTTTTTGTTAATTTTAAATTTTTCAACTATGTATATTTTTTTTAAATGGTCACAGTTTGCACACACAGTAAACAACTTTCTCCATTTTAACAGCTGTTACGTTTTCGTCGCTATTGTGTTTCATACGTCGAATTTACATAGCGAATTTTTATCGACGAATTCGTCGTGTTAATCATATTAATAAACAATTAGCTACTGGCTTGAGCTTTTCACATGTTTTCATATTCATATATACTTAAGTATAAAATCAAATCAAAAAAGTTTGTCTTAAGTAGAACAAAAAATCAGAAAAATGGGAATGAAAAAAATAAACGAATGGAAACGCTGGGAAAGTACAGTTTAATATCAACTTGAAAATTATTTAATTCTCGTATTAAATTTTCACGAAAAAGTTCTATACATATGTGAAAAATGTAAACACATTTTATAAGCTTCTATCAAAATCTGAAGATTATACTAAAATAAAACAGTAAAATTAGAAAACAAAGTTTATTATGCAAAAACTGTGCTGAAATGTGTTTGTATTTATATGGGTATATTGTCATTAAATTTCTGTTTCTTATAACTTTGCATATTTTGGAATACATAAAATCTTTAAATATACTGTCTCATAAGTTGCTCAAAGTATAAAATCATTATAAATTCAAAACAATATATATAACCTAGTTTTTAGTTGGCCAAAAAATTGTAAGATAGTCTTAAATTTACTATTGTTTTGTGTTTAAGTTTTAATTTTTTTAATAAAACAGTTGAATTGCTACTTTCTATAGAAATTATTGTTTTATTTTTATAAAACACTGTTTGTTTTTTACAAAACAGTTGATTTTTAGTGTGACGATTTTTTGCCGAAATTTTTCGAAAATCATGACGATTTTGTTTCCTAAATTTGACGATTTTCGGGAAAAAAATTCCTAACAGCACTGGATAGGATATCCACAACTAAGCTGAAATCTCCGAGGGTGTTCGACAATCTTCCAATATGACAATGCGGCTCGAAGAACCAAATGATGGAATAATCTTCTCACGTGGTTATTCTACTGGTAAGAATCCCCCTCCCAAATAATTAAATATTATTAATAGAAAAGAATTCTAAAGTCTTTAGTTTTATTTCATTTCATATTTCCATTTATTTGACTATTCTGAGTAACAAAATCTGGCAGATTTTGTTTCTGCTCAGAGAGTGTAACATAATTCCAATTCCTCAGATTTTATCATCCCATCCCTAGCAGAGCCTTGCCACATAATCAATATTATAATTTTCAACAATAAATAAAAGTGAACATATAAATTTTCGGCGCATATTTTTACATAAATACATACATACATACAAATAATTGTAACCAAAACATTATAAATAAATATATTCTGCCCAAAAGTATGCTTTAAAAACTAGAAATATAACTAAGTCAACGTTCAGACGACGCAAGTCTTATTGATCAGCTTCTTATTCAGCTGTGATAAAGACAGAGAAATGAATACAAATTTCTCTGTCTTTCTCACAGCTGAATAAGAAGCTGATCAATAAGACTTGCATCGTGTGTGCCCCGTCTAATGAACAACGATCTGACAATTGATCTGACATCACCTGAACAAGTATCTAACAATAATAAGAAACATCAGTATACACAAAATATGGCAACAGCTAATCAAAACAACCCAAGACGTATTTTCTTATGATATACTTCGTAGAATTCTTGATGAAAAACTTGATGATAAACTCAAAGATGTAACGGGAAAATCTGATTTAATAGTAATCAAGTCTGACATCGCAGAATTGAAAGAAAATTTAAAAAAGATATAACAAAACTAACAACACGTCTTGAATATATTGACCGTAAAAGTAGATCTTCAAACGTTGTGGTAAATGGTCTGAACTGTGCATCGGTAAATGCTGCTAAAATAGAATTTTCAAAACTATGTTAAAACATATTAAAAGTTAACGTAAATGTGTTATCAACGCGAATGATTTCATCTGGTAAATCGTTTTTATTCGGCCTGGAATCGCATGTACAGGCTTACAATATCTTGGCTGCAAAATACAAGTTGAAAGGTCAAAACTTGAGACAGATAAGTAAAAGCCTAATAAAATATAAAAACAATGAAACAAAAGTGAAACTTGGTGAGACATGTATTTTTATTGACAACAAAAACTATACATGGGGAAGTGATAAAGTTGTTGCAAACTCTAAAAGAGATGCTGAATATTTAAGAAATCTACTTGCAGATTGTAACCTAACAGTTGAGGTCTATGTACGTGGAGAAAATAGCACTGAAGTTGTTAATATTAATAATAATAATTATCAATAACACATAAATTTATGCCATTTATTTATTTATTTAATTTAATTATCCATTTCCTGTGCAACAAGATTGCTCTTATATTTAAAGCACAGGAGGAAAGCATGGTTCAATTATTACTGTTTATGCACAAAATCCCAACTCTACACTTATTCGAATTCGTCTGAGTGTGGCTTTGTGTCCTCTCAGTTCATGCTCTTTTGCTCTATTCCCTTTTTCAAGAAATAAAATTAATAACTTTTCTTCTTGCATTTTTTTAAATAAAGTTAGTCTTTATCAAAGTGACCTCGAGTTAAAATCGGCGAAAGTCGCAACGCAGTATGAACAAAAAAAGAATAAAACCTTAATTTAACTAAAATAAAAAGAACAATTATAGGACAAAATAAAAGGAAAAAAAGATAGTTTTAATACCATACCTATAATAAAACAGTGAAAATAAAAAACTATCAAACAGCAAAAATATAAACATTTGTGTAACATTTTCTTGGAAGACATAAATCACCAGCAAACGGTTAGTATCCTTGCAAGGAAGTCCCATCCGCATCCCAACATTTACTGGTCCTTCGAGCCGGATCCAGCTTGTATATTTGGACCCACCATTCACGGAGTTGCTCCAAAAGGAATTGCTCCAAAAATCCCCCTTGGAACTACCCCAGAAATCCGTCTAGGATTACACAAAATATCCCTCTTGGATTACTCAAGAAACCCACTTGGATTACTCAAGAAACCCCTTGGATTACTCAAGAAATCAATTTGGATTCCTCGACCAAACCCAATTGGAACCTATGTAAGTCAAAATACCTTTATCTACCCGCATATATACATACATACATTCCTCGTATATATGTAGGAACCAGTCTCGTTTTGGGATTCTCAAAAAAAGCTTTAAGCTATGAAATGCCCAAATTAATATTCTTCGAAAATAACTAGACTGTTTTGTGTATTTTATAACCTTGTTTAGCCCTTCGATAGTTTTAAGAGAAATTGTGTTTAACTTGTTTCATCTCATTTCATATCATTACAATTCTCTTAAAGTTTTATATTTTGTGCTCTGTGCAATTTGATCATAGTGAGTGAGTTTGAACTTCAGTGTATATTCGTGGA
This sequence comes from Panzeria rudis, assembly GCA_956483635.1. NCBI lineage: Eukaryota > Metazoa > Arthropoda > Insecta > Diptera > Tachinidae > Panzeria > Panzeria rudis. The sequence goes on from OY101451.1 coordinate 60,415,191, forward strand.
ATAACCATCGTGAAAGTAAACACAACAAATAGGAATTGAGATCAAACATACTAGTCATCGAACTTCTCGGTTGTATGACAACACAGTATATACATATTTACAAAAAGGAAAACAAATAAATAAAAGACACAACCTCTCTTATGTACGAATGTTCATACGTATGTACGTCGAAAACGAATTAAAAGGTAAACAAAAAATAATTATCACATTATTTTAAATCTTCGCTGTGAACAAATATAACAATTTATGTACATACATATATCAACTTCATTTATTCTCCACAATACATAACCTCGCTGGTTGCTGCCGAATTGTCCATACGAGGCGCATCTGAAAAGTTTTTGTAAATTGCTTTTACTTCTCACCGAGAATAAAGACCTTATAAAACTCATATCTACCTACTTGCCGCTTCTACGAGGCGCATCTACAAATTTTGAGGAAGAAACTATATTGATCAACAATATACAACAAAGAAATAATAAAAAAACTTACTTCAAAGTTAAAACAAGCCTTTGTTCTGCAGAAATAGATTTTCTTTGTCAATCTGGTTGTAACTTTTTCCAACAGCAAATCAAATGATCTCATACGGCAGTATTGCCAAAATCTGTGTGGAAATTTCCGTAGGTTTTTATATAAATGATTAAATTCGCCATATCGTATCCTTTTTCGATTTATAGGATGCACACCAAATCTTCTTTTTCTTCGCAGAAACTTTTTATAAGCACAAATACGACTTTCGCGCAAAAGCATCAAGCAAACCGATCTCGACAATGGCATTTGAAGGACTAAAATCTCAGAAATGCCGCTCAGTAATAAGCCACTTGCCGCTCAAACTCGCCGCTCTGCCGCTCACCGCTCTGCCGCGCACCGCTTTGCCGCTCATTGCATGGCCTCGGCCTCACAGATATATATATATATATATATATATATATATATATATATATATATATATATATATATATATATATATATATATATATATATATATATATATATATATATATATATATATATATATATATATATATATATATATATATATATATAGGTATATACAGTAAATAATTTATACATTATAAATCATTTAGACTTACTTCTCTTCGAGAATAGAAAAACCCTTATCTACTGTATTTACATATGTACACATATATATACAGTAAATAATTTATACATTATATACATCATTTAAACTCGCCGCTTCTACGAGACGCACCCCAAAATCTTTTGAATTATTTCTTACTTCTCTTCGAGAATAAGAAACCCCTTATATCCGATCATCTTAGTTACCGCCTAAACGAGGCGCACCCGAGAAGTTTCTTTTAACTTTTTCCTGTTTCCCTCGAAAAAACCCGTTGTATACAAGTATTTTATATCCGCCGCTTATACGAGGCATCCCCAAAAAGTTTCTCTAAACTTTGCTTCTCTTTGAGAAATCCCCCTTTGTTTATAATAAGTATTTGACTGCCACTTTTACGTCGGTCGTTTAGAAAGTGTTGAGCATCTACTATCTAACCCAACATGTCGTTGCTAACAGCTTTAGTTCGTGCGTCCGATCGCATAGTCGAGTTCCAAATGTACATGACTCAACGCAATAAGGCAGAAGATTCAATCCACACCATGGAAGTCTACAAGAGTGAAGTTACCCGTCTTTGGTCTGGCTTTCGAGCGAGTTATGACAACACCCTAGATAAATTCGACGAGATACAGAAGGATAATAAAGATATAGATATGGAGACACTTAAGGCCCGTTTCTCTTCCACGTTTAAGGCTCACGTGGAAGTGCTGTCGAACATCAATGAAATCATTGATAGTTTGCGTCGAAAGCATAGCTCGGTCGTTACCCCTTCAGATGTGCAATCGGAACAAACCGCACATATATCTCTACCCCCTTGTGATACAGAAATCTTTTACGGCGATTATGTCATGGCCCACGTTCCGCGACATGTTCACGGCCCTGTACGGAACTAACAAACGCCTCTCATCCGTGGAGAAGATGTGTCACCTGCTGAAGAAAAGTCAAGGAGAAGCCCGTGAACTTCTCAAAACCTGTCCCATTACTAACGATGGTTTCGACATGTCCTGGCAAAATCTCGTCAATCGCTACGAGAATAAAAGGGTATTGATCAATGCACAACTGAAGTGCCTCTTTAATATCTCCCCAATCTCCAAGGAGACTGGGCCCAATAGCCTACGTCTACAGCGTACGATTAATGATTGCGTCACAAATCTAACCCGGCTTCAAATCGATAGAAAGAATTGGGACATAATTTTTGTTTATATATGCTCAACGTGCTTATATCACACTTAGCCTGTAGGAGCATTCTTTACCTTATAGCACAGATTTACCTACATGGAAAAAATGGACGAATTTTTGACATCTAGGTTCCAAACTTTGGAATCTGTTGCAGATATTCGCTCCACCTTTTCGAGCCCACACCCTTCTAACACTTCCAAGGCACCTATGGTCAAGAAATCTGACCAGAAAAAACTTAATAGTTATAGCACTCTCTAATGAAAAATCAGGAAAATGTACTCTGTGCTCTTATCATCACCCCCTTAGACAGTGCCCTTCATTTCTATGCTATGCATTAATTGTCTCGGAACTTCTCACGATTTCAAGAAATGTAAAAGCCGTTTTGTTTGCAATGCATGTAAAAAGAAGCACCATTCTCTGCTCCATCGCGCCGATTCTAATCCACTATCGAACCAACAGAGCCTCGTATCACCCCTCCATACGACTGTTGCTTCCACCCCCATAGCTAGTACACACAATGTAAATCATAGACCTCAAGTACTAGATACATCCCCATCTACTTCAAAGCAAGCAGCAGATCGTACTGCTCTTGTTGACGTTTATAATGGCAATATTAAGTACACCGTTCGTGCTCTCATCGATTCTGCTTCCGAAGCTACTTTTATCTCAAAAGGTTTGCAAATGAACCTCGGACTTAAAACACGTTCTTCTCAGGCTGAAATTCACGGATAAAATGGTTCACTGACAGCTACTTTTACACAAATATGTCACATAAAAATCGGATCCCCTATTAGTAGTTCGTTTGAAATTTACGCGGATGCATTGGTTGTCAAAAAACTTACGGGCCAACTGCCTTATTACCCAGTTTTCTCCCTCAAAAACGGCAAATTTTCTCATCTTAAACTAGCCGACACTTACCGCCAAACCTGATCGGAGATTGACTTGCTCCTCGGATGCGATGTGTACCCCAAGGTCATTCAAAACGGCCTAGAATAGGATAATAATCAGTCCTTAATTGCTCAGAATACAGTCCTCGGGTGGATATTCACGGGTAAAGTTAAAACAAATCCTTACACAAAATCGGTAGTGTCCTTTTTTAATGAACTTACATTATCTAACCAACTTCAACGCTTCTGGGAACTTGAAGATGTGCCTCAAAGGCTTAGATCGTCTTCGGAGGACGTACATTGTGAAAATTTATATCAGTCAACAACCTTTCGCAACAGTGACGGACGTTTCGTGGTTTCACTCCCCTTTAAGAAAGAATTTCCTGTGACTCTGAATGTTGGATTATCTCGCAATATTGCTTTATCGCAATTTTTAAGAAATGAAGCAAAACCGATTAAAAATCCCCAACTTAAATCTGAATATGATCGTGTTATCATAGAATATTCGACCCTAGGTCAAATGACCAAATCAACCCCCTCTTCTGATGGTACTCAGAGTTACTACCTACCCCACCATGCGGTTTTTAAACCGGACAGCACTAGAACTAAGATACGTGTTGTTTTCAACGCCTCGAATCCTTCGTCCAACGGAATAAGCCTCAACGACCTTCTCCACCCTGGTCCTATCCTACAAGCGGACTTGACCACTCTGATTTTGCGATGGAGACTTTAGGTACGTTTACAATGCGGACATCGAAAAAATGTACCGCCAGATTCTTGTGAATCCTTCCCACACATGCTACCAACGCATAATTTTCCGCAGCTCTCCCCACGAGCAACTATGAGCTTAGCACTGTCACCTTCGGCGTGAACTGTGCACCGTACTTGGCCATCAGAACCTTACTGGAACTAGCCAAAGAATGTGAGTCAGACCACCCCACAGCATCTGAAATTCTTAAAAATTTCATGTACGTCGATGACGTATTAGCAGGAGCTCACACGCTGTCATCAGCATTAGAATCAAGAGATGAACTCATCAAAGTTCTTGAATCCGCCGGATTCTCTTTTCGCAAATGAACAGCAAATAATGATTATTTGCTTAAAGACCTCTCCCCCAGTCACCTCCTAGGTGAAGAGTTCCTTAAACTTTCAGACTCTAGCATTACGAAAACTCTCGGCTTACGGTGGAACGCTGGAAATGACCACTTCTACTTCAAATTGATATCCCACCCTGATCGAAATATGACAACGAAAAGAGCGGTTCTTTGCGAAATCGCAAAATTATTTGACCCCGCCGGTTGGCTGTCGCCTAAAATCATCGTGGCCAAGATCATTATGCAACAAATCTGGAAGGACGGTACCGATTGGGACGAAGATCTTCGACCTTCGACTTTACAAAAGTGGACCACTTTCTTAGATGATTATATCCAGATAGAACTACTGAAGATTCCTCGCTATGTAGACTTCGATCCAGCATATTCAATAGAGTTGCACGGCTTTTGTGACGCCTCAGAGAAGGCTTATGCAGCTACTCTCTACAATCGTTCTGAGATCGACAGTTTTGTCTCCACCCACCTTCTAGTTGCTAAAACCAAAGTGGCGCCAGTGAAATTTGTTTCACTACCCCGGAAAGAACTTTGTGGAGCAGAATTGATGGCGACTATGATCGATTCTATCCAACACCGACTCAATCTCAAAAGCTATAAGCTTTTTTTGTGGACAGATTCAACAATCGTATTGGCATAGCTGCAAAAATCCCCACATAAGTTGAAAACTTTCGTTGAAAACAGAGTTTCTTCCATTATTGAAAAGGTAGGAAATGATTCATGGGCTCATGTTGATTCCAAAAGTAACTCCGCTGACTTAGCATCCCGTGGTCTCACAGTGTTCCAACTCTCCTCAAACGATTTATGGTGGCATGGACCATCGTGGCTAAGACGTCCTCATTCGGAATGGCCATCGAGAACCTCCACATTTTCAACAGAAGAGGAAGCCAAATCAATTCTTGTACACTCGACGATGATTGGAAATTTTGACATCCTTAGTGACTTTTCTGACCTTTCCAAAGCAATGCGCATTATTTGCCACGTATTCCGCTTTTACTATAGAATAAACCGTAAACTCAAACATAAAACCGTCATGAGTAATGAACTCTCATCAACTGAACTTAATCTCTCTAAAACTCGTTTAATAATCGCTTGTCAGAAAGCATATTTCTCTAAAGAATATCATAATTTATCTGACGGTCAATCGCTATCTCGCAAAAGTAATCTGCTAACATTTAACCCATTTATTGATACTGACGGAGTGATGAGAATCAACGGCAGGTTATCGAATTCGCCGACATTTAGTTATGACGAACGTTATCCCATCCTGCTGCCTTATCACGCCCGTTTTACCAGATTATTCCTCAACTAGCTTCATAAATATTCACTCCATGGTCAAAATGCGCTCTTATACCGACTAATGAGGATTCGCTTCTATGTTCCCAAGCTGAAAACATTAATAAAAACAACACTTTCTCAATATATCGTATGCGTAAAGCAGAAGCGTCAATGAAGCCAGCAAATAATGGCAGCCTTACCCCCAGAGCGTACCACCCTGTCACGCCCTTTCTATGATACAGGGATAGATTTCGCCGGACCGTTTGATGTAAAATCATATGCTGGACGTGGCTGCAGGGTTACAAAGGGATACGTACTCGTCTTCATCTGTTTTGCCACTAAAGCTATACATCTTGAAGCGACCGGAGAAATCTCAACACAAGCTTTTTCAGCCGCTTTTGCACGCATTTTCTCCAGGCGTGTTACACCCCGATCTTTGTATTCTGACAACGGAACGGCCTTTGTCGGAGCCTTTAATATTCTAACCGGTGATAAACAGCAGTTTCTATCTCTCGTACGGAAAAATATATTGTCTCAAAATAGCTTTTCACCCCTCGAATGGCACTTTATCCCGCCTGGGGCACCCCATATGGGGGGTCTCTGGGAAGCAGGGGTAAAAAGTTTCAAATCCCATTTTCGGAAAATCTGTTACAGTCAAAGGTTCACATATGAAGAGTTCAGCACTATGCTTGCTCGCATTGAAGCCTATTTGAACTCGAGACCCCTCAGTCCAATGAACGACGACCCATCTAATTTATGTGCTTTAACACCTGGCTATTTCCTCATTGGCACGCCTTTGTTATCACCCCCCCGAGCCAGACTTGACTAGCCATTCGTTAAGTTATGTCAATCGATGGCAAAAACTCAAAATACCATCAGCAATTAGCTCGAATATGGAAAGAGGAATATCTGATTGAACTCCATAAACGAGTAAAGTGGAAGTACCCCGAACGTGGCTACCACATCGGTGATCTAGTTGTAATCAAACAAGACAATCTACCGCCTAACCAATGGCGGCTCGGGCGTATCAACAAAACTCACCCCGGCGCAGATAAACGGGTCCGTGTGGCTGAAATACGTACCGCCAATGGCGTCGTTACTAGACCCATTACGAAATTAGTCTTGCTCCCTAACCCAGGACAACAATGACTATATAAGTTTTTCCTTCTCATTCTTCCAGCCAACATGCCCCGTATCAGCCGCAGAAGTTCATCAACAATAGAGCAAAGGAAACCTACGCCACAACGCACTAAATCAAACAAAAGATCACATACCTACGACTGCCGGATATGTCGCCAAGATCATGCATTACGAAAGTGCCTCAAATTTAAAAGGATGAATGTCCAGAAAAGGCTCGAAGTTATAAAACGTTTTCAGTATTGTGAAAACTGTCTGGCACAATCACATCGGAAGCCAAAATGTCAAAACACCGACCGTTGTCGACAATGTGGAGGTCGACATCACACTCTCCTTGACTGCCATGAGCGTCTTCGGACATCTAATAAACCTTCGTCTACGTCTGAGGGTCGCTTAACAACTGGAGGCACCGCTACTGTTATACCAACCATCATCATCAAAATGCGATTAAAGGACGACTGGGGAAATGTACGAGGTATCCTCAATCCATGCGAAGAACACAGCGCCATTGCATCTTTCCTCATCGAAAGGTACAAACTTGCCAAGAAACACTGGGCGACGAAAAATGGTGCACCATAACATTTCGATCTCGTTTTGAAGATAGCCCCTCCTTTGTAGTTACTGCCAGGGTGACTAAGAATCTACCGACTCTACAATTTAAAAAGAGACTTGATGACCGAGTTGCCGAATCCTTAAAAAAATCTTCGACTAGACGACCCCGATTTCTTTAAAGGTTCCGCAATAAACATCACCCTTGGGGCTGACATCTACCCTCAGCTTATAAGAAGCGGTATTCAACCAGCATCTATTACATCACCTATGGCGCAGGATACCATTTGGGTTTTAAAAATCATTTTCTTACATCTGTTTTTATACAATATCTTACAAATCATGTAATATTATTTAAGTTGCATCGCAACTGTCTTTTCTTAACAACTTGAATTTGTACTTACTGAAATTGCTCGTATCAATTTTGTTATACACCATGAATTACATTGTCTAACTATAACTTTACATCCTTATCTTTACGTAAAATGAATTATACACAAGCTCTTGTCCATATATTTGCTAACTTACAACCCCTTTTTTTACATTGAAATTTAGATGACTTTGTATGAGATTTTAATTTACTGGGTCATATTATGCCACTATCAGTACATTTTTGTTTGACGTCACTGTGTTGCTACTGCCCTCGTATCCCCCGGCCTTCATGTTGTAATTGCACTGTAGCAAGGGGGTCGGGATGTTTATGCACGAAATCTCAACTCTACACTTATTCGAATTCGTCTGAGTGTGGCTTTGTGTCCTCTCAGTTCATGCTCTTTTGCTCTATTCCCTTTTTCAAGAAATAAAATTAATAACTTTTCTGTTTGCATTTTGTAATAAAGTTAGTCGTTATCAAAGTGACCTCGAGTTAAATCGGCGAATGTCGCAACGCAGTGTGAACAGAAAAAGAATAAAACCTTTATTTAACTAAAATAAAAAGAACATTATAGGACAAAAAAAAAGGTAGTTTTAATACCATACCTATAATAAAACAGTGAAAATAAAAAACTATCAAACAGCAAAAAATATAAACATTTGTGTAACATTTTCTTGGAAGACATAAATCACCAGCAAACGGTTAGTATCCTTGCAAGGAAGTCCCATCCGCTTCCCAACAATTACATTTGACATAAAACAGTTTGTATATATAATAAACAAAACTAAGTTACTACAGCAATTTTTACTTAGCCGCACAATCAACTTTTCACGATTTTTAATGCAGATAATTCAAAAATGCTGTTAGCTTAATTGCACTTACCTGCCTTAATGTGAACGTAAACACAACTATTTAGTGTGTGCAGTTAACTTTGATTTTTATATGAAAAAAATTTAAAACTTCAAAAAATACGTGAAATGAGCATGTATACAAAGTGCACTTAAAAAAGTATTTTGAGGAATAATCACAGAAAACAAATATTTTGTGCACTTAAGTCAAAATGCCATTAAGATTGATTTTTTGTATGAAAACAGTTTTGAAATTGTTGTGTGCACGCGGTCAGGTGTAGCAACACGAATAGTAACAGGTGTAAACCGTGTACTAAACAAAGAGTTGCATTTCTAGGTAATATGCAACCAAGTGACAGATGGAAAAGGGAGAGGGATAACGAAGAAAAATAAAGATGGTAGCTCGAGCGGGAGCCGAACTTTCTAGAAAAAGAAGAGAATTTGTAATGGCGGTGTTCGGTCAGAAGGTTTGATGGAAAATGGTGGTGAATGGCGAAAAGAAGAAGTAAAACGGCGGTCGAAGAAGAAAGACGGGCTGAGTACCAAGTGAAATTTTAAGATATATTTTTAAATAAAATACGGCTAAAAACCAGCTATAATTGTGAAAATGTTAGAAGTAACCCGGTTTCTAATAAGTTTGTAATATAAAAAAACAAGAAGTTTAAAAAAATTCCATAAAATATTGTGGTGTAAAGAAATAGGGTGCAACCTTACATCCGTAATGTGAAGTAAAGAAAAAAGAAACAGAATTTTTCAGTGATGAAAAAGTAAAAGACAAAAAAAAACTGAAACGAGAAACAACGGGAGAAGGCTTCAAAAAATTAAATTAGAAAGCAAATTATAAAATGGTAACAAAAAGGAAGACTGTGTATTAATATATCTTTCTATAAATCCAATATATGTACACAGAGTGTATAATAAGATTCAGCACTACATATATACTGACCGCCAGAGAATGTTCATAAAATCTTAAAACTTAGCATTAAATAAAAAAAGAAGGTAAAAGGTTTTGAAACCTCCAGAACACCGGTCAACTAAAATAGCTTAACCTAAAATTATACAACAAAATACTTAAAACTATACAACAAAATACTTAAGACTATACCACAAAATACTTAAAACTATTTAACAAAATACTTAAAATTATTTAACAAAATACTTAAAACTATTTAACAAAATACTTAAAACTATTTAACAAAATACTTAAAACTATTTAACAAATTACTTAAAATTATTTAACAAAATACGTAAAATTATTTAACAAAATACTTAAAATTATTTAACAAGATACCTACAACTATTCTACAAACTGCCCAAAAGTATTAAACAAACGCCGTACGATCATTTAACAAAGTGCCCAAAACTATTCAACAAGCCACTTAAAGTATTTAACAAAACACGTAAAACCATTCAACAAACCACGAACAGAATTCTAAAATTCAATAAAACAGAAAAGGAAACATCTAATAAATCAGAGAAAGTGACACGAGCAAATAGAAACCAACATCCTAAGGAGTAATAGTGCCAATCCATCAATAACTACGTAATTACACCAGACAACAAATCCGTCCGAATCAAATCACCATCGCTTATCACCTCCAGCGTGGGAGTTCCTGCTACACGCATCGTCCTCCGACGGTGCGAGGTATTCCTTTGGAATTTTGACCCGGACTTCTGACGTACCGCAAACGGACGATTTACACAAATTTATTTGTATATATATATATATATATATATATATATATATATATATATATATATATATATATATATATATATATATATATATATATATATATATATATATATATATATATATATATATATATATATATATATATATATATATATATATATATATATATATATATATATATATATATATATATATATATATATATATATATATATATATATATATATATATATATTTTATTTTATTTTTTTTTTATTAAAACCTTTTTGTTAGGGAAAACACACTACTTCTTAGTTTTCTTTAAGTGTCTTGATAGCGGTAGGGTGAGCTCAACCTAGCTAGTTAGTCTTTTTACATATACGAGGGTAATTGCCCCGGATTAATGGGTGTTTGCCTTAACAGATAGAATATATACATATATAGGGACGGGTAAAGTAGACTATTAACGTTAGACTAAGTACCTAGGACACGTCACGTACGGCGTTACTTCCAGTCAGAGGAACTGAAATCCAGAGAGTAGTAAAGACTACAGCGGCGGTCATAAAAATCACATTTTTTTTGTGAGGACGCAAACCATATTTAAATTCCTTTTTCCTTTTTTTGTGATATATGGAGATTTTCCTGTTAGATCTGTTTAATTTACTTATTCATATGAAGTTAATGATTTCTATATAATTACTTGAGTATGTTCATTCTCAAAATTCACTTTTCGAAAACAAATACATGGTTTGCATTTTAATGTTTATCTTTTATTTGTAAAAATTTTAATTGTATCGCTATTACTTTACTTATTTAAAGTCAAAGATATCCTATTCTTAATCATTATTTCAAGTGTTTAGATAATGCACTTTTTGTCCTTTTGGGTATCAGTTAAAGTAAGATTTTAAGAAGTTTGAAACTAAAAGAACCTATATTAATTTATTCTGCTAATGAATTACCAGTACATTTACCTTTTATTGTAAATAAAACATATTTTTATAATGAAATATTTTTTACTGAAAAAAAATTTGAGTTTAAATTAACATGGAAATAGTTAGTGAATAATCTAACGAATATGTCGTAGGAAGGTGGTAGGTATTGGTGAGTGATGCGAAATAGGGATGACTTAACGAAATCGGCCTCAAAGTCATCATGGAGGTATTTCCTCGGTATTTGGGGGAATTCCTATGGGGAGGGAAGCCGGAGTTGGCATAACATCAGCCAACGTTGAGATGAGAGAAGAATGAAGCAGCGGGTAAGTGGTGTACTGTCATCTAGAAACAAATAGAGGCAGTTAGCAATTTTCTATTAGAAACAGTTTTTTTCGTTAACTCTTTCGGGCATCCCTTATTTTTAAATACCTTTTTGCTCGGGTTACTTCTTCCGAGCGAGCTGGCATGATTTTTTGTAGCTGAGTAAGTTCCCAGACGGGTTGGCAAAGATCCCCCCCCAAAACGGCGAGCTTCAGCCGGAGCTAACGCCAGCATGCCAGCGCAGCCAACAATCTGGCCACACATTAACACTTTTGGTGTTATTCAATGTTATAAACCAGCAGTTACAAAATGGCGCCCAACGTGGGGCCCGAAAGAGGTTATTAGTAGGTTTTGACTAGCTTTTCATGTGAGTGTCATGAGTTCATTGTGGACCAGTGGTGTAAGTCCGCGTCGAGGCAGTAAAGAGTCCTCGACACGTTGCGACATTAACTGGCCTTCAATGACGGGCATGTCACAAACATACCACACTTGTTAATAAATTTCATATAATAGACTTCTTTATCAACCTTCGTATAGCTACCCTTCAGCAGACTGTAAGTCCCGAGAAGTGGCAATTAAATTCTTCTTCCGCGTTGCGACAGTCTGGTGGAGCTAGCGGTGCGTGGGTATGATGGAGATCTGAAAGATTAATTTCGCTCACTGCGCGTGAGACAGGTTTTATTAAGGCAGATATGCCTATATCCTTTGCTACATCGGGCAGTAGCAAAATGAATCCCAGCAATTTTTTAATTTTTTTTATATAATAGCCTATTTCAGTTTCGAAAGATAATTTGAAAAACATACTTACCAGGTCAATTAATTTCCGTTTTGCTGGTGCAGAGCTTAAGTGTGGGAGTCCCGACATCTTTCGACACAGGCATTGATGCTTCGTAGCACCACCTTCAGCTCCGCTAAATTCGGTATAAGACTGAATCCATCAGCCTTTACAACCACCACTTTGCCCCCGAAACCTAGAAATAGAAAACGTTTTTATTAGTAGTTCTTTCTCTCATCTCAACATAAACATAAGAGCTGTATAGGCTTGGCATTTGTATAGTGCTAAGTCAGTGCAGTCAGTTTTCACTCATCAGTCTAGCCACCTGAAAATCCTATGGCGAATCGTTTATACATATTTAAATCTAAAGTTTTATATTAATATTGATTTCGATCGCATAGAAGAATTTTTCTAATAGGAAATTTATATCCTTTTTGGTGGATAACTTTACTTTTCTATTAAAAGTAAATTTTTTTATTTTTTTTTGTTTATTTAGGCTTTAGTCTCTGCGGTGATCACAGATTATCTTGCTGAAAGCAAGAGTTATGATTTTTTTTTATATTCTATTAATATACTCCTTATCCGAGTATTTATAGGAATAAATAGATACATAGTTGGCTTATTTTTTTTTTTGCCTGGTATCAAATTGTATTTTAAAGTTTCGTACTATAATATCTGTCCGCTATATTTTGCCAGACCTATTTAAATAATTTTCTTTGAACGTTTTGCTTTAAGTGCAGTGAAGTCTCTGCTGAAACCGAAAAGCGTTTTGTCTCCGTAACTAGGGAATGGTTCTGACGCGCTCAGTCAGAAATAGATTGACTGAAGCAGGTTTTGACGTCGAAACAATATTCACTATGGAGTCCGTACCGAGTACTACAGGTACAGCAGTTGTTTCTACAACCGCAGCTAAACTTACGTGAGGAAATCTCACAGGCAGTAGGCCGAGCTGTTGAGCAGCAAGTACGTTCACCAGCACCTCCGATAACCCTTGCAACAGCGCCAGTATACTCAACTGCTCCATCACAAGTACCACCTAGGGTAGAAGAAAATATATTAAATTCAAGCTCTCGTTATCTATCGCAAAACTTACCGGATTTAAGTAGTCAGCCAGCAGCAATGCACCATTCAGAGACACGCGCGGGTCCCTCGTTCCCACGATATTCAGACCACGCACATTTTAATAATTTTAGCGCAACAGGCCCGGCAGGCGACTTTAGAAGGCAGCCACAAGGGGGTCCAACAGATTATTTTTTCCCATCCCAAAACCAGTACCAAAAGATAGACCTCTCCAAGTGGGGAATAAAATTCGACGGCACCTCAAAGTCGATGAGCGCCGAGGATTTTATTTTCCGTATTGAGTACCTAAGGCAGGAGTACAACGTAACATTCGATGACGTACGTCGCAGTTTCCACACCTTGCTGGAAGGCCAGGCCTTAGACTGGTTTTGGAACCTGGTGAAATTAAATCCAGCTCAGTCATGGGAGGAGCTAGTTGCAGCCTTCCTCACCCAGTTTAGGCGTTTCAAGAACGAGTTTCAGCTGCAGAAGAGGATAATGGACCGCCGCCAAGGTGCCCAAGAAGCCTTTGAGGAATTTTTCAATGCGGTTTTGCGGCTTAGAAATCAACAAAGAATTCCGTACTCTGAGCGGGACTTAATTGAAATTATGCGGGGCAATTTAAAGCCGGCGCTATCCCATTTGCTCTTTTCAGCCAGAATAGACAGCCTCAATGATTTTTGCCAGCAAGCAAAAAAAAGCCGAGAGTCTGATAGCGAGCCAGAGAACGCAATTTCAGCAACGTCCCTATGTACCACCCAGGGTACATGAACTCGACGGGGAGGAGGAGCTTTGTGAGGAGAATTATAATCTCGAGGTTGTAGCTACAAGTAACAGATACATCTGCTGGAACTGCAAACAAGCAGGCCGCGGCTACATGGATTGCCCCTCACCACACCGTAGGGTATTATGCTTTAAGTGTGGGAGAGACAATGTGGTTACTCCTCAATGTCCTAGATGCCAGGGAAACCAGCCCACGAACCAGCCTCAAACTGGGCAGGCTCGTTCGACTCAGACGTAGGCCCAGTGGTAGACAATTCACCTCAAAACAAATCTAAAAGTATAATAAAAATATTAGTAAATAATGATAGGACAGATAGAAAATTAATAGAGCCAAAGGTGAGACAAATTAAGCCATTACATAGAAGAGTGAAAGAATATCTAGAAGCTAAGGTTAGAATTTTTGGAGAAGTCTCTAGTAGAATTAAAAAGGCTAGAGAAAGATATAGGCGTAGAAGAAATACAAGACATGAAATTATGTCAGCAACTCTTCATGAAGGAAATGATAGGCGTATTTACGCCAATATATTGATTAATGGTCATGAAGTGTTTGGTTTGCTGGACAGTGGCGCTACAGTCACCTGCTTAGGCAAGGACTGTATGCAGATAGTAGAAAAAGCTGGACTTAAAGTCCATGATTACTGCTCGGTTATAAAGACTGCAGATGGCACTCCCCACAAAATAGTGGGTAGGGTAAAAACTATAATAACATTAAACAATATATCGGAGGAAGTTACCTTTTATTTGGTACCCACGCTGAAGCGGTCGTTATTTTTAGGCGTTGATTTTATGCGCAAATTTGGGTTAATCGCCAGCGTCAGCAGCCTCAGTACAAATAGCGTCAGTTTATGCTCCGAGGTTCAAAGCACAGAAGAGGAACCGAATATGCATGTTTTGCCACCGGATCAGCGTGAGCGCCTAGAGCGAGTGGTAGCCACCTTCCCTTGCTATGCAAAACGAGGACTTGGTAGAACTAGTCTTGAAGTTCATTCAATTGACACTCGCGATGCGGCTCCAGTAAAGGATAGGCACTATCCCGTCTCGCCGGCTGTGCAGAAATTCATGTACGCAGAGCTGGATAGGATGCTTGACCTTGGGGTCATTGAGCCGAGCGAGAGCCCATGGAGTCATCCGGTTACTCTGGTCCGTAAGGGCGAGAAGAACTGGTTGTGCCTGGAGGCTCGTAAGCTAAATGCCCTCACGGTCAAGGACGCCTATCCTCTGCCGCATATCGACGGTCTGCTTAGTCGGTTGGGGGATACGTACTTCATATCCAGTGTGGACCTCAAAGACGCGTTCTGGCAAATACCATTAGATGCATCCAGTAGAGCAAAAACTGCATTCACGGTGCCAGGGAGGCCACTTTACCATTTTACGGTAATGCCTTTTGGGTTGTGCAATGCAGCCCAGAGGTTGTGCCGTTTAATGGATAAAGTGATCCCTGCGGCCCTTCGTGATAGAGTTTTTGTCTATCTGGATGACCTTTTGGTGGTGTCACCCGACTTTGAGATTCACCTGGAACTGCTTGAGCGAGTGTCAAATTGTCTGGAAAAGGCTGGTTTAACCATAAACGTGGTGAAGTCCAAATTTTGTTTCAAGGAGCTCCGCTACCTAGGATATATTGTGGGAGGGGGAAAATTAAAACCTGATACCAGCAAAATATCTACTATAGCTCAATTTACTTACCCTAAAACCCCGAAGCAGGTACGCAGTTTCATGGGTGCTACTGGCTGGTACCGACGCTTCATACCAGATTTTGCCACGATTTCAGCGCCGATCTTTAATACCCTCAAAAAGGGGAAATCTTTTAACTTTTCTGATGAGGCCAAATGCGCATTTGAAAAGTTAAAAACAGCTCTAACCACTAGCCCAGTTCTCACTCATCCAGATTTTTCGAAACATTTTTACGTCCAGTGTGATGCCTCCGATATAGGGATTGGGGCACTCTTGTTCCAAAAAGATGAGTGTGAAGGTGAACATCCTATCGCTTTTTTCTCGCACAAACTGACATCGGCCCAGAGAAATTACTCGGTCACCGAGAGAGAGTGCCTGGCTGTAGTGTTAGCCATTAAAAAGTTCAGACCATACATTGAACTGATGCCGTTTTCCGTGATTACGGATCACAGCAGTCTGAAATGGCTAATGACGCAGAAGGACTTGACAGGTCGTCTAGGCCGTTGGAGCCTTCACTTACAATCCTACTCGTTTACGGTAGAACACCGGCCAGGATCAAAAAACATAGTGCCCGACACGCTCTCAATTTAATTAATTTTGATTCAAATGCATTTAAAACAGACTCTTACCTTGATTTAATAGCCCAGGTGACGGAAAATTCAGCCCAATTTCCAGACATAAAGGTTGTAGACAACCTGGTATGTAAGCGTACAGTTCATTACGACGGAAACCCACTGAGCGAGGATTTCGCCTGGAAACTCTGGGTGCCGCCTGAGTTAACAAGCGACATAATCAAAAACGCGCACCATCCACCGAATGCTTCCCATGGCGGAATTAGTAAAACCATTAGTCGAATACGCGAATATTTTTATTGGCCTAATTTAAGCGTACAGGTCAGGAGTTATGTGAAAAACTGTCAGACATGCTAAGAAGCCAAATCAACAAATTTAATTTTACGACCACCTATGGGAAGCGAAACGCTGACTGAACGCCCGTTTCAGCGAATTTTTATAGATTTTTTGGGACCATATCCCAGGTCGAAGCTAGGAAACTGCTATATATTTATAGTTTTAGACCACCTCACAAAGTATGTATTGCTAAAGGCGATGAGCAAAGCTAGTAGTAAGCAGGTAGTAAAATTCTTAATATCAGAAGTCTTCCATAAGTTTGGCACACCGGAGGTCATAGTATCCGACAATGGAAAGCAATTCATAAGTAAAGAATTTGCCGAAACCATAACTACTTTCGGAATTACACACATAAGAACCGCGACTCATTCACCCCAGGCCAATGCCTCTGAAAGGGTGAATCAGTCGATTCTGGCAGCAGTAAGGTCCTACCTACAAGACGACCAGGGTGACTGGGATAAGCATTTGTCTGAGATCGAATACTCACTGAGATCGTCGGTGCACAGCTCAATTGGAGTTACACCATATTTTGCCCTTTTCGGGGTTAATATGATTTCACATGGCAGTGTTTACAAGCTGGCCAGAAAATTACAAACTCTCAGTGATCCAGAGACAAATATAGTGCCTAAAGCTACCCGTATGAATCTCATGCGACATGAAATTAAAGAGCAGCTTCATAAGGCTTACCTTAGAAGTGTAAAAACTTATAACACTAGGTGCAGACAAGTTAAGTTTATTCCAGGCCAAGAAGTCTATCGTAGGAATTTTCAGCAGAGTGTGTTTAAAAACAATTATAACGCTAAACTTGGAAAGAAATTTGTGAAGTGTAGGATTGTCCGACCTATAGGGAACAGCCTGTATGAAGTGGAAAATCTTCAGGGGAAATCCTTGGGGGTATTTCACGCCAAGGACCTGAAGCAGTGACTTCGGTATCCTTGGTGTACTTAGTCCCAGTTTTTCCGACTTACGGCCTAATTTACAGAGATGCGGCTAGAGCTTGAAGCGACACAACGTATTTAATTAATTTGTTACAGGTCTATGACTTTCCCTTAAATTCGAATTAATTCCATCTACTCGACTTATATTTGACTTTCTAGGCTCGTCCTCAGGATTTACGGCAAAGGCTTCGTTCTAGGTTACATAGTCAACAATATACGTCCCTTATAACCTAAGGTGGAAGGGAGGTAAAACTTTTTATTTTTGGCTTTAGTCCCCACGATATCATAAACTCTTTGAGAGGTATATACTTAGGTATAATCTATTCAATACTCATTCCTTTTTAGTAATTTTTGTCGGAATCTCAGGAGGTAATTCATACCCAAGAATAGAGACACTAGCCTTAGGCACTTTGGTAGTGTTAGACCCTGACCTTTCTATCAGATTCTAAAAACTGGCGGGAAAAGCACTTGGTTGCCGTCGGCGTTAATGATTTAGCAGCCGTAGTCCTGATGAATATTGTTCTTTAGTGACTAACTAAAAGCCTGACAGCAATTTATAAATAAAACGCATCATTTACCGTTTTTTTAAATACCTTATTTAGGACGGGTTTAATACCTACCAGTAATACTAGTTTGCAAGGGTTTTTGGTCATCATTACCGCGTTCCTAACGCGGACAAACGCCGGCAAAAGTTGGTCGGCCTGAGGGTGGCAAATCAAAACAAACAAAGAAAAGGGATACTTCCTCCAGCTACAGTGTTGGATGGAGAAAACACCATAATATATATTTTTTTTTGTATTTTGTTATTCTTCCATTTTCGTATGGTAATCCAGCAGCTGTCTGCAATAACTGGCTCAGTGTAGCCAGAGATTCATCTCCCCGGTTGGATGGTTTAAGATACCCGAAAACGGATTCGTAGATATCCCCACGGGATTCTATATTATTAGTACGCAAAGGTTGGAACAGCTCGAGCAGTTATTAAAGCACGAAAATAGATCAGGTAGGCTGGAGAAGGGTTTAGAATATACTCTACCGAGTTCCTCTTAAAGAAGTGCCCATTTTCCCCCTTCCATTCCTAGTTCCAGGGCGGAACATAGGAATGGTCCGGTTTGTTGTGTGCACGCGGTCAGGTGTAGCAACACGAATAGTAACAGGTGTAAACCGTGTACTAAACAAAGAGTTGCATTTCTAGGTAATATGCAACCAAATGACAGATGGAAAAGGGAGAGGGATAACGAAGAAAAATAAAGATGGTAGCTCGAGCGGGAGCCGAACTTTCTAGAAAAAGAAGAGAATTTGTAATGGCGGTGTTCGGTCAGAAGGTTTGATGGAAAATGGTGGTGAATGGCGAAAAGAAGAAGTAAAACGGCGGTCGAAGAAGAAAGACGGGCTGAGTACCAAGTGAAATTTTAAGATATAATTTTAAAATAAAATACGGCTAAAAACCAGCTATAATTGTGAAAATGTTAGAAGTAACCCGGTTTCTAATAAGTTTGTAATATAAAAAAAACAAGAAGTTTAAAAAAATTCCATCAAATATTGTAGTGTAAAGAAATAGGGTGCAACCTTACATCCGTAATGTGAAGTAAAGAAAAAAGAAACAGAATTTTTCAGTGATGAAAAAGTAAAAGACAAAAAAAAACTGAAACGAGAAACAACGGGAGAAGGCTTCAAAAAATTAATTTAGAAAGCAAATTATAAAATGGTAACAAAAAGGAAGACTGTGTATTAATATATCTTTCTATAAATCCAACATATGTACACAGAGTGTATAATAAGATTCAGCACTACATATATACTGACCGCCAGAGAATGTTCATAAAATCTTAAAACTAAGCATCAAATAAAAAAAGAAGGTAAAAGGTTTGGAAACCTCCAGAACACCGGTCAACTAAAATAGCTTAACCTAAAATTATACAACAAAATACTTAAAACTATACAACAAAATACTTAAGACTATACCACAAAATACTTAAAACTATTTAACAAAATACTTAAAATTATTTAACAAAATACTTAAAACTATTTAACAAAATACTTAAAACTATTTAACAAAATACTTAAAACTATTTAACAAATTACTTAAAATTATTTAACAAAATACGTAAAATTATTTAACAAAATACTTAAAATTATTTAACAAGATACCTACAACTATTCTACAAACTGCCTAAAAGTATTAAACAAACGCCGTACGATCATTTAACAAAGTGCCCAAAACTATTCAACAAGCTACTTAAAGTATTTAACAAAACACGTAAAACCATTCAACAAACCACGAACAGAATTCTAAAATTCAATAAAACAGAAAAGGAAACATCTAATAAATCAGAGAAAGTGACACGAGCAAATAGAAACCAACATCCTAAGGAGTAATAGTGCCAATCCATCAATAACTACGTAATTACACCAGACAACAAATCCGTCCGAATCAAATCACCATCGCTTATCACCTCCAGCGTGAAAGTTCCTGCTACACGCATCGTCCTCCGACGGTGCGAGGTATTCCTTTGGAATTTTGACCCGGACTTCTGACGTACCGCAAACGGACGATTTACACAAATTTATTTGTATATATATATATATATATATATATATATATATATATATATATATATATATATATATATATATATATATATATATATATATATATATATATATATATATATATATATATATATATATATATATATATATATATATATATATATATATATATATATATATATATATATTATTTTTTTTTATTAAAACCTTTTTGTTAGGGAAAACACACTACTTCTTAGTTTTCTTTAAGTGTCTTGATAGCGGTAGGGTGAGCTCAACCTAGCTAGTTTGTCTTTTTACATATACGAGGGTAATTGCCCCGGATTAATGGGTGTTTGCCTTAACAGATAGAATATATACATATATAGGGACGGGTAAAGTAGACTATTAACGTTAGACTAAGTACCTAGGACACGTCACGTACGACGTTACTTCCAGTCAGAGGAACTGAAATCCAGAGAGTAGTAAGGACTACAGCGGCGGTCATAAAAATCACATTTTTTTTTGTGAGGACGCAAACCATATTTAAATTCCTTTTTCCTTTTTTTGTGATATATGGAGATTTTCCTGTTAGAGCTGTTTAATTTACTTATTCATATGAAGTTAATGATTTCTATATAATTACTTGAGTATGTTCATTCTCAAAATTCACTTTTCGAAAACAAATACATGGTTTGCATTTTAATGTTTATCTTTTATTTGTAAAAATTTTAATTGTATCGCTGTTAATTTACTTATTTAAAGTCAAAGATATCCTATTCTTAATCATTATTTCAAGTGTTTAGATAATTCACTTTTTGTCCTTTTGGGTATCAGTTAAAGTAAGATTTTAAGAAGTTTGAAACTAAAAGAACCTTTATTAATTTATTCTGCTAATGAATTACCAGTACATTTACCTTTTATTGTAAATAAAACATATTTTTATAATGAAATATTTTTTACTGGAAAAAATTTGAGTTTAAATTAACATGGAAATAGTTAGTAAATAATCTAACGAATATGTCGTAGGAAGGCGGTAGGTATTGGTGAGTGATGCGAAATAGGGATGACTTAACGAAATCGGCCTCAAAGTCATCACGGAGGTATTTCCTCGGTATTTGGGGGAATTCCTATGGGGAGGGAAGCCGGAGTTGGCATAACATCAGCCAACGTTGAGATGAGAGAAGAATGAAGCAGCGGGTAAGTGGTGTACTGTCATCTAGAAACAAATAGAGGCAGTTAGCAATTTTCTATTAGAAACAGTTTTTTTCGTTAACTCTTTCGGGCATCCCTTATTTTTAAATACCTTTTTGCTTTCTTCCGAGCGAGCTGGCATGATTTTTTGTAGCTGAGTAAGTTCCCAGACAGGTTGGCAAAGATCCCCCCCCCCCCCCCCCCCCAAAACGGCGAGCTTCAGCCGGAGCTAACGCCAGCATGCCAGCGCAGCCAACAATCTGGCCACACATTAACACTTTTGGTGTTATTCAATTTTATAAACCAGTAGTTACAAAATGACAAAAATTTAATGTACTTATCTTAAAAGTGCAGGTATAAAAAGTGTATTTAAAAAATTAATTTGTATGGGATTTTAAGGAATAGTGGCACAAATTTGTAATTTTGTGCAGTTAAGTCAAAAGTGAGCTTAAGCAAAAGGCAGTTAAATCAAAACTACTGTATATACATATAATAATAGGTACAAACTAATGATAAAAGGCAAGAGAAAACATATCAACTATCAGGAAAAATGAGTTAAATAATTAAAAATTTTTAAGACAAAAAAATAAGTATATAAAACTCAATCAAGAAAAATAGGTAAATAAAAATTGTTTAGAACTAGCTGCCTTGCTATTGACTTGTTGGGCTTGTGGAAGAAGATTCCAAAGACGTGACGCGTACAAGAAGAATTGCCATTCAGACACAAGATAGCGATGGCACGGGACGATAATCTTTTTCCCTCTTAGAGATCTTGCAAACCTGATTTTGTCATAAAGATATCGCGGGACTTGAGAATAAATAATTTTATGTAAATGTAAAAAAACGCAAATCTTAAGTAGATTTTCAAAAGATACACCGTAAAGCCTTGAGGAGAAACAAGAAACATGATCATACTTTCGTAAACCGTACACATATCTTAGTATATTGTTGTATAGCACATTTAGTTTTTGTTTACTATCGGAATCACAACTAGCAAAAAGTTCACATCCATAAAGTAATCCAGGGATGAGATAGGATTTGGCAAGAAGTTCTCTTATATGTAAGGGTGTGTAAAGCTGGGTAGACCATAAAGACCTCAGCTTCACATATATTTTACCCACAAGTGTGTTGACATGGGTCGACCAGGTAAGATTATTATTGAAACTATACCGAGGTTTTTAGTAGTATTTACAACTTCAATTTTTTCACCATTTATTGAAATGTCAACATTATTAACAGGACTAATCGTTTTTTTCCGAATTATTATACACTTACAGCCACATGCATAAAAAAAATTTATTTTAGGTTTAAGACTCACAATTGTTATTGAACAGTTTCACGCTAAAAACTGTTTAATATAAAATTGCATTCATAAACACTACAATAGACATTGTGTGATTTAAGGAATTTTAGGTTTCGATACTGGCAACGCCACCATGTTTTGTAGTTAGTGGTGCAGTAAAAAGAATATGATTTCATTCGGATATTGAAATAAATGAAGAGTTTTTATTGTTTTCGTGAAGTTAGGTTTTTTTGAACTCTCTTTATAATATATGTCGTTCATTATAACAGTGAATTATCTCCTTGTAATTAAATTTCGAGAAAACGAGCCTTTTATAGTGAATATTTTGCAGTTTTACTTCCGCGAGTAAGCAAGTAACGCAATCTATGGGGTTTTGGTGCAAATATTGGTGTTGCTTCACTGTAACTACGATAGATATGACTAAATGTGATATTATTGTACAAAAATATGTATTTATTAAATATATGGAGTTACCCCGCTTTTACAATAAACGACACATATATTTCTCAACCTATGCTGAGTACACATTGGGCATTTCTTTTGTTGTCATTTAGATTTTAACTGGTTTAGCAAAAGTCCGTTCGCAGAAGCCCAGCGATAAATTTTGCTTAAATCGTCGTTAAGTCTCATAATATATTGGCCAACAGAACGCACAGAGCTGCTTAGATATAATTGCACGTCGTCTGCATACATGTGAATATTGCAGTGCAGAAGTTGGTTTGGCAGATCATTTGCGTATAGTGAGAAGAGGAGAGGTCCAAGAATTGAACCTTAAGATACGAAAACAAAAGACGTGTTGAAGTTGGAGAAAAATTTAAAAAGTGCTTAAGCTTCAGTATCAGTGTGCTATGGTCTACCGTATCAAACGCTTTCGAGTAATCAAGTAAGACTAAAAAATGGTTTTACCGTTATCAAGTTCACGTCGGATGTTCTCTGAAACATCAAGCAAGGCAGAAACACAACTGTGATTCGAGCGAAACCCTGATTGCTTGTCAGACAATAACTTATTTTCAGATATGAACGAAGACATCTGAATATTCAGAATTTTTCTAAAACTTTAGATAGGTGGCATAGAATAGCAACTGGCCTGAATTCTAACTTCCGACTGGAGGGAAAGATGCTAGACGTGATAATGGTGTTAAATAAATGAGTTATGTAAGGTAAGAGAAGTGGCAGCAGTATGTTTACGAATTTCGGGTGCATGTTATCGCAACCTACTGCATTCGACTTAACTAACCTGATACATGAAAGAACGTCTGATTGACTAACACAAGAAAATTGGAAAGTATTAGTAGAATCAGTTACGGTACACCCAGCATTAACATAAGAGAAATCGTAGAAACTTTCATCTATTGCGGCAAAGGGGATGTTCGTGAAGGTTTTATTCAGCTCTTCAGCATCTATATGACAGTTATTATTGTTCTCCGTAGAGCAAACGCCAATTTCCCGTATGTCTGCTTGATGCCAAGTGCAGTACTAAATCGATTGGCATAGTATTCAGTTTTAGCACTTCTGATACATTTTTCCCAGCTGTTCTAAACTCTGTTAGTGATTCCGGGGTTCTAAGCCGATTCCATCTACGGTAAACTACATCCCTCGTATGAATAAAATATTTAATGGCAGAAGAAAACCAGTGTTTTGTTTTGGCAGATATAAGCTTTGTCTTAATAGGGACTCAGACATCATTGTTGAATATTATTCTGCAAAAATAATGCCTGTTCATCAACCGAGGCCATATAATAAATTTGACTCCATTCAATGCCATAAAAATTTTCTGAGAGCACGTTAATGTCAATACTTTTAAAATCACGAAAATTAACTATACGTTGTGTCAGTGGAGATCGGAAATTGTACGTCAGGAAAATTAAATCGTGTTTGGAAAAACACGTGGCGGAAACTTGGTCGTACAGCAAAACATTTAACGGGTTCGATACAAAAAATATGTCAAGTAACGTGCTACTGGTTATTGTAAAGTGTGTTGGTGTAACAGTGTTTGTGGGTGTTAATCATGGTGAAATAAGTTCATATTATGAAAAACAACTAACATAAAATAAATTATTTTTCAATATAAAGTTTGACTTTTGCCATGATAAAAATATATCAGGTATAGACAAAGGGTTAGGCCTATAAATACAACCTACTAGCATTTTTTACCATCAGCGTTAATTTCGATCAAAATAAACTCCACTTTTTTGCCAATGAGCGATACGTTTGATGAGGATCTAAGACGAACTTTGCATGTTAAATTACTTTTCACAAAAATAGCCACACCGCCAGCATTACCATTGTTGAAAGCCAGTTTTCGGATACACAAACAACATCAACGTTGGAGTTCTCAAAAACAAATCTGAATTAATCAGTTTTTTTGTTGAGACTCTGAGCATTGATGTGTGTAAGAGAGAACCCCCTTTTTTGTTTAGCTAATACTCTAACCATGTACATCGTAGTGTCCTTGGAATTTTCATTAATCGTGGTACAATTAACCATTGCCAAAAATATAATTTAAGTAAAAAACCTTAATAGCAACGCAAGAAAATAGAACTAATATTGAATATAGAGTTAAAAATAAAGTTAAAAAACAAAAATAGATAAAACGACAAAGTGCTGAAAAAGGCAAGAAACGCTGGAGAAATATATTAAATACGAATAATTTATATAATTTCATATAATGTAGCAAATCTTGAAAAATCAATAAACTTTGGTAACTTTATTACATATTTGAATAAATTTCATATTTTCTTTTTATCTGAAACTCATACAACATCAGAAAAGCGTCAGAATTTCACGTCGTTACTACGGAACTATACATTATATTGGATAGATGCAAAAAAATCTCATAACGCGGGGCGGGCAAGTGGAGGATCACTATATGGCTACAAAACAGACCTACAAAAAATGTATGATTTAAAATACTTGAATATTCATAATAATATAGTACTGTCAGCCAAATTAGAAACAACGGTGTTTTATTTCATACCAAGATATTTAAACCATGATATGGAAAAATTTGAAGATTTTATGGAAGAGTTTTACCCATCTAATTTTTGCATAATAGGTGATCTCAACGCGAGAATTAAAGATGAACAAGTTGTAGATAAGGAACTTTTGAAGTATTTAACGCACATTAGTGCAATTAGACATTCTAAAGATAAAGAATATAACACACAGGGTACAAAGCTGATGAATCTTATTGAGAATATTGGTGGAATGGTCCTAAACGGCAGGACGATAAATGACGTTTTAGGAGAGTTTAGTTTTTATGGTGCAAGAGGAAGTTCGGTCATTGATTATGCTATATGCTCACACAGTTTTCTTCAATTTGTAGATGATTTTAGAATTGCAGCCAAACCTTACTCTGACCATATGCCTATGTGCTTAAAAATTAAAAGTATCTGCTCTAACAACAACAGAAATGATCATCTTAAAATAATCAAAATGAACTGGAATATAAAAAATGCTTCGAAATATTCTGAAAATCTAAGCTTACTTTCTGGTATAATTGACCTACGAAACTACACAACGGTGGATGAAATAACTGCAATAATAAAAGAAAAAATAATACAAGCATATCCCGCTAAAAGCGGAACAATAACGTTCCACCCTAAACAGAAATGGTTTGACTGGCAATGTGCACGTTCTAAAAAACACCTTTCAAAATGCTTAAGCAAACTAAGGAATAATCACACGTTACTAAATAAGCACTGCTATTGCAATGCCAGAAGAAAACATAGAAACTTATACACTGCTAAAAAACTTATATATCAAAATAAAACCATTGAAATGCTAAATAATATGAAAACCAGCAGCGATTGGTGGAAAATATCTAACAATAGGAGGTCAAAAACTCCTGCAATAAAATGTAATATAAATGATGCTGATTTTTATGATAATTCTAGTAAAATGTTTAAAGATGAAAAATTAAACTCTACGATAAGTTGGACAATGCCATATTATGTAGACCCGTTTCTTGATTCGCCAATTGAAATGTGTGAAATATTAAGTTGTTAAAACTTTGAAACAAAATAAGACACCAGGGGAAGATGGCATCAATTTCGAATACTACAAATTTGCACCAATCAGTTTTATTAACGTGTTATCACAAGCGTTCAATCGAATCTTCCTACAAGAGACAATTCCTAAAAGTTTTCAAAAATCAATCTTACTACAACTTTTCAATAAAGGTGATCCATCTGATGCAACTAATTATCGTGGGCTATCGCTGATCGATACCTTATGTAAAATTTTCAACTCCATCTTACTTAATAAAAAAAAATAACAATATACTAAATGAATACCAAGCAGGATTCAGAAAAAGTTACTCAACAGTAGACAATATATTCAATTTGATAAACATCACAGACTACCAGACGAGACACGAAAGGGCAGATATTATATACTTATATCTGTCTCCCTCATACGAACTATATGACCAAAAGAAAACAAAAAATGTTCATGTTATTTGAAAAAAAAAATAAAAATTTTCATGTTTGTTTACACATTAATTTTCTATCGCAATAAAATTAAAACGAATTTTCACAGGTAAGTGTAAAGATGGAAAAATTTTACTTTTGTTTAAATAAATGTATTTATTTCTATTTTATTTCAGAAAAAACGGAAAGTGATCATCAGAAACTAGTTTTCGAAGTCTAAAATATATTTTTATATTTTTCAGCAGCATTGGACATAGTTTTTGGGTGGACAAGCAAAATGTGAGTATATACATATGCATGTAACTTTAAAAAGCACAGTTAGATTTTAATTGTTCATATCTTTTTTTAGGAAGTGCATTAAGGGATGTCCTCCTGGAGAAGATCTTCACTCCTTTCCGAAAAACCCAGTCAGGTAAATTGCTTGTATATACATATATATGTTGTGATTTGTGAAAAAGTGCGTTGCAGACTTTCCAAATGCATGTTGCTTTGCAGTGATACATTACAACTTATTCCTAAATGTAATGATTAAAATTGTAATGCACTCTGCTCCCAAATGTTAATAGGCATGGAAGAGCATTATAAAAGTATGACTGTCTTCCTAAATACAGAATGTGTGCTACATACATATATATGCATCTATACAGCACATACTTTTATAATACATACATACAGTTCTTCATTACCTCTAATGCATAATTTCCTCTACTCTGTCTATCAATATCCAATAATCTATTGATACATTGCATACATACGCTTATGAAGTCAGGCTGTTTCCAAACTTTTGAGATGGTAATTCCTGAGCTAGACTACCACTTATCTGCCTTAATGTGCATTTGAACACAATTATATAGCGTGTGCAGCTAACTTTGATATTTTATATGCAAATTTTTTAAAACTGCCAAAAATATGTTAAATGTGCAGGTAAACAAAGTGTACTTAAAAAATTATTTTGAAGAATAATCACAAAAAACAAAATATTTTGTGCAGCTAAGCTAAACCTCCGGATCGGGTTCACTACAGAAGAGATTTTACACATTTCCTTCCTAAAACATATTAAATAAAAATATACATACTCTTCACTAGACTCTGTGTCATAGTCCATTTCACGACACTCTTCATCACCATCGTCCGATTCCTCAAAGGCCTCATCATCAAACAATCATTACATTCGCCTCATCTACGGCAATTAAGTGTTTACTAAAGGGCAAAAGAAGATGAGAATTTTTGTGTGACCCCTGTAAGTATGGCTTATATGCTTGCCAGCACGCCATGCATAAATGCATTTATTGCAAGCTGTGTAAATATGAAAACGATCTGTAGCCATTACGTGATTTCATCCGGATGTTGGCCGCTTACATGAAGCAAACGAAAATGGCTTGATGTGTAGACTTGAAATGAACGTCCAATACATGTTGTTATCAAATCATTCTTTCGTTTTAGTATATAAGTTATATAATATAACGCACCGCGGCTGGAATATGATTGCTGACATACCCCAAGGAACGATTGCGCCGAATTATAACACTGAATTTGCTGTCACAGAATATGGAGTAGTCTGTGTCTCGAGTTTGCTTGGATGTAGTCGAAAACTAACACATCACTTGAAAGATTTAATTTTTATTTTTTTCTTTCTTTTATTTATTTCTTTTTTTTATAATTTTTATTTTAAATAAATCAAAAATCATGGTATTTCGTTCTGGGACGAGAATTTCGTCAGGCTGGCACTTTGGTGATGAAAACATAGAGATTGTTAATAATTATAAGTACCTTGGGGTTGATATTTCTTATAACCTATCCTTTAAAAAACATTTAAAAAACAAACTAGCTGCTTCTAAACTAGCAATTAATTCTACATGGACTAAATACATAAAAAACCCACAAATATTTGGCCAAAATAAGCTTCGTATTTTCTATGCTGCGTCTAGATCAATTATGTGCTATGCTGCACAAGTCTGGGGCTTTAAAAAATTTTATGAAGTGCAAAGGCTAGGCAGATTTTTCATAAAAAAAATGCTGCACTTACCTGAAACAACACCTAACTAAATGATTCACTTAGAAACCGGGGTTTAACTACCTTTTCAGTACCACACTAAAACTACACTATTTGTATATAAATAAACTATTAAACATGAAACCTAATAGGTTACCAAATATGCTGGCGAAAGAAATCATAAACTTAAATATATACTGGGCAAATGAGTGGTCTGAACTCTGTCAACAATTACAATTTAGTCCTACCTCCGCTGGACCACTATCTCTGCAATGGAAACAAATATTAAACCTGATAATGATTAAAGAAAATGAAGAATACATATCAAATGCCAAAACTCACAATTTCATGACCTATATTCCAACCTCAACCACAACGTTTCGCACTTGTATACTGCCTTCCCGTCGCATGTTGAAGGACTATTAATAAAAGTAAGAGGCAGTTTACTAGACATTAATGCAAGATGCTTCCGTCAAAATTCCGTGGGAATCTGCTCCTTATGCAATTTGGATGCAACAGAAAATACATTTCATCTTATTGGTGTCTGTCCAATATATAAACAGTACAGACTAAAATATTTTGGCAAAACACAACTAAATTCCTCCGAAGTCAATTCACTATTAAATGGCAAAAATTTTAACTCACTACACAGCTATCTACAATTATCTTTAAAATACAGAAAACTAATTACCAATGAACTCAATTTTTAAGATTTAAATATTAGGTCCGTTTGTTTACTTTTGCAGTAAAATGCAGTAAATGAGTAATTACTGAGTAAACTGAAAAATTTACTCTCAAAAAATGTTATTGTCCAAAAAAGTACGCGAACGGAAAAATAGTAAAAATTCGTAAGATTAAGGAAACAGCTGATGGCAAATAAATGTAGTGCTGAAAAAAATTTACACTTTTGACTACTCAACTCTTTTTCTTGTTGGTAGTCGATACAATACTTTTTATAACACGAAAATTTTAAGAAAATATAAATAATTCGTTTTATGTAATCTTTTCCATTTGTTTTTTATTTGATTTTTCTAATTTGTGTCTAGGCTAATTTATTCAGAAGATCATTTGTATTTGCTATTGATTACCTTAAAAGCAAGTGCAGTTCTAAGTAGTCAAGTACTTAGCAGTTTCACAACACTAGCAAATTAAAGTAATACAAACAAAATAAAACAAATGGTTTCTAAAACTTTTATTTCCTTTTTAATGATATGTGCTTAAAGTAACAAGCGAAAAATCTCATAATAACTATTCACTTTTTATTTTTGTGCCATTTTTATTTAATTTTGTTAAAAAATTAGAAATAACTTTGCAAATAGTGGTTAACTCAATATCATGTTCATTTAAAAAAAGTTAATATTAAATTTACACGTGTGTGCTTTACAAAAGAAAATAATGAAGAATGTAATCTAGAATATTCTCGTCTCAATTCTGACACTTCAGTTAGGGGTTGCCAAATATGGCAAAAATTTGTACGTATAGTTTGCATTGTGATATTTAACATTCGGCCATCCTTAGCTTAAGATCGACCTCGATCGGTTATGACATATAGTCTTCTAAATATTTGGGGCTTGTTTTGGCTCTGATTGGCCTTTTGGGTTTATGGTTTTCGTCCTCTGTTGATAAATCATCAACTACAGCGTCAGGAGGAGGTACTACTCGTGTCATATCTTCAGCCGCTACAACGCCTTCATAAAATCGCTGACATCGTTGGCTATCGAGGAAATCAGCCACACGATAACGATCGCTGGGCAACACTTCGGTCACCACATATGAACCTTTGTAATATGGTAAGAGCTTTGCAGATTCTCCCGTACTACCAGGATCGCGACGTATCATAACGGTGTCACCGGATACATAATCTAGAGCAGCACATCTCCTCTTGTTAAATTATGTTCTCTGTCTCTCTTGGTTAATTCTTATGCGGTCAATCACTTTAGTGCGCTACTCAATTGCATTGTGTTCTTCAGCATCGACAATTTTGTCATCCAATTTATTTGGTGACAATTTTCTTGGTTCATAACTAAACAATAACTTGAATGGAGTTGTCTTCAAAACGTTGTGAATACTATTATTTATGCTCCACTGGACAAGACCAATATGCTGGTCCCAATCGCTGCAATTTGGCTTCCGACATAACGTTGTAACATTGGTGTTATCGTTCGGTTAAGCCTTTCACACTGACCATTAGCTCTTGGAGTTGCCGTGGCGTTCAACACATGCATAATATCTTTATCGACGCAAATTTTTCGAAAAGGACTCCCAGTACATGCGGTACCTCTGTCCCATATAATACGAGTTGGACTACCAAACATAGATATAACATCAGCTAGCGCACGAACAGTAGTTTCGCTTTCAACATTACGTACAGGCTTCAGCATACAAAATTTTGTGAAACCATCTATAATGACTAAGATATACATCCTTCCGTAACGTACTCTTTCAAATGGGCCTAGATGGTCGACATGAATCGTGTGAAACGGTATGCCAATTTTGTCTAATGGATGTAGGAATCCCTGTTTTTTCCCAGGCTGTTTGTTATAAAGACACTCGAAACATGCGCCCACAAATCGTTTCACATAATTTCTAAGCCTAGGAAACCAGTAATTCTGCTTAATTTTTGAGACAACCTTATCTACACCAATGTGCCCCATTTCATCATGACAGGACTGTACAATCTTATACCTGGCTCCATCTGGAGTATATAGAAGTTTCTTTCATCCTCCAGCTTGTATACACGACCATTTTCGCTGTCAAATGTGTTCTGAATTCTCAAGTCATCCTTGGCCAGCTCAACTTTCTTCTGAAGAATCTCTTTGATGTAATTAATCTTGGAATCGCTCTCTTGTAAAATTTTCACCCAATCTAATGTTTCCAGGCTAGAGTGAAGAGCACAAATATCTGCCACTGAACTCGTATTCTCAGGCAATGTGATTGGATTTCGGCTCAATGCATCGGCATGCCTATTTTCAGCCCCAGGTGTGTGCTGGATTTCAAAGTCGTACTCCGACAGTTTCATCTTCCAATTCCAATTCTGGGTAAAATATCCTCTTTTGACATTGAGCTTCTCACATCATTACAATCGGTTTTAATAGTAAACGAGATGCCAATTAAATACACGCGAAAACGTTTCAACACCCACACAACAGCCAATGTCTCTACTCGGTAGAGTGGTAACGCGACTCTTCTCTTGATGTTTGACGACTAGCAAAAGCAACAGGATGAAATTTGTCATCAATTGGTTTCTGTAATAAAATCCCTGCTTAGCCATCCTGACAAGCGTCCGTATGGACCTCCGTTTCTGCATTTTTGCAATATATTACCAATACGCAACTCAATCTGCGGTCAATCTTCTCTTCAGGTTATCAAAAGAATCTTCCTCGTTTTCAGTCCACTTCCAAGCAACTTCTTTTTTTATTAGACGCGTCAGTGGTTTTGAAAGAATTGCATAATCTTTGATGAAGTTTCTAAAGTAACTCGTTAAACCAATAAACTGACGAACTTCATGTACGTTAGACGGCCGTTTAAACTCTATAACTGCGTTCGTTTTTAGTTGACTGGTGGTAATAGCACCGTCACTAATCTCATATCCCAAATACTCAATTCTGGTCATTAAAAATTTACACTTTTGTACATTTAATTTCAAATCGGCTCTTTTTAAAGCCTCTAAAACGGTTCGTAAATTATTGATGCAATCGTCAATATTTGTTGCAGGTATCAGTATATCGTCAAAGTATCCCATGGCAATCGTAAAACATAGAGGGCCTAATGTTGAGTTAATGAGCTTCTGAAATACGGCTGGACCATTAGCGACACCAAATGGAATCCTTACGAATTCGTAAAGTCCATCAGGCGTAAAAAAATCCGTCACATGACGAGAGTCTTCGGCTACCTTGACTTAGTAATAACCACATCGCATATCCAGCACGTTGAAATATTTCATTCCATGTAATCGGTTGATTTGATCGGCAATAACTGGTAGTGGATATTTAGTTTTTTTTTGTAACACGGTTTAAAGCTCTATAGTCTATGCATATCCATTTACCACCATTCTTTTTGCGTACTATTAACACTGGGCTAGCGTAATCTGAGTCAGAATCAACTATAATACCAGCATTCTTTAATTGACTCATTTCATCTCGACCAAATTCTTGCTCAGACTCGCTTAATCTATACGGCTTGTGCGTAACTGGGGTCTCATCCGTTAACTCAATCGAAAATTCCGCGTTCGCGCCACAACCAAGTTCATTGATATTCAAAGCAAAACAAATTCCTGTATTGTTGCAACAAATTTGTTAATTTAACTTTGTATTCATTAGGTATTTCAGCATTTATTTCAATTAAATTCAGAAATTCATCTTCTACCATGTCACATTCTTCGCAATCAGTTTTGCTTTCATCTAAAATACACAACTCTGCCTTAGTCAAACGCTCACCTTCATTAAAAACCACGTCTACTGTCAAACAATTCAAAATAGGGACAGCCAGACCATCAGCATTACCATTAATTATACAAGCTGGAATTATACACCCATTTCTATTAGTGGCTCAATTTATAAAATTTTCTTGTTCTTCCTTTATGGATTCACCAGCCGTAACAGCAACAAAACCCACATGGTTCGGTGGCAGCACTGTAGCCTCTTTAACCCATAAGCTGGTTTTTAGTTTAAGAAGATTTGGAATTTCTATTCGATCCAAATTATTCTTGGAATTGATCACCTTTCTTATAATAAACAATATGAGGTTGCTCCGTAAATGGCTGCACAATTAGCAATGGTATATCGAGTATATCATCGGCCACTATATGAACCAAAACATTTGCAACTGCTTCATCGACGTTTAAAGTTGCATTAAATATACCCAATGTAGATGTCATACCACCACCTACACCTCTTACCATCGTAATATCATGAGGGGCTGCACTTAATTCAAAATAAAACTCACTTGCTGTAGACTTTCTGATCATATTGCACTGACTACCGAAATCGGCGTAAGATTTTACTGGTTTTCCATTTATTTCAGCATCGAAAAAATATTTTTGGTTCATTACAATTGTCCCGTTTTGACTTTTTGCTACAGCGCATTGCCATTTGAATGCAATAATTTTTGAACTTCTGGCTCGTGAAGATTGAAGCATTGTCCGATACCATAATTGATTGGAACCCGTGTGTAGCAAATATGTCTGATAACAGGTTTATTGTATTTTTCGTAGAAGGTGCTTCGATTTTGCGTCAATCACAATCAAGAAATTGTGGTCCTGAAATGGCCCCGCGTAGTCTACATGGATTCTTTCCCAATTTTCATCTGGTTCCTGCCATTGATGTAGTGGGACTTTTGGTGGCTTATTCTGGACTTCAACGGAGCATTCACAAGCTCTTACAGTTTTTTCGATGTCTCGGTCAATTCCTTTCCAGTAGCAGTACCTTCTCGCGAGCTGCTTCATTCTAGTTATACCTGAGTGTGTGTGATGTAATTCTTGAAGAATTCTTGTCTGGAGACTTTTTTGGAATAAGCCCCTTTGGCCTTTGAATATGATCCCGTTATCAAGCATATAGTTCCCTTCATCATCATTACCATTTATCAGGTCTGCTAATATTTCCGAATTTATATACTGACTGGAGATTTCAAAAATTGATTCAGTACATAACTGATTAATTTCCTCGTTTATTAGTATATCCATAGATAGTGTTGTTTGAGGTTGTGTTGCACGGGATATACAGTCAACGTTGACATGGTCAGAACCTTTTTGAAAAACGATCTCGTAATCGAAACTTGCCAAAAATTCCGCATATCGCAGTAATCGGGATGCTGTGATAGCTGGCAATTTATTGTGCTGGTGGAAAATGCGTGTTAGGGGTCGGTTATCGGTTATGAGTTTGAATTTCCTCCCGTAGAGGTACACGAAAAAATAGTTTATAGTAAATACAATTGAAAGCGCTTCACGATCAATATGACTGTAATTTCTTTCAGATAGCGTTAGTGACCTTGAAGCGTACGCAATAGGGCGTTCAACCCCTTCGACTACATGTGAAATTACCCCTGTTATACCCGTAGGGCTAGCATCACATGCGACTATAATTGGAAGCGTTGGATCAAAAGGCATCAATACTTCATCACTGGCAATAATATTTTTAAGTTTTATGAAAACTGCTTCGCAACTTGAAGACCAATTGAATTTTGAATCCTTCTGGAGCAGCCGTCGTAATGGATATGTCACTGCCGACATACTCGTATTGGGAACAAATCTGGCGTAGTATGTAATCATGCCTAAAAACCTTCTGACATCATCTACGTTAACTGGTCGCGGCATCTCTATAATTGCTTTGACTTTCTTTTCCGATTTAGAAATTTTATTATATTCAACGGTTTGTCCCAGATACTCTATATGTGTCTGAAAAAACGAACATTTGCTCTTATTGAGATAAATCGTGTTGTTGCAGGCGCTCGAGGCACTCAATTAAGTTTTGTTGGCATTCAATTTCTGTGGTTCCGTGAATTATAATGTCGTCGAAATATGACATCGTTTTGTTTAATCCACATAGAATTTGTTGAATAATACGAATGAACTCAGATAAAGCGGTTTTTATGGCAAAAGAAAGGCGGTTAACTCGATAAGTCCCTTTATGGGTTGACATCGTTTGTATTTCTCTTGATTCTGGGCTTACTTGAAAATGAAGATACGCTTTATACAGGTCCAGTAGACAGAAAAACTTTGAGCCTTTGAGATTATTTAAAATTTCATCGATTCTGCGTATCGGGTAGTTTGCGGAAACCAGTTGTGGATTCACGCCTGGTTTATAATCAACGCAAAGTCGAATACCTCCATCTGGTTTTGGAATAATTACGAGTGGTGAACCCCAATCAGTTCTATCATATTTAGATATTATGCCAGCTGCTTCTAAGGCATTTAATTCTTTTTCCAAGGAACCTCTCGTTCCTTGAAAAATATTGGTTTTGCCCCCTCACGTAGTTGTAATGCAACTTTATAATTAGGAACACAACCTATTTTCTCTGTAAACACATCCTTGAATTCATCTGTAATATCTAAAATTGTACGTATTTTATTTGCTGTTACTAAATTAATATCATTAATTTCGTTGTATTTGTCGACTTGTTGAAGATTTATTCTCAAATGCCAAATACATGTTCGTCCAATAAGTGCATCATATTCACTCGGGACTACATACATTTCTCCGTTTGTTGTTAAATTATATTCAGCCATTACGTTTACCTTACCATCCGGAATAATATTTTTGGTATACGACCGGAAAGCTATTGTTGAGGGTTGTACTGGATCATTGATATTAAATTTTTTATACTGGTTTCTGGGAATTAATGTAAAAGCAACACCAGTGTTCACTTCAAATTTTTGACGCCGTCCATTTAATTTTACTTCGACATAGTACTTATCGGCATGATGAATATAATTTTGATTTGAAAATATATCGACAATATTATTAATGCCATAAATTTTGTTAATAGCCTCATCATTATCATAATATACTTTGTCTTTTGAAGATTTAATTAAAGTTGTAATACATACGTGTTGTACGTGTCCTTTTTTCCACATGAAAAACATTTAAGGTTATGTGTTTTAATTCGACAGTCTTTGATTCTGTGATTGTCTTTGCCGCTCCGTATACAGATATGGTCAATTCCCAACTGGCTATAGTTTATTCTGGATTTCGAACTACCTTGCGATTTTGAACGATTTCTGGAACGATATTTCTGGCGACTTGAAGTCCTGGATTGAATTTTGTTCACATCACTGCTGATGGGTTGTTTAGAATCAAGTTCATGGCTATCTATTTCCGATGCTTCTAATGCTAACGCTCTATATACAATATCTTAAAATTTTGCCTCCTTGGACTGGAGTAATTATTCACGAATTGAATTGTCTTTAATACCGCGTATAAATTATGCTCTCAGGAAAATGGGTGTTATATTTGTATTACAATCACATGTAGAAACTGTACTGTGTCGCCCGTGTCGACACCGTGTTAAAAAAATAACACAGTGGCAACTTTGTTTCGTCAAATAAATCAACTTTGGCATGTGACATTATCGGTGACAGGTAAACTTGGCGGAGACAGGTCAAATTTGTTTATATAAAAAGGGCAAATGGCTTGCTTCCGGCCTTTTCAATCGTAGACGGCAAAGAAATAAGTTGGCGACAAAAATAATTACACTGGTTAGAACGTAAGTATTATTGGTCCTTATTTGACAAAAATACTGGATCGACTTAGTGGACTTGTGCTCAAAGGTAAAGCGTTAATATATTTATGTTGTTCCCTAAATAGCTTTGTCAATAGAGGATAAAGACGGCAGCAGAGTTGGCCGATAATGCAACAGCTCTGAGAAGAAAGAGACAAGCCGTTGCAAT
Organism: Panzeria rudis; assembly: GCA_956483635.1. Lineage (NCBI taxonomy): Eukaryota > Metazoa > Arthropoda > Insecta > Diptera > Tachinidae > Panzeria > Panzeria rudis. Next base: position 60,452,517 of record OY101451.1, read on the forward strand.
CAATACTAAAATAGGTTAAAATCTCCGAAAGCCTATCAAAGCATACGCCAAATTTATTTTTCTCTTGTTCCTACGTTGCAACAGAAGCTTTTCTTAGGTGCTGATTTTATGAAAGCTTTCAATTTGATTAGGTTTGAAATTAATAGCCAAGGTGTTAAAATAAATTATGATGAGGAGGATGTTTCATTTCCTAGATTGCATATTTTAGATAGCCGACAGCAAGAATGTTTGGATAAAGTCATAGAATTATTTCCATGTTTTACTCGTAAGGAACGCGGTAAAACTTCATTGGAAGAACACTCCATAGATACAGGCGATGCGGTACCAATTAAAGAAAAGCATTATCCAGTGTCACCAGCGGTTCAGAGTCTAATGTATGGAGAATTGAATAGAATCGGTGTCATTGAGCCAAGCGAAAGCCCTTGGAACAATAGGGTCACTATAGTGCTAAAAGGTGATAAAGTCATATTTTGTTTAGATGCTCGGCGTCTCAATGAGGTTTATTGCGGATTATGCGACGATAACTGCTCCGATATGTGAAACTTTAAAGAAAGGAAAAACATTTTTATTCACCGAAGAAGCTCGAAAGGCGTTTGATAAGCTTAAATCATGTTTAACCAGTAGTCCCGTGTTAACACACCCAGACTTTAATAAAATATTTTATATTCAATGCGATGCGTCAGATGTTGGCATAGGAGCCGTCCTGTTTTAGGAGGATGATGAGGGAGGAGAGCATCCTATTGCTTATTTCTCAAAAAAAATTACGACACCCCAGAAGAACTACTCAGTGACAGAGCGGGAGTGCCTCGCGGTAGTTTCAGCGGTAAAATGCTTCAGGCCATACATTGAACTCATGCATTTTGTCATCATAACGGATCACTCAAGTCTAAAGTGGTTGATGGGCCAGCGCGATCTGGTCGGTCGTCTTGCTAGGTGGAGTCTACAATTACAATCCTTTTCGTTTAAAATCGAGCATAGGAAAGGTTCGCAAAACATCGTACCTGATACTCTGTCAAGATACGACATGGATGAAATTGATTTGGTACTTATAATGGAGTTAGACCCAACAGCATTTTTGTGTGAAGACTATTATGAATTAATTAAAACGATTGAAAGCAATATTGACAGTTTACCAGATGTTAAGGTTGTCGACGGCAGAATTTACAAGAGAACAATACCCTATGATGGTGATATCAGTCGTGAAGAATATACGTGGAAACTTTGGATACCGAACGGACTAACACAAGAATTAATTGCTAGAGCACATGAACCACCTACAGTCGCACATGGAGGAATCGGAAAAAACAATCAACAGACTTCGTGAACATTTTTACTGGCCGCATTTAAACACCCAGGTACGAGATTTTGTAAGTCGATGCGAAATATGTAAAGAAAGTAAGCCTAGTAATATGGTGCTCAGACCAACAATGGGACGTGAAGCCGATGCTAGTTGTCCATTTCAACGCATTTATATTGATTTTTTAGGCCCCTACGTACGCTCTAAGAAAGGCAATTCATTTATTTTTATAGTATTGGATTATTTTTTAAAATATGTACTAATGAAAGCGATGTCCAAGGCTAATTCAAAGAATGTAATTGATTTTCTTACTAAAGAAGTGTTCTAATAATTCGGGTGTCCAGAGATATTGGTGTCAGACAATGGAAAGCAGTTTGTATGTAAAGAGTTTGCGGAGGTGATGAAAAGTTTTGGTATAGAGCATGTACGAACATCAAATTATGCGCCTCAGGCAAACGCCTCAGAACGAGTCAACCAGTCGGTATTGGCAGCTATAATATCGTTTTTGGATAAGAATCAACTAGACTGGGACAAATATTTATGTGAAATTGAATGTTCGCTTACGTCATCAGTTCACACTGCTACTGGGGTGACGCCATACTTTATCTTGTTTGGCACAAACATGATCACACATGCTTCAGCCTACAAATTAGCACGAAAATGGAATACGTTAGAAGAGTCTGCCAACCGTATTGAGAGTCGAGGAGGATATCTAGAACTGGTTCGTGACCAAGTTAACAAGAATTTGCATAAAAGTTATGAATGTAATGCAAAACGATACAATATCAGATGTCGGGAAACCAAATTCCACGCTGGTCAAGAGGTATATCGCCGTAATTTTCAATTATCCGATTTTTCAAAACAGTTATCAGCGAAACTCTGCAAGAAGTTTATAAAGTGTCGAATCACCAGACCAGTGGGAAATAACCTTTACGAGGTGGAAAATTTACAAGGAAAAAGGCAAGGTGTTTTCCACGCTAAAGATTTAAAGGCGTAGTTGAGAGATAGCGACGGTATAGAACTTTATCATATTAGCAAATATGATTTGCTAATATGATAAAGTAAATACGCCCACGAAAGGTGGTGTGCACTGTGTCGCCCGTGTCGACACCGTGTTAAAAAAATAACACAGTGGCAACTTTGTGTCGTCAAATAAATCAGCTTTGACATGTGACATTATCGGTGACAGGTGAAGTTGGCGGCGACAGGTCAAATTTTTTTATATAAAAAGGGCAAATGGCTTGCTTCCGGCCTTTTCAATCGTAGACGGCAAAGAAATAAGTTGGCGACAAAAATAATTACACTGGTTAGAACGTAAGTATTATTGGTCCTTATTTGACAAAAATACTGGATCGACTTAGTTTACTTGTGCTCAAAGGTAAAGCGTTAATATATTTATGTTGTTCCCTAAATAGCTTTGCCAATAGAGGATAAAGACGGCTGCAGAGTTGGCCGATAATGCAATAGCTCTGAGAAGAAAGAGACCAGTACTAAAATAGGTTAAAAATCTCCGAAAGCCTATCAAGGCATACGCCAAATTAACATTTCTGCAAAGAAGCCCCATCACCCACAACATTGTCGTCCATCCATCGGCTAAATCCCCCAACTTCTGCTGCAGCTCTAATTTTTGCCAGGAGCTCACAAGTGTCTGTGTAAAACGCCAACCATAATCCTTAGTCAAATCGTTAACATCTACACGATTAAGCAACATAAACCCTGCCATTGCGACTAAAACGCCAACAGAAAAGTCACACAAACCCTAGCCACGATTGTGAAAGCGAACAACAACCGTTGGAGTAACACCATTGGCCATTAAACAGCCATTACGGCCATAGTGTCTAACAAACCGTTCGACTGGTGCTGTGCAACCATCTCCACCGACAGCTAACACCACAACTACACGTGTACTGAGAACCCTAACATTTTGCAATGACATCCGTGGAATGATAGTTGAGTGAAACCTGTGTGTGTCAGTGAGTAAGTTTGATTTATTTTAGATATAATTGCCTATTTTTGTGAAGATTCCAAAGGAATCGTGACAAATAAATAATAAAACAGGAGGAGAGTCTGTTAAATTAATAGGTTGGGTAAGGTTTGTGTGTAAAAAGAAGAAAAGGCCAGTAGAAGCACTGAAAAAGTTTCGCTAAACAAAAAGATTATTTAAAAACAGTGGTACTATAGCCATGGCGGGTGAAAAGTCAACAGCATCACCTTTACTACCTACCTATTAAAACGCCTACAACAGTGAAAAAAATTCAATCAAACGTATCAGTATCCTCATCATCACTATTCCGGATTACACCTGCATCAAGAAACAACAGGAATCATTGGTGACTATACTAAAAGTTCTAGCTGCAGGCAACATCATTAGCTTTCATAGCCAGCAATATCAACAATAGCATCAATCATCAGTCATCAGTGGCGTCAGTCATCAGGAGTGTAAAGCGTCAGTCATCAGTCATCAGCAATAACATCAACATTCACAACCTAACATCCCACAGAAATATTGGATCTACAACCAGCCAAGATCGGTCACATCATTGGACATCATCTACTCAACACACCAGGAATTCAAAAGATAAGTAAACGTTTTATTTATTTACACTTTAAAGTCTGCTTATCCCATTGAATTCGCGAAAACAGTCGCCTTTGTGTACATTTTTATATTTTGAAGTTTTTTTTATCAAGTTTAAAAAGAAGTTTTTTTTCTATATATTTTTTTCCACCCTTAAAAAAAGAACTGTGTGTCTGGGCGATGATTACATCCCCCACCAAACCACCAAAGTCGCTCAAGCCGCAACCTAAAACAAAACAAAGTAAACAAATTTTGATATTTTCGAAATTCTGTCGGATTTTCATCGCGTATACAAAATTCGTTACCGTTGTCAGTTAAACTAGGCCAAGTAAACTTTTGTATCAATGCTTAATCATGATATTCTAAGTTTATTAATCTCTTTGAGCCAAAGTAAAGTTGTAATGTCGGCAATTTTGTGAAAAAGTTTAATATTTCTTGCCTTGTAAAAACACAGCGTAGGACAAAAGTTAACAGCCTTCAAATTTATTACACCATAACATGATTTGTACAATAATATTTAATGCCATGATTAAGCAATGACAACAAACAACCTTTTTATGAAATAGAACTGAATAGAATGAAATTGAGATCTTTATCATAAACGTGAGCAATTAAATTTCTGAAAGTGTACATTCTTTCGGTTAATATCTAAATTAAATACATCCAAAAATTTGCTTAAAAGTCATCTTGCTCAGTTTATAAAAAAAAGAAAAAACTAAAGCACGCTTTTCCAAATTACATACTAAATACCGTACGCTCCATAAGTCTTTACCCAGGTTAACACAAATCCTTATAAATTATCACATTTTACAAATTTATGGATGAATTTAAATACCATTCAGTTTATGTTCCACAACGAAAGAAAGTTTTATACAAATTTATAATTATTTTATTGCAAGGGTAGAATTCTCGTGTGGAGTTGGCTGTCTCCCATCGAGCGCGTCCCCAGGTGGCGGATAGGGGAGCTCGACACCCGGATATCTTCGTCTCATCTCATACAAGTGGTCGAAGTGCTCCGGATGTTGATCAAAGCTATCCTATGGGGATCTGGTACATTGTATAAATGGCCACCTCCCCTTAGGCCAAGCTTAGGTTTAATCGGGTTATGCAATAGGCTGAGAGATCATTGTGACCCTAACGGGTCACTTCGGCCAGAGGTATCGTGGAGGAGCGCATTTTGAGTATCCATGGGAGGTCGGGGTACTGTGATACCTTTTATATCGGGTCACTGGACTCAGGACTCCTACTGTCTCATGGTTGCAGGAGCTGCTGGTTCCTCCACACGATACATTTCACCTCCGATACATTTCACCTCACTGTCTAACCTCGAACCCGCGGACCAAAACATTCAGCCCATCCTTATCCCTATATCCTATTTTCCCATCTTTATCCCCATCCCTTCCCCACTTGTAAGGTTAAGGTGGTTGGTCAGCAGTGCCGAGAACCTGGATGGCTAGTAAGTGGTAAAATATAACTAATCGATAACAGCTCCCCTCCGATGCCATGGCAAAGGTCGGTTGTAAGATTAGTCGCCTTGTTCATGCACGCCGTCACTGTATGGATGGATCACCCGTTACTGGCATACTCGTGGGAACAAAATTGATATCCAAAATAACAAAAATTTAAAAACAAACTCCGCAAAGAGCCAGCCTGGGAAACCAAAGCCGGCTGTTTGCAAACAGGCTACCCTCAAGGATAGTCTGATAAAACAGGGCACCGAGATAGCAGCTTGCAGTGCCCAAAACATAAAACGCACCGAGATAACATCATGTAGTACTTCAAATGACAATAACAACAACACCATTTGTCAAAACAAGGGCACCGAGATAACTTCAGATAGTGCACCCTCTAGCAGCAAACTAACTTTTCTGGTTGGTATGGGGTCATCGTCAACCTCGGCGACTATAGTCCCTGCATCAGATCCTGCTACATCTGCAAGCGAAGGCCAAAGCCGCAACTTACAGCGCAAAGCCTTCGTAGAAAGACGGGCAGCAATGAGGGTGGTTGAAAAGCACAAAGACAAACCTGTCGACACCCTCTCCGATAAGCAAAAATCTGCTCTACAGTGGGCCAAAGATCTCTTGGAAAAAACGGACGACTCACCATCTTCCGAAGCTCTGCCCAAGAGACAGCGGTCAGGTGAAGAGCCATCCCCTTCCAACCAGCCGGAATCCAAAAAATCCAGGCAAACCCTTCCTCGTGTCGTCAATAGACCGTATTGTGAGGTTGCCAAAAACCCATTGTCTACAATGGGGACAGCGATGGAGCTATCTCCCAGGACAACTGGGGGATAATCCGCCAAAGGATGTGGGAGGTGTACTGGAGGATCCTTCAGGAGAATCCAGGACCCGCTCCACAAAACGTAGATGCTGGCTGGTTTCAGGGCCATGTGAAACTGATATCATGCGCCAACGATCGGTCGGCGGAATTGCTTAAACTGGCGGTGGCAGCTTTAGGGGAAGTGTGGCCAGGCACGCGGTTGAACGTGATACCGGCCTGCGATATTCCACGCAGATCCGTCACAACCATTCCGGCTGAGCCACACGAACCCGAAGCTATCCTGGCGTTCATACGGAGCGGAAACCTTGACCTCCCAACCCACGACTGGAAGGTGGTCAGGGTGGACGACCCCGTAGGCTCGACCAGGAAAGTGGTCATCGTCCTGAACAAGGACTCCTTGGCGCCACTGCGGCAGAGACAAGGCATAATTCACTATGGCTTCCTTAGTATTAAGCTAATTGTCTACCGCGGTGACGACAAGGGTGACGCTATAGCCACGGCCAGCGAAGGTGAAGAAGCAGCGCAGGCCCTCTCTACCGACATCGATGACCTCCCCGGCCCAGGGGTCTCGGAGGATAACCAATCCATCACTGGTATGGTTGGTGATCTTCTGGGGCGCATGGGCATGGGGGAAGACGAGGACAACTTTCTGGACTCTGATCCAGAGGATGCCAACGTCACGGTCGTCGAGAATATCGAGGCGGAATAATGGCGAAGGTGACGCAAATAAACCTTCACCACGCTAAGGCGGCATCCGCTGCTCTAATCACTCGTCTCGCAGAGCGGGACGTAGATGTTGCATTGATCCAGGAGCCGTGGACCCATAACGGCAAAATTCTTGGTCTCAATGCCATTGGCTATAATATATTGTATGCCAACTGCTCAGGTAAAATTAGATCCTGTATCCTTGCTAACTAGCATCATAATATCTTCATTCTATCTAATTATAGTGATGAAGACACAGTAACCGTTGCATGGGAGAGAAAAAACAGCACAATTTGGCTCCTTTCATGCCACATGCCACATGACCACACGGACCCTCCACCCAAAAACTTGGTCCGCAACATGGTCACGGCAGCAAATCTCGCTCGCATTCCAGTCATCATGGGAGCCGATGCAAATGCTCATCACTTGTTCTGGGGCAGCTCGGATACAAACACAAGAGGTGAGTGTATAGCCGACTTTCTATTGAACTATAACTTAGTAGTAGCTAATAGAGGTTCAGAACCTACCTTTGTAGTTGCCAATAGGCAAGAGGTATTGCATATTACGCTACTAACGGCAAATCATGCACATCTGGTTCAAGATTGGAAAGTTTCGAAGGACTGCTTCTTCTCTGATCATTGCTATCTTCAATTCCACATCAGTGGAAGAAATGAGATAGCTAAACCCTTCTGCAACCACAGAAAAATAAACTTGGAAACAGAAGGAGATATTCTCAACAACCTACTACCGCGACAGCCACTTATTGAGGCGATTGCGGACATTGATTCCACGGTGAATCAATTAACTACCGCTTTCAACAACGCAATAACACAGTCATCTCCACCCTCTTTCGTCAGAGGGAACAAAAGACCTCATTGGTGGACTCCCACCCTCTTTGAATCGCTTAAGAAATGTAGAAAGCTATTCAACGAGGCAAAGAGTACTGGAAACTGGTCTCTTTACAAGTCTTCCTTGAATAAGTTTAAAAATGAGGTGAGGAGCGCTAAGAGAGCGTCTTGGAGGACCTTCTGTGGAAACGTAGAGTTCCTCCGAGATGCACCGATTGCGCAAAATCCTCGCTAAATCTTCATCCGTCCCTGGCTACATCCAGAAAACTAATGGTGAATGGGCTTCCAGTGGACAAGAATCACTGGATATACCCATGGATACCCATTTCCCGGGGTGTCAACTAGTAGCAAGACGCAATGCTGAAACCTCCTGCCACAATATATCTAACTCATCTATCGTGGTGAATGAAGAAAGATTGCAATAAGCAATCAGCAGTTTGCAACCGTTCAAGTCTCCTGGGCCGGACGGTATTATCCCTGCTGCCTTGCAACACAACGTTGCAATTATCACACCGTGGTTAATAAATATATATAAAGCTTGCCTTGAATGGTCATACGTCCCTCAACAATGGACCATTTGTGATATAATCTTCATTCCAAACGGGGGAAAAACATCGCACACCAAAGCCAAAGACTGCAGACCAATCAGTCTGTCGTCCTTCTTGCTAAAAACCCTGGAAAGAATTGTCGACATTCACATCAGAACGACGATCAACACCAGGCTTATCTCTCCTTCTCAACATGCTTATACGAAGGGCAAATCTGTTGAGACGGCACTACACTCATTAGTGGGCTACAATGAGAGATCACTTGAGTTCAAAAACTATACACTGGTGGCATTTCTAGATATAGAAGGTGCCTTCAATAACGTTAAGCCAGCTGCTATCAAGAAGGCACTTGTGGAAACTGGCATTGACAGTACTACGGTCGGATTTGTTTGTAATGGTATGTGGTTTTCTTGCAAGCACGTGTAGCCTGAAGAATTAGTTGGTTTTTATTTTCCTCTTAAGCACTTGTAACCTAGAGGTAGAGCTCTTAATAAAACTATTAATGTTTCTGTCTTAAAAAGAACTCAATCATAAACTTTATTTTACTTTCTTTTATATTAAAACAATTAAAGTAAAAGTGCTTATCTACTAGGAAATAAAATTGTATTAAACTGCTAATTTAACAATGACATATATTCATGTATGTTGATGAAATAAATTGCTAACTTGACTGTTTATGCGGTTATTGACATAGAACAAACAAAAATATTAAATGCAAATGAACAACAAAGAATAAAATCATTACTTAAACAAAGTATTATGTTACAATAAATAAATTCTATGAATGACCTAATTTTATACATTGCAAGCGATTGAGCAACAAACTATTAACAATTTGTATGAACATGCTCCCCGCGTTGAGTGAAGCTCAAAAAAAGAAACGAAAAAAAACTTAAAATAAAGTTATAATAGCATAGTAACACCTAAGACAATAAGATTTGTTATTTTTATTGTGCTGAGCTGGCATTCCTTGTAGTATGAAAAGAGGCTGTGTTGATTCTTTTATGTGTACGGTGAAGTCAGTATCTGCTTTCTGTATACGAGGTGCTGGAATTGGAGCTGAGTTAGCCAGTTGTTGATGGGATTTTCGTTTGAGTAGTAAGTAAATTGAAATGCAGAGCGTGATGATCAATGCTGTGTAACCAGTTGCCATGTGATGGTAATTGTTAGTTTCAATTTTGTTTGGTAGTTTCAGTATTTCTTGTGCAGCTAATGAGGTTTGTAGAGTTGTTAAATTTTTAACTTGTGATACATGTATTTCATTCAGCAATGGTTTCAAATGCTCCCTGTGGCTCTGTTCGCTTGGTTCCCAAAGATTAGTGTATGAAGTCGTAAGTGAAGTAGAAATTGCTTGCTGTGCCTGCATCGTCATGAATTATTATTTAAGGACGCACTCTGATTCCAGAGCAAGCAAACCAGATCCGTCAAGTGTTATTTGTGTAATTTCTTGCTTGCATACTGCCGTCGCATGAGATGTACCTGCAACTGCGTAGATCCATTTGTTTTTATGGTGGAGAGGTATCCAAGCGGGAATGTCTTTTATTTGCTGTACTGGGCAATCTAAATGAGTTTTGTTATAAAATAAATTTATTTCGCAAGAACATGTTGATGAACCCTGTTCATATCTTACTTGACCTTTGGAGCAGAGATACATATCTTCTGTAAGAAGTGAGCATGATTTGAAGTCAGTGTTACTAATCGTAAAATACTGATTTCGAACAATGTTGATGATCAGAAGAGCTGCACACGGCTTTATTGAAACAAGGGTTTTGTTGATCCAATTTGGCACTGGAATAATGTTAAATATTTCAAATCGATCGCGTTCTATTAGTGGTAATGTAATACTGAAAATTACTGTGTTTGCGGTAAGTCCTCCCTTTATCCTCATTAGTTTGTATAGTTGTAAAGTATCTTCATTTTTCACAGGTAATTCTAGCGATTCAGGTAAATGAAATTTAATTTTTTTTACTTCTTGCTGTAATTGGTGAGGAGTTAATAATAATGGACTTATGATGCCGTGGTGAGTGTTTGTCAAAATAACAAGTATTGACGACTGTGTACGCTGCAAATTTGCTGCCGTAATACTTAACTGGATACATAGTGACGAAAAAATACGGTAAATTCTTTCTTGATGATACTCTTCTCTATTATCCCGTATCATGTTGTGCACTTCTGCTATTTGGAGATCAATTTGGTCAAACTTCTTCTTCACTGCTTCTTGGTCGGCCTTCATAATGTTAATTGTTGAATCTATGATTGACGTCTGTTTTTTTAAAAGATTCAACAAATGTTCTTCATTTTCCTTGACTTGTGAAATTGTATGTGCCATTTCGTTCGCATATTCAGAATCCAATACTTCAAATAGTGAATGTGCGATATTCCCAACCAGGTCTAGTGCTGCCCTCTTATGTATTCTTCCTGAGAGTAAAGTGCTGTCTATGGATAGTTCAGCTTCCGTGTGCTCAAAATATTTTACTAGGTTTGTACATGTTGATTTATCTAGCATATCTTTACATAAGTGATCTAATATCCTTGTCCCTTCTGCGAATAATGCGGCTTCAGACCAAAACTCTTTTAAATCGTAATATATCACCAGTTGCCATTCTGTGGATGAAATTGCCGCTGAACCGATTCCTTCAAAATGTATGCCCAAATGACTTCCAAACCGTTTATTATGTATTTGTACTCCTAATGCTAATGGTATTAGGAAAAGAGAAGCCATGACGTTGAAAATACTAGTGTTTAGAGAAGTCAGTCTCTTTTTCTTAGGTATTTTAATTTGCTCATGTTGAGTTGTAAGAGATTCGTCAACTCGATGACCTTTAGAGATCTCATGTTGTGAACTAGTCGGATCGTTGGAGTCTTTCTGGGGAACTATTTCATTAGGTTCCGTATTGTCGATTGGCAATGGTGCTAAGCGAGTAATAGCTCTTCTGAAAATACCGTTTGACGTTTTGATGTCAACCACTCGGAACAAGCCATCATCTCCGTAATGTACTTTTATAACTCTCCCCAATGGCCACTTTAAAGGAGCTGTATTATCTTCTTTTACTATGACCATATCCCCAGATTTAATGTTATTTTTATGTATCTTCCACTTGTGTCGATATTGGAGTTCGCATAGGTATTCTCGTGACCATCGCCTCCAAAATTCAAGTTTCAAATGTGTTACCAATTTCCACCTGGTCAATAAATGTATTCCTTTTTCTGTGGCACTTACGTCGACTTGAGCATTCAGTAGTTCTCCAATGAGAAAGTGACCTGGGGTTAAGGCAGCCAAGTCATTTGGATTGTCTGACATTGGACTTTTGGCCGAGAATTAAGAATGCCTTCGATCTCTATTATTACAGTCTCAAGCTCTTCATACGTCAAGGATGCTGTAGCAGTACTTCTAACTAAAAGATGTTTTGCTGACTTAACCGCGGCTTCCCAAAGCCCACCGAAATGAGGTGCTCTAGGTGGTATGAAATGAAAGATGATTCCTTTAGATGTACATTCTTTAGTGATGTTATTGTGAGCTGCGTTTGTATAAATTGCGTCGGGCAGTTCATTAAGCTGATTTTTTGCACCAACGAAGTTTGTTGCGTTGTCACAGTACAGATTTTTACAATGACCTCTTCTGCTAATAAACCGTTTTAATGCACCTATAAAAGCTTCTGTTGTTAAATCGCTGACTAATTCCAAGTGTACCGCCTTGGTTGCAAAACAACAAAACACTGCTACGTAGGCCTTATGTGGACGTTTTCCTTTTATTTTGTGATGAATCCAGAAAGGTCCACAAAAATCAACACCGGAATTTATGAACGCTCTAGCTGGGGTGACTCTTGTAGTTGGCAAGTTACCCCTGATTTGATTAAGTAATTGTGGTTTGGCTCGAGTACATTTTACGCAATGTTTCACAATTGATCGAGCTGCTGACTTTCCCTTGACTTGCCAATATCTTTGCCTCATATGCGCTAAAAGTACTTGTGGCCCACAGTGCCGATTTTGTTCGTGCACTTCTTGCAGAAGTACTTTCGATATTGGATCATTGTATGGAATTAGCATTGGGTGTCTGGCGTCATACGGGAGTGATGAGGACTGTAACCGGCCTCCGACTCTTATAATACCGTTAGTATCCATAAACGGAGCAAGATTCTTATATGGACTGTTTTTACTCACGTCCTTATATTTTATTAAACTTTTCAAATCTTCATCGAAGTCTGATTTTTGCATTGTCTGAACGATAACCATCAAAGCGTTTTCTAGTTCTTGAACTGATAGCATTAATTCGTATTGTTTTGTGCGTCTTCTCGCCTTGTTGATGAATCTGAGCATGTAACCTACCACCCGTTGTAGTGTTCTGAAAGACCCGATACCTTTTTCAGTTCCATGTCGGTATCGTCGCTTATAGCACGGGCCTTTGAGTATATTTCAGGCCAAATTTCTTTTTTTCCGTGTAGAAACATTGGTCCGTAGAACCATAGAGTGCATGTTGCTAGTTTTGATGGGGAGAGGCCTCGTGATATAATATCCGCCGGGTTTTCTTTTGATTTAACATGTCTCCACTGTTCAGCGATGGTCAATTCCTGTATGGCAGCGATTCGATTAGCCACAAATGTATGGTAGGATGATGATTCCGAATTTATCCAAGCTAGAACGATTTCTGAGTCAGTCCATAGATATGTGAGCGTATGCTCGAGCTTCAAATCCCTCTTTACCCTCACTGTTAGTCTGGCGTTTTAATGGTGCTACCCGTGATTTGGCGCAGAGTAGTCTCACCATTACTTGATCGTTTTTGATAACTGATCTTATGTAAATAGTTGCACCATATGCTTTTTCTGATGCATCAGCAAAGGCATGAATTTGTGTGTTTGATGAGATATTTCCTTCAAAGATATGTCGTGGAATTTCTAGATTGTTCAACTGTTCTAATTCATTACGGTATGTCGCCCACCTTGTATGAAGCTTTGTTGGTAATGCATTATCCCAGTCAAATTTCGTTTGCCAAAGTTCTTGAATAAATATTTTAGCAGAGACTACAATTGGTGAAAGTAATCCTAACGCATCGAATAGTCTGGCTAACTGTACGCTTGGTGACTTCCTGCATTTCCTTGAGTGCTACCTTAACACAAAATTTGTCACGTTTCGGCATCCATGATAAGCCTAATGTTTTTACCGTATGGTTTTTTCACTATTGAAATCAAACTTAACTTCTTGTTGCTGCTGCCCAGCGTTTTGAAGTAGCTGTGGGTGGTTTGCAGTCCATTTTTGTAGTTTAAAGCCATGCTGGCTAAGTATGTGATTTAATTCCTTTTGGATCGCTATGGCTGTGTTTAAGCTGTCATCTCCACCTATCCCATCATCCACGTAGAAGTTTTCAAGCAAAAATTTAGATCCACATGGATATCGTGTCATGTTCCTTTTTGCTATCGTCTCCAAACATTTCGTTGCCAAATATGGGGCAGCACGTGTTTCATAGGTAACAGTATTCAGTTGATAATATTTTACTGCCATGGTTGGGTCTTCTCTCCATATAATGATTTGGAATTTTCTATCGTCTGGGTGTATTACTATTTGACGATACATGTTTACGCGCATAGTGTAAACGTCCCCTGATTACTGTTCAGTGGACGTTTCTATGTTTTATTCGTTAATTTGTTGTAATGTTTCTCTATACTGTTTTCTTGTAATACTCTTACTTACATTTTGTAAGCCCAAAAGTACGGTACGTACGTGAAACCTCAAATTTGGAATAAAATAAAACCCCCTTGATTTAGAAAAAACAAATCTTTTAAACCCTTTTTCTTTTTCTTTATATATTTTTGGAAAATATTTCGAGGAAACATTTTGGTCCCCGAGTCCTTGGAATATTTTCACGGGAATATTTTATTTTCAGTACATCAAGTGCCCTTTTCACCCTAACCACAAATTTTTTCATCAGCGATCATTTCATCGATCATCCAAATCCAACCCTTATTTCATACCCATTGTTAAACAAGGTAAGTTGTGTGTTTTTTAATTTTTTGTGGAATAAAAATAAAAGTGACAATATAAAAAAGAAATTAAAAACTTCAAACCCTTTGTGCTAAAAGAAAACACCAACAAGTGGTAAAATCATTTTGCCGTCGGCAAAACACAAGTGTGAATTTTTTTGCAAATTGCTTATTATTTGTTTGTTTTACTCGTTTTTTATCCTTATTTCGCGTGTGCTTTTCCCCCTCTATAAAAGATCATTTTTGAATAAAAATATCCTAAATTTTTTATATATTACCCTATTTTTTTGTATAAAAGAAAATATAAATACATCCATAAACTTTTATACATTCTATTTTAAAGTGATATTTGCTAAATTAAAAGTGTTCTTGTTGTTTTTTATGCGCGCTTTAATTATCTGTTAACTATTCTGTTAACAAAAGCTTTTTGTTTTTTTTAGCCAATTGTGCTTAAAAGAGAATAAAAGAAGATTAAATTAGTCGGTTTATTTTATTCGTTTGTTTTTTTTTACTCGTTGGTTTAATTGTAAACAAAAAAAAAGGGACGGACATACGAATAAAATAATTAATTTAATATTGTGATTTGTGTAAATAATTAAAAGCAAAAGCACAGCAAAAAAAATTTATAAATAAATTAAAACCCTTTAATCCCAGTGATAGTGAGTGAGTGTCTTATATTTTCTAAATAAGAGAAACCACCACTAGTTACTCTTGTGTTTGTTGGTTGGTTTTTTTCTTTATATTGTCACACACACACACACAAAACCTTACACTAGTGCTGCAACTTTTTTAACCGTGCGAAGAACCGGTTACTATTTAATTTATTGTGCGGAAGTGATTTTTTTACTCCTTTTTAATTTTATCCTATTTATTGTGCAACTTACTTAACAATTTTTACCACAATAAATTCTTTTTGTGATTATAAAATATTCGATTAACCCGTTGTGAGTATCCGTGACTATTTCACAGCAGTGCTAGTGTTAAAGTTTTTTTATACCTTTTAAAATTAACAAAGCGTTTTTACACTTGGAGAATTCCTTATTTAAGTAATTTTAACACAAAATTTTTCCCAATTTCGCAAATATAACCCGGGTTTTCTTTTGTTAATTTACCCAAATTATTACAAGAGGAATCTGATTGTGGAAATAACTTTGTTATATTTTATTTTTATCTTTTTTAACCCATCGATTTATATTTGATTTTATATAAATTTATTTTATAAACTTTTCTTTGAACTCATACGTCAAAGATCCCTTCCGTTTGCTTAAATTCTCATTTATTCGGTTTTTCGTAAGTTTTTTTTACTTGTGCTACGTAATTTAAAGAATCATTTATCGTTCCTTTTTTATACGGAAAAGAAATTTTATCGGTTTTTTCGGTGTTGATCTTAAATAGTCTTATTTTTACCCGTTTTTTAAATAAATTCTTTTAAAATTCCCCCCTACCTTTTGAGATCAAAAATGGATATGACTACGTTCATCCGCAATGCCGATCGTTTGGCAGAATTTGAGGCATATCTGTCCATAATACCCGTAGCAGAACATCGACTCGGATCTGTGAGTAGTCATGAGAAAGAGCTCAATCGGTTATGGGAAGCTGTTCGGTCAACATATGACTCTTTGTTGATTGAAGCTGAAATGGTTAAAAGTCCTGAGGTTAAGGAACTAAAATCCAAGTACCTGAAATCGTACGCCACATACACCCGGGGGATGTCTCTTCTAACTGGTCTCCTAGAGCAACTTAAAGTGCCAGTTCAGGCCGAAAAGTCGATTGCGCAATCCGCGCCTATGATTAACTTACCCCCTTGCGGCACCCCAATATTCTATGGAGACTATAAGAGCTGGCCCTCATTTCGGGATATGTTCTCCGCTTTGTATGGTAATAACCCCCGATTGACCCCAGTACAGAAAATGTACTATCTATTGCAGAAAACTGCTAAAGACGCACATGATACCATACAAACTGTGCCGCTGACCAATGACGGTTACGAAGTCGCATGGAAAAGGTTGGTCGACACATATGAGAATAAAGATACCCTTATAAACGAACAGCTTCGAGCTCTGTTAAATATTAAAGCAATTTCGCAAGAATCAGGCGCGAATATTAAAAATTTGCAGAGAACGATAAATGATTGCATTACGAATCTTACTCTACTTGAAGTAACCCCTGAAATATTCTACCACGTAATGCTGGTATATATTTGTGCTATCAAGTTACCCGAAAACACTCTTTGTCTTTGGGAACAATCTAAAAAACTTTGTAAAACTTCCCCTAAATGGAGTGACATGGATGCTTTTTTGGCAGCGCATTTCAAAACCCTAGAATCCATTTTCCGACATAAGGCAGTCTCATTTAAACACCGTTCAAAACCCGAACAAATATCCCACAACTGCCAATGTCAGAAATAACCCCAATTTTAACGCTTTTAAAAAATCATCCAATGACAATAGAAAAATTCAAAGTTTTGCGACAAAAACCAGCTCTACTCCAACGGTTTGTCGTTGTTTTCTTTGTCAAGGTTCTCACCCCATTAGACTTTGTCCCAAATTTTTGAGCCAGAGTGTTGATGAAAGAATGT
Organism: Panzeria rudis; assembly: GCA_956483635.1. Classification (NCBI taxonomy): domain Eukaryota; kingdom Metazoa; phylum Arthropoda; class Insecta; order Diptera; family Tachinidae; genus Panzeria; species Panzeria rudis. Next base: position 60,469,323 of record OY101451.1, read on the forward strand.
CAACAGAGAAGCGACTAAAGTGTTGTTCGAACTGTTTGGCAACCTCGCATGAGTTCAGAAATTGTAAAAGTGTTCATGTGTGCTCACTCTGTAAGCAGAAACATCACTCCTTGCTTCATAGAGATATGAGGTCACATATGTCTGCCGGTAATTCACCCCAGCCTATAGCATCTGGTACGACTGCGGCTTCATCGCAAAACTTAATGCACACAAACTCAAATTCAGTTAGCACACATTCTCAACCCCCGCTTAATTTTAGCCCTTCAACTTCTGCATCGGCTCATAATTTACAGACTTATTCCGCACAACTCAATTCGAACCTCAATTCAACCGTCCTTTTGGGCTCAGCAGTTTGTATAGTGCATATAAACGATATTAGATGTGCGGCCCGAGCCCTAGTTGACCCTGGTTCGCAAGGTACCTTTATTTCAAGGAGGTTAAAAAGGAAGCTTGCTATTCCCACATTTTCTGTGCCGTCGACAAGTGTCACAGTGACAAGCGATGGACTGCTTAGCTGGTAAATCTTCTACGATGTGCGTTTTTACGGTCGGTTCACCGGTCGACCCCAGTTTCAAACTTAGAGTTTCTGCGTATGTTGTAGAGAAAATTACCGGTCAGTTGCCCTCATGTAATATCTCTGATATTGTAACCTCAACTTTCCCCGACATTACACTGACCAGCGTTATGTGTACCCGAAATGTGTATCCAAAAATTTTAAGTACGGATGTCAAGATACATTCAAATGGCAACCTGATCGCCCAAAGAACCGTGTTCGGGTGGATTGTCACAGGTGAAGTTTCTCAGCCTCAACCTTTACACTCTGTAGCATCGTTTTGCACCCATCTCGAGTTAAATACTCAACTCGCTCGTTTTTGGGAACTTGAAGAAGTTCCACAAGCGACTCTATTATCTGAAGACGATGAATATTGTGAGAAACTTTACAAGGCTACCACGTATAGAAATCCCGATGGCCGTTATGTAGTCTCTCTCCCATTTCGTCGAGAATTCTCAAATGAATTAGCATTAGGGGATTCTCGTAGAAGCGCTTTTTCCCAATTTGTGCGAAATGAATCTCGCTTATTGAAAAATCCCGAATTAAAGTCGCAATATGATAATGTAGTTCGTGAGTATTTCGCAATGGGACACGTAAAGGCCGTTAAAAACCCCGGTTCCACTGTTGGTAATTATTATTTACCCCATCATGCACTGTTTAAACTCGATAGTGTTACCACAAAACTCAGAGTGGTATTCAACGCTTCAAACCCCTCTTCCAATGGCGTGAGCCTAAATAATGTTTTATACCCCGGTCCTGTCTTACAGACAGATCTTACCGTTTTATTGCTGCGTTGGCGGTTCTTTCGTTACGTTTTTAATGCAGACATTGAGAAAATGTATCGTCAGATACTAGTTCATCCCAATCAAACCCAATATCAGCGGATATTGTTTCGTGATGATCCTGTAGCTGAAGTAAAGGACTATGAGCTTAGTACGGTCACGTTCGGAGTGAACTGTGCGCCTAGCGATTCGTACTCTATTGCAATTGGTTGACGATTGTAAACCCCTGAGTCCTGCGGCATCTGAAATTTTGAAAACCCAAATGTACGTCGATGACGTGCTTGCGGGCTCGCATGAGTTAGAAGATGCTTTCAAGAGACGTAATGAACTTACTCATGTTCTTAGCTCAGCTGGCTTTGTATTACGTAAGTTTACAGCCAATCATTTACGACTCTTGGAAGATTTGCCCCGGGAGAATCTGCTGGATGCAGACTTCTTAAAATTTTCGGATGTCAGTACTACCAAAACCCTAGGCTTGCGATGGGATGCTACTAAAGATAGCTTCTATTTTAAACTTTCAGCACAGCCACGCCAGGATATTGTCACGAAACGTGCTGTCTTGTCTGAGATAGCGAAGTTAATTGACCCAGCCGGTTGGATTTCACCAAAAATTATTGTGGCTAAAATTATAATGCAACAGATTTGGAAAGACAAGACAGAGTGGGATGAAAGTTTGTACCCCCCAACCCTATCTCAATGGCGCGCATTTTTAACCGATTGCCCTAATGTTGAGAAAATTAATATTCCAAGATGGGTTAATTTTCTCCCCGAAAATGATTTTGAACTTCATGCGTTTTGCGATGCCTCTGAAAAGGCATACGGCGCTGCTCTGTATATTCGAAATATAGCATCCAGTGCAATTACGGCGCATTTCTCGCGTCAAAAACGAAGGTAGCTCCCGTAAAAGCTGAAACATTACCCCGTTTGGAACTTTGCGGGGCGGCTTTGATGGCAAAAATGGTAGAATCATTATGTACCCAATTAAACCTAGACAGGAGTAAGGTTTATCTATGGACTGATTCTACTATTGTTTTATCCTGGCTTAAGAAACCCCTGTGCCATTGGCCGACCTTTGTTAAGAATAGAGTAGCGTTGATTATGAATAAAGTTGGTAATGAGAATTGGTCACATGTAGATTCCAAAGACAACCCTGCCGATTTGGCAAGTCGCGGAACTCTTGCACGAGATCTAATTGATAATTCTCTTTGGTGGCACGGTCCTGCGTGGTTAAGACAACCTCGGGAGTGCTGCCCACAACATACCCCTATTGAACACCAACACCTTGAAGTTCAGTCATTTTCTGTTCAACTCGAACGCCCGTATGACGTACTCGAACGATTTTCAGATTTACCCCATGCAATGCGAATTATTTTGTATTGGTTCAGGTGTTTACAGTATTTGAGAACCCGTAAATGCTCATATGATACCTTAGATTTAACTCAGTCAGAAGTGAAATTCACTCGAGATCGTTTGATTTTAGTATGTCAGCGGAATTTTATACCCGAATATACCCAGCTTTCAAAAGGTATACCCGTATCTTCAAAAAGCAGCTTTAAACCCTTTTATCGACTCAAATGGCTTTGTAAGAATAAATGGTCGACTGGCTAGATCACATAGTTTGACATACGATGAGCGATACCCTAAAATTTTACCCTACTCTGCCCGTTTTACTCGCTTGTTTGTTGAAAATGTGCACAGGTGCTCTGCTCATGGCGGTCATTCGTTAATGCTCCGTTTAATTAGAAGTGAATTCTGGATCACCAAGCTAAAAAATCTGATCCGTACTGTGATTCATAATTGTAAGGAATGCACTATTTACCGAAAGTCTGGTCAGCAATTTATGGCTGCATTACCCCCTGAACGATGCTCTATGTCGAGACCGTTTACCCATGCAGGCTTAGATTTCGCAGGCCCATTCGACATAAAATCCTACATTGGTAGGCGTTGCCGAATTACAAAAGGTTATGTTCTCGTTTTTGTTTGCTTCGCAACAAAAGCCATTCATTTAGAGGCAACTGGTGATATGTCGACGGAAACATTCCTTGCGGCTTTTACACGTTTCTTCTCACGTCGTGGATGTCATTCTCACTTATATTCCGATAACGGAACTGCATTTGTCGGTGCTGCAAATTTACTCAAGGTGGACCGAAAGCAGTTTTTATCTGAAATAAAAAGGAAGGTACTTGTACGGAACAGTTTTCAGCCTGTTGAGTGGCATTTTATTCCCCCCGGGGGCTCCTCACATGGGCGGCTTATGAGAAGCCGGCGTAAAGAGCGTCAAAACTCATTTACGTAAAATTTCTGGTGTTCAGAAATTTACCTTTGAGGAATTTACAACTATGTTAACCCGCATAGAATCTTGCTTGAATTCAAGACCGTTAACTGCCATGACCGATGACCCGTCTGATTTAGTCCCTTTAACGCCAGGTCACTTTCTGATTGGTGCGCCTCTTATGTCACCCCCCGAACCCGATCATGCTGATCTCTCTTTAAGTGTTGCCAATAGGTGGCAAAAACTTAAAATTCTTCTCCACCATTTCGCCCAGCGGTGGAAAGAAGAATACCTCAAAGAGCTACATCGTCGAGTGAAGTGGAAACACCCCCAGAAAGACTTTGAAGTAGGTGACTTAGTTGTTATCCGTCAGGATAATTTACCCCCTAATGAATGGCGACTCGGACGAATAGAGAAGACTTACGTAGGGTGTTGCGGGCAAGGTGTATGCTGGGTTGCAATGAACTAAATCAATGCACATTTTCACACATTTTCTTTCCCATTTGCATGTTAAACCTTTTTTTTGTTCAGTTTCTTCTAATTTATGTTTCACTGACTTTCCTTTGAAAAAAAAAGAAAAAAACAACTGAGTTATAGGTTTTAACAATAAATTTGACAAATTTTAATAATTTTACTTTTTATATAAACAATGCATGTTTATATGAATTTCTATCATGTGTATATTTAATGTTTTTGGTTCAAGTTGTATGCTCTACGAATTTCTTTTCAATTGTTTGTTTCAATTTACAATTTTTTTAATATGTTTTGGCAATTGCTTGTTTAGTTTTTACAACAAATTTTATTAATTGTTATTTGCCCCACTTTGAACTTATTTTTACAAAAATTTTCGAGGATTTAACCTTTTTCTTCTACTTCTCACATTGCACAAAAAGTGGAAAAAATTTTTTTCATCCATTTTTCTTCATTCACTGATTTTACAATTTTCAACTTCGTTCATTTGGTTTGGATTTCCTTATTTAAAAAAAAATTTTTTCCTTAGTTTTTTTATATGCTAAAATTTATTCTTTATTCAATATATTGTTAATTTAATTTATAAAATACATTGAAAATAAAATTTTTCTTGTCGGACGCTTCTTCTTTGCTTGTGTTTGCTGTTTTTCTGTTTTGCGTTCATGTTATTTGTCAGGTTTGTTGTTTTTATATGAAATAATTTATTGGTGCTAGCACGGTGTGTAGTGTAATTTGTAGTGTAAAACAAGGCGGCAAATAAAACCAGGGTCGGCATTTTCATTCATAGAGTACAAACCATGGTGAAATGAGAGTACGGGTGACCGCGTAAGGGCAACAAACACAACATTACAACAAAAAACTAGATAATGCTTGTCAAAAAATATACACGTGTTTGGCGTTGCATATACACAAAATTACCAGAGCGGTTGGATTGAAAAATGCGGCAAAGTAATGAAAAGCCGACTGCCTAAGTTTTATGACAACCTGGTAGAAGAAAAGCTATAGGAGGACAAATGGGATAGGAAAATGGCGAGGATCAAGGAAAATATCAAAAAGAGTATAAGTTGTCTGTTTTTTTTGTAGAAACACAGTTAATTAGGAAAACTGGTTTGAGGTTTTAATATATTTAAATATATATAGAAAATTCTAGAAACTCAAGGCAGAAAAAAGATGGATGGATAGGCGGGAGAAAAGTAAATTTTCCTTCGGGAAAATTGGAAAATTTATGGAAAAGAAACTGGTCCATTGGGAATGAGGAATTTCAATACAGATCAGAAGTTGCAAATCAGTCAAAGTGTACACAGTAAAATAAATAAATAAAATAAGATATAGTGAAGCGTCAACCAGTGCAAAAATATTGTATAAAAAAATAGAAAATAAAGCTAATTAGAAAATAACGTTAGTATAAAAAAAAATTTGTTAGTTTGGTTGTAACAAGGTGTTAAATTTATATTTATATTTGTTTTAAATGGATAGTGTGTGCAAATCGTGACCGAAGGATCTGGGACTTAAAAGTGCAGTAGTAGTTTTTTTTGGTGTAAAGAACCTGAGAAAAGGAACAAAAAAAACGTAAGTTAGTGGTCCTAGAAAAGTGTACTTCAGCACTTAATTCATTATTTATGATACAGCTGGCTATATATTTATGTGCGAGAGGAAAATTCAATAAGGCACAAGATAAGTAAAAGCCGAATGGAGGAAATCCTAAGAGGAAAACCCAAATCTCAGCGCAAGTCCTAAAAATAGCCAGGTAACCTTTTTCATATTTTTTAAATCCTGTGATAAGTCCAGAAGGCAACATACAAATATAAAGGTCCTTATAGACCCGTCAATCCGCAAAAATATATATATATAAAAAACAAGAACACACAAGCCAAAAGTATATTAGTCTCGGTTACGTCAGAGTGCGTTTTGTTTGTTTTAAGCTTTTGTATTGAAAAGTTAGTGTGTAAGTGTATAACAGGTTTTTATCCCGTATGTTAGGCAATGAATATTTAGCGATTGTATGGTGTGTGTTTTTGATAGAGATAATAGTCCCGCAATAATCCGGTAGATGGAATTTATGCATTCCTACGTTCCACAGAAAAAAAAAAGATTTACAATAGTGAGGCTCATTTCATCAAAGTTTATTTATAAATAATTTTCATACAAGTTAAGATTTATAATATTATTATTCGGCTGATACATCACTAGCCTTAGGGAGCTCCTTCAGGGTAGGGTTTAGGTGTCCATTTGTCCCGCAAAAATTAAAATTGCTAAAGATTGGTTGAGGGGAGCCTTGTTAAGTAGGTGGAACCTAAAAAAAATATATATATAAAATAGTAAGAAAAATAGTAAGAAAATATACCAAAATTTAAGTGCAGAGTTAAAAGTCTTGAAAACACATAAAAAAGAATACAAACGCTAAATAAAAAAACAGGAAATTTTAGAGTATTGATAGTGTTTTAATTTTAAGAGAAAGGTTTTAATTACAATAAGTTATTGTTCTATTGTTTAGGTTAAATAGTTTTTTTGGGCGTATATAGAATTCTTTAAATATCAGTTAGTGTAGTTTGAGTGGCAATAAAAAAATTGTATAGATATAAGATTTACTTTTGTTTTTAATAATAAATGTTTAAATGTGATTTTTAGAAAACAGAATTCATAATGTGTATGGAATAAAGTAACAATAATGGCATGAAGGTGAGTTAAAAGGAAGGAGAAGTCGGGTGGGAAGTGGGTCACAAAAATGAATTGTGAGAAACGGAAAAGAAATTTGTGACACGGTTGGGCGGGCTAAGTAGGACATTCCATCCCTACCTACATGAAAAGCAAAGGGTCATTTGTCAATATGTTTGTGGTAGTCTTGTATTTGGTATGTGAGTTTTTTTTTGTTTTGTTATGTGCAGCGTACCCAATGAGAGGGTTGGAACCCGCTGGGACATGTTTACCGTAATTGAGCTGGTCGGAAACCTCATTGGTCACTACGGCTGCAACATAAATGGCGCCCAAAGGAAAATAAAGTTTTGCAGTTAGGTTTTGCGCCATAAATGGCGTCCAATGTAGAACGTAAAGTAACGTGTAGATCAACTAAGCACGAAACAATAGTCCATTAGAGTTCAGTAATAGCCCAACAAACGAATCGCCAACCGTAAAATTAGTCTGAATCCAATTTATAGCCCTTTGTAATATTTTATCTTAGCCAAAGGTTGTATGGAAAAGCTTCAGATTTGAATTTATGGGGAAGCGAGGAGTTTGACGAATACATAGGGGAAATGATATTGATAACTTACCAACCTTCTTCTTTAGTAAAGGGTGTAATCGTGTTGTGTCATTTTCTTTTGTTTAATTATTTAGAGTAGTTTCAGCTTAAGTCTGTCAATATATAATCTTTGTTGGGGTGGTAGCTTTGATAACCGCCTGTGATTTAATTAGATTTACAGGGACTGTTTGATATAAATATCTTAATAACCACTTCGACGACCGCTGGTCACCTTCATGCCATATTTAATGATAGATTGAGATACCTGAATACCATAAGATTGAAAGCGTTAAAAATTTAAATTTGTCTACAACAAGTGAATAAAATTAGTCAAATAGAATAGAAATAGATATAGCATCCACATATAGTTTTTTTAGCAATAGCAATTAGCAGTGTTGAGTTAAAGCATAGCTTTTGTAGGAAAATAGTTTTATTATCTCTTTATTACCGATAAATTTAGAATTAATTCTTCAGAAACTTAGTTTCTACGCCTAACCATCCATCTTAGTTTTATTTAGTAAAAAGGGAAACCGAAGTTTATTTATTCGTTCAGTAGGCTATGTTACGAAGTCCATACGATACGAGGAAAAGGGGTAGAGAGGTTCAATTTGATTTGAACAGGACAGAGTCGAATGAGAGCGAGAAAGCTTATAATACCGATATACCCAGCCAGAAAGCTAGTACAGATAAATTAGTAAAAATGAATGAGGCTTCAGGAAGTTCAGTCCCGCAAATAATCGATAAGTCAGGTACCATTATGTCGGACTATCCCTCAACAAGCGCTGCGGCTCAAAGAGAAATAAACGAGCGTGAAAATTATAGGGCACAGCAGATCGTTCATGAAATGCGCAGGGAAGAACCGCCTAGAGGTACGATTGAGCAAAACCAACTTCACGAGGTGAGAAGGCAAATGCCAGAATTAACAGCTACTGTGAGTAAAATAAGTTTATTACTACAACATACCCAACAAGAGAACAAGAAACTCCGTGAAGAAATCGGGCCGGGGAGAAACAGCAGCATCCGTTTTGAGGAATCGCCGAGAAATTCTGACCAGTCTTCGATAGCCTCTTCTGAGCATCATCACACATCCAGCAATAGAAACCACCAGAAGTTACGTATCGACAAGTGGGGCGTAGAATTTGATGGCAATACCATTAAATTGGCGGTGGAAGATTTTGTATTTCGTGTTGAGCGATTGCAGCGGCAATATAAAGTCTCCTGGAGTGAGGTACTGGACAATTTCCACCTATTGGTCAAATGAGCAGCAGAAAGATGGTATTGGCTCTTCATAAAAGTGAATTATGTCACAGAGTGGACCACTCTCAAGGAGGCTCTATTAAAACAATACGAGTCCACCAGATCCAGTTTTAAGCTGATGAGTGACATAGTCGAAAGAAAGCAAAACCAAGGTGAGAGTATCGACGATTTTTTCTTCACAATGTCGCAGATGAGGTCCCGTCTAGATATATCAATACCTGAAAGGGAAATGATAAAAATTATTAAAAAGAACTTAAGAGAAGATATAAGAGCCAGAGTGTACCCTATTGCTGTAACTTCAGTGGAAGAATTGCGCGAAGAATGTGTCGAGGCGGCAAAAATATTTTGCCGACGAGATACTAGAAGCACTCCGGCCACAGTCCAAATAAACCGCTATCCCAGGCATGTCAATGAAATTGTTGAGAAGCCTATTGAGACTTTTGAAAACCTTCCGGAGCGATATGAAGAAGTAGCAGCGATTAATTCGGGCCAAATACAAAATCAAACTCCCAGAAATCCGCCCGTTTGCTGGAACTGCCGACAGATTGGCCACTTATATAAAAATTGCAATTCTGTCGAGAGGACAGTGTTCTGTTACGGGTGTGGTAAGCCGGAAGTTATATCTCCAAACTGCACAGATTGCAAAACTAGAAATTTTTCCAGGGGCGATGCAACAGCGAGGGGCCATCGTTCCATAGAGAACCCTCAGAGTGCGATACGCTAACAGAAAAAAACAAAAATTTAATTAAAATAGTCAGAAACTTTAATAAATTTGTTCCGGAAATGCGTCATAGGTATAGTTTAGAAGAACGGAAACAAAATTATGAGTCGGTTAGAGCAAGAATATTTAATAATGCTTTAAAATTTAATAAACCAATTTCGAATAGAATTAGAAAATTAAGAAATAAGTTTAGAGAAAAAAGGAAATTACGTAGATTGGTAATTGAAACGATAAAAGGAGTAGATAGTCGAAACGATTCTCGAGCTTTTGCCAATATTAATGTAGGAAATATATATATCAGAGGTTTATTAGACACTGGAGCGTCGGTGAGTTTACTAGGGAAGGGATGTAGAGAATTAGTAGATAAGTAAGGCATTAGTTTTAAGCCAATATTTTCATTTGTGTCGACCGCTTCAGCTAAACAACATCGACTTATAGGAAAAATAGATCTAGCTACTACATTTAAGGATACAACTGAGCAAATAACGTATTATCTATGCCCAGATTTGGAACAGGAGGCATATTTAGGCGTAGATTTTTGGCGAGTATTTCAACTAGTCCCAGAAATTTTTGAGGCTGAAGAGGTGAATATAGAAAAAGTGCAAGAGGATTTTAAGGTAAATGATCATAAGTCTAATCATCATGTACTGACATCAGAGCAACAAAAGAAATTAGATGAAGTTGTCAAACTGTTCCCAGCTTTCGAAAAGGAGGGACTAGGGTGCACGTCGTTAGAAAAACATGTGATTAAGTTAGTTGAAGGTGCGATACCATTTAAAGATCGGCACTATCAGTTATCTCCAGCTGTGCAAGAGATCGTATATAAAGAGATCGATACAATGCTTGAGTTAAAAGTTATAGAGGAAAGTGAAAGCCCTTGGTCAAATAGGACAACAGTGGTCAGGAAACCAGGCAAAAATAGATTCTGCCTAGATGCGAGAAAGCTAAATAATCTAACAATTAAAGATGCTTATCCTTTGCAAAACATAGATGGCATCTTAAGCAGAATTGACGAAACTTATTTTATAAGTAGCGTTGATTTGAAATTTGCTTTCTGGCAAATAGAACTGGACATAGAAAGTAGGCCATATACTGCATTTACCGTAGCAGGTCGGCCACTCTATCAGTTTCGTGTGATGCCTTTCGGGCTCTGTAACGATGCTCAGCGACTCTGCAGGCTCATGGACAAGGTTATTCCACAGAAGCTGAAAGAAAATGTTTTTATTTATCTAGATGACCTCCTGGTGATAGTAGACACATTTGAGAAGCATTTGCAAATTTTGAAAGAGATTGTGTCTTGTTTAAAGAGAGCAAATCTCACAATTGGTCTGAAGAAATCTCAGTTCTGTTTTCAGCAGCTGAAATATCTGGGCTTTATAATTGGTGGTGGGAGTCTGAAAACTGACCCCGAGAAAATTAGAGCAATTAAAGAAATCCGAGTACCGAAATCGCCACGAGAAGTGCGAAACTTTTTAGGGACGGCCGGCTGGTATCGCCGATTTATTAAAGATTTTGCCTCAATATCTGCCTCATTGACCGATACGCTGAAAAAGGCAAAAAAGTTTGAGATGACGCCTGAGGCGATCGAGTCATTTGAAAATTTAAAAAAGGTTTTGACGTCAGCTCCAGTGTTGAGGCATGCTGATTTTTCAAAGAGGTTTTGGATACAGTGCGATGCGTGTGATTACGGAGTCGGCGCCGTTCTCTATCAGCTGAATGATCAAGACGAAGAGCACCCAATAGCTTTTTATAGCCAAAAATTTAACCCCTGTCAAAAAAAACTACAGTGTGACAGAGAAAGAATGTCTCGCAGCTGTGTTGGCAGTAAAAAAGTTTCGCCCTTATATAGAGCTAATTCCGTTCACTATAGTTACGGACCACGCTAGCCTGAAGTGGCTAATGTCCCTAAAAGATTTGACCGGAAGACTAGCCCGTTGGTCACTTCAGCTGCAAGCGTTTGATTTCCAAATTGAACATAGAAAAAGCTCTGAAAACGTAGTTGCAGATATGCTTTCTCGATTACCGGCAGAAGATATAAATGCGGATGAGATAGATTTTGATGATCTCTTTGATTTTGAAACAACTGAATTCCAAAGTGAAGAATATTTAGATTTAATAGAGCACATAAACAAAAATAAAGACAGCTTACCAGATTTGAAAATAGAGGATGGATATGTGTTCAAAAGAATGGAATTCAATCGTGGTGAAGAAACCGAAACCAAGTGGAAAATGTGGATTCCTCCGAACATAACTCAAATTTTAATTGATAAAGCACATAATAGTTTAACTTCAGCACACGGAGGGGTGGCCAAAACAGTAGAAAGATTAAGGAGATTCTTTTATTGGCCCAAATTAACAACACAGGTTAAAACGTACATAAAAAATTGTCAAATTTGCAAAAAAATCAAGCCAACTAATCTGAATCTTCGGCCAGAGATTGGAAGCCAGGTTATTACAGAGAGGCCATTCCAGAAACTATATCTAGATTTCTTAGGCAAATATCCGCGTTCCAAATCTGGTAATTGCTATATTTTTCTAGTCCTAGATCACTTCACGAAGTACACCCTAATGAAAGCCATGAAAGAAGCCACTTCCGGAAACGTGATAGAATTTCTCGTTCATGAAGTTCGGAGTCCCCGAAGTAATTCATACTGACAACGGCGCGCAGTTTGTGTCAAAAAGTTTTCAAAATCTGCTCAACACATACAAAATTCAAGATATAAAAACGCCAGTGTACCAACCCAGTAGCAACGCGTCAGAGCGTGTGAACCAGAGCATTTTAGCAGCCATAAGGGCATAGCTTAAAGAAGACCATAGAGATTGGGATCTCTATTTGTCGGAGATAGATTGCGCTTTGCGTAATTCATTCCACAGTGCCACTGGTTTCACACCCTTTTTTGCTCTATTTGGCCATCACATGTATTTGAGTGGAACAGATTACAAACTGGCCCAAAAACTTCAATCCGTTACAGATCATCAGATACTATCCCAACCGAACGAAAGAATGGAACTGCTACGAAGTCAAATAAAAGAAAATATGACCCGAGCCTATGAAAAAAGCGCCGAAAGGTATAACCAGAGAGCACGAATGGTTAAATTTGTACACGGACAAGAGGTCTACAGGAGAAACACCGTACAAAGCAATTTTGGGAAAAATATAAATGCTAAATTCTGTAAGAAGTTTCTCCAATGTAGAGTGGTTCGACCTGTAGGTAGAAATATGTACGAGATCGAAACGTTAGCTGGAAAAACCGTATGCATATATCACGTAAAAGATATCAAGGTGTAAGTTGCCAAGCAGATAAATTTGTTTCAAGAACGAATTTAAGTCTGGGTCAAGAGCAATATTAGGATAGTGTGATTATAATTTTTTTTTTGTATTTATACAAACAAATATGTGTCGTGATGTCCTGATTTGAAATTGACCAAGCAATTTGTACCTTACAATCTGTGATATAGTACCTGATAGTTTCTAGCCACGTTTTAGAATAGTTTTTTTTTCTGTATAGTGCAATATTAGTCAGTAAGTCATTACCTGTGATTCGCCTGTGATATGAGTGTTTGCGTGATGTCCAGTTTTTTCTAGTTTTAAGGTATAGTGTCGGCAGTTCAATGATGCACAGTATCTGACACGGTATAGAGAAAACCTTAAAAATAGAAAAAACTACACAAAGTAAATGCTTATATTATATGCGTGTGACAATTTACTTCCCGTAATATTCCAGTTAGGAAGACAGAACTCAGAACTCTTATAAAATAAGCGTTCAAGAGAGTAACCCAAAATCCATAGAGCGTCAAAATCCAAGGTAGCAGAAAATAGAGGCGTACCCGTTTAAAATGCCAAGATCTAGATATGTATATAAAGCGAAAAATTAATTATGACGAAATGATTAGTATTTTAATGATAATTCTGACGAAACAAATATTTAAAATTTAACTTGCCTCAATAGTAGTACTTTTGTAGGCGTTCGATTAGTTAATGGCACTTTAGGTGCCCAATTGGTATAGCGAAAGCCAATTCCAAGAAAGTTACAAACGATCGTAGGTGTATGGGTTGCCACTATGCTGTTTCTTACCTGAGAAAGTTCAAAAGTCGGCGAGGCTCTATGGAGGGGTGAATGAGGTTTCCGACTTTGTAGTAGACTGTCTGGAAGATAGGTATATAAGGCAGAGAAATAAAAATAAAAATATTGTTGAGTACTTACCGGCTCACGAGTTCAAATGCCCGGCTAGCTCAGCAGTAGAGCTTGAGACTCTTATTATCTCAGGTGTGGGAGTTCCCCACGTTGGGCTTGTTGATGGAATTACTAACTGGTCCAACACACCGTTTCCCACTGCGAACAGTTGTAGCAACCGGAGTTTTGTTGCGGGCAAGGTGTATGCTGGGTTGCAATGAACCAAATCAATGCACATTTTCACACATTTTCTTTCCCATTTGCATGTTAAACCTTTTTTTTGTTCAGTTTCTTCTAATTTATGTTTCACTGACTTTCCTTTGAAAAAAAAAACAACTGAGTTATAGGTTTTAACAATAAATTTGACAAATTTTAATAATTTTACTTTTTATATAAACAATGCATGTTTATATGAATTTCTATCATGTGTATATTTCAATGTTTTTGGTTCAAGTTGTATGCTCTACGAATTTCTTTTCAATTGTTTGTTTCAATTTACAATTTTTTAATATGTTTTGGCAATTGCTTGTTTAGTTTTTACAACAAATCTTATTAATTGTTATTTGCCCCACTTTGAACTTATTTTTACAAAAATTTTCGAGGATTTAACCTTTTTCTTCTACTTCTCACATTGCACAAAAAGTGAAAAAAATTTTTTTCATCCATTTTTCTTCATTCACTGATTTTGCAATTTTCAACTTCGTTCATTTGGTTGGTTTGGATTTCCTTATTTAAAAAAAAATTCTTTCCTTAGTTTTTTTTAAATGCAAAAATATATTCTTTATTCAATATATTGTTAATTTAATTTATAAAATACATTGAAAATAAAATTTTTCTTGTCGGACGCTTCTTCTTTGTTTGTTTGCTGTTTTTCTGTTTTGCGTTCATGTTATCTGTCAGGTTTGTTGTTTTTATATGAAATAATTTATTGGTGCTAGCACGGTGTGTAGTGTAATTTGTAGTGTAAAACAAGGCGGCAAATAAAACCAGGGTCGGCATTTTCATTCATAGAGTACAAACCATGGTGAAATGAGAGTACGGGTGACCGCGTAAGGGCAACAAACACAACATTACAACAAAAAACTAGATAATGCTTGTCAAAAAATATACACGTGTTTGGCGTTGCATATACACAAAATTACCAGAGCAAAAAAATAATCAGCTGGCGTTACACGGTCACCTGCATACTTTTTTCACCATGGTACAAACCCAGCGAAGGCGGTTGGATTGAAAAATGCGGCAAAGTAATGAAAAGCCGACTGCCTAAGTTTTATGACAACCTGGTAGAAGAAAAGCTATAGGAGGACAAATGGGATAGGAAAATGGCGAGGATCAAGGAAAATATCAAAAAGAGTATAAGTTGTCTGTTTTTTTGTAGAAACACAGTTAATTAGGAAAACTGGTTTGAGGTTTTAATATATTTAAATATATATAGAAAATTCTAGAAACTCAAGGCAGAAAAAAGATGGATGGATAGGCGGGAGAAAAGTAAATTTTCCTTCGGGAAAATTGATGGAAAAGAAACTGGTTCATTGGGAATGAGGAATTTCAATACAGATCAGAAGTTGCAAATCAGTCAAAGTGTACACAGTAAAATAAATAAATAAAATAAGATATAGTGAAGCGTCAACCAGTGCAAAAATATTGTATACAAAAAATAGAAAATAAAGCTAATCAGAAAATAACGTTAGTATAAAAAAAAATTTGTTAGTTTGGTTGTAACAAGGTGTTAAATTTATATTTATATTTGTTTTAAATGGATAGTGTGTGCAAATCGTGACCGAAGGATCTGGGACTTAAAAGCGCAGGAGTAGTTTTTTTTGGTGTAAAGAACCTGAGAAAAGGAACAAAAAAAAACGTAAGGTAGTGGTCCTAGAAAAGTGTACTTCAGCACTTAATTCATTATTTATGATACAGCTGGCTATATATTTATGTGCGAGAGGAAAATTCAATGAGGCACAAGATAAGTAAAGCCGAATGGAGGAAATCCTAAGAGGAAAACCCAAATCTCAGCGCAAGTCCTAAAAATAGCCAGGTAACCTTTTTCATATTTTTTAAATCCTGTGATAAGCCCAGAAGGCACCATAAAAATATAAAGGTCCTTATAGACCCATCAATCCGCAAAAAAAAAATATATATATATATAAAACAAGAACACACAAGCCAAAAGTATATTAGGCTCGGTTACGTCAGAGTGCGTTTTGTTTGTTTTAAGCTTTTGTATTGAAAATTAGTGTGTAAGTGTATAACAGTTTTTTTTATCCCGTATGTTAGGCAATGAATATTTAGCGATTGTATGGTGTGTGTTTTTGATAGAGATAATAGTCCCGCAATAATCCGGTAGATGGAATTTATGCATTCCTACGTTCCACAGAAAAAAAAAGATTTACAATAGTGATCTCATTTCATCAAAGTTTATTTATAAATAATTTTCATACAAGTTAAGATTTATAATATTATTATTCACTAGCCTTAGGGAGCTCCTTCAGGGTAGGGTTTAGGTGTCCATTTGTCCCGCAAAAATTAAAATTGCTAAAGATTGGTTGAGGCGAGCCTTGTTAAGTAGGTGGAACCTAAAAAAATATATAAAACGGAAATAGGAAATTAAAAATATTAAGAAAATATACCAAAATTTAAGTGCAGAGTTAAAAGTCTTGAAAACACATAAAAAAGAATACAAACGCTAAAAAACAGGAAATTTTAGAGTATTGACAGTGTTTTAATTTTAAGAGAAAGGTTTTAATTACAATAAGTTATTGTTCTATTGTTTAGGTTAAATAGTTTTTTTGGGCGTATATAGAATTCTTTAAATATCAGTTAGTGTAGTTTGAGTGGCAATAAAAAATTTTTTATAGATA
Source organism: Panzeria rudis (assembly GCA_956483635.1). Taxonomy (NCBI): domain Eukaryota; kingdom Metazoa; phylum Arthropoda; class Insecta; order Diptera; family Tachinidae; genus Panzeria; species Panzeria rudis. The sequence goes on from OY101451.1 coordinate 60,485,650, forward strand.
TAAGATTTACTTTTGTTTTTAATAATAAATGTTTAAATGTGATTTTTAGAAAACAGAATTCATAATGTGTATGGAATAAAGTAACAATAATGGCATGAAGGTGAGTTAAAAGGAAGGAGAAGTCGGGTGGGAAGTGGGTCACAAAAATGAATTGTGAGAAACGGAAAAGAAATTTGTGACACGGTTGGGCGGGCTAAGTAGGACATTCCATCCCTACCTACATGAAAAGCAAAGGGTCATTCGTCAATATGTTTGTGGTAGTCTTGTATTTGGTATGTGAGTTTTTTTTGTTTTGTTTTGTGCAGCGTACCCAATGAGAGGGTTGGAACCCGCTGGGACATGTTTACCGTAATTGAGCTGGTCGGAAACCTCATTGGTCACTACGGCTGCAACAAGGGCATGACTCTAAGGTCCGTACTGCGGACGTGAGAGCAGCTTCAGGCGTTTTCACCCGGCCTATCGTGAAGCTTTTTCTCTTACCCAGGTCAGAAACTCACTAATTCCCTTTTCTTTTTCTCCCCGTTCCTATCTATTTCAGCCCCTTCAGCAAAATATCGAGTGCATCCCATCGTCTTGAGGTTCATCGCGAACCCATGGAGATCACCTCCACACCAGAGCCCAAAACCCCTCGTGCTGAACTGTTACGGGACTGTCGGTTGTGCAAAAGCGAACATGCACTCCGAAAATGTGCCAAGTTCAAGAAGATGTCGGTGAAAGAACGGTGGGAAACTGTGAAGCGGTTGAAGTACTGCTTCAATTGTCTTTCCCACTCTCAGATGCGGGACAAATGCACGAGCCGTGAACGGTGCCTTGAGTGCAAGGCCGAGCACCACACATTCCTCCATAGGCATAAGGGTAAAAAATTCGACCCAAAGGGACTGCCGAACCATCGAAGAAGAAGAATAAGAGGAGAAGTAAAAAGCGCAAGAATGCTAAAGGGGCCGGTCAATGCCATCAGTGTTGCCATCACCAGCAGCAATGTCAACAACCCGCTCAACAACAACAACAACAACTATTGCAACCGTCTCAACATCCATCAACCCAAGGACAACACCAGCAATTCTCTGGAGCAAATCAACCGGCGACTATCGTCATCAACGTGATGTCCGGGCGGATCGTGTGATCCATATACCTATGTATTTTTTATTAATTTTTTATTTATTTTTTTCTTTGTATATATTTATCATTTCTTGAATTGTTAAAATGAATTATCTTTGAAAAAAAAAGATGAAATGTACTCTTTTCTTGTACTTTTGTTTTCAGACGCTAGTTTCCCCGCGTATTCCTTAGCCCTCGTTGTTGCAGTATAGCAAGGGGGCGGGATGTTTACGCGCATAGTGTAAACGTCCCCTGATTACTGTTCAGTGGACGTTTCTATGTTTTATTCGTTAAGTTGTTGTAATGTTTCTCTATACTGTTTTCTTGTAATACTCTTACTTACATTTTGTAAACCCAAAAGTACGGTACGTACGTGAAACCCCTCAAATTTGGAATAAAATAAAACCCCCTTGATTTTGAAAAAACAAATTTTTTAAACCCTTTTTCTTTTTATATTTTTGGAAAATATTTCGAGGAAACAATACATCTTTTCAATATCTGTTTCAAACACGAAGCGTGGCATTCGGAAACGAAGTAAGATCGAAAATAGTTCACTTTGAACTGTCGGGCCTGTGAACATTGAATCGTTCAGAGATAAACCACCAGCCGTTTTTGTAGAGGCATCGAAAACGACACGTAATTTGGTTGTTAGACCATCAGGCTTAAGAACGCAGTGGCATTGATGCGGTATTTATGTTTATTTGAGTCATATGACCCAATGCTTCATATTCTTTCATGAAGGTTACGTATTGTGTTTTGACTTCTGGAGCCTTTGCTAGTCGTCTTTCTAATGCCAGAAATCTGTTGAATGCGATTCCGTGTGAATCTCCTATTGTGTTGGGATCGGTGCAGAATGGCAATCTCACCATGTATCTCCCATTTTTTTCGATTGTGTGGGTTTGTGTGAAGTGGTCTTCGCACTGTTTCTCTGAGGTCGACATTCCTTTGTCAGCTGATTTTATGGTTTCAATTTGCCAGAGTTGAGCAATGACTTCTTCCAAAGTGTCTTCGTCGCCGGTACATACTCCACATGACTTTGTAGGTGACTCATATCCGCCAATTTTTCCGGATATGACCTATCCGAATACAGTGTTTTGTAAAGTAGGCAAATCATTTGCTAGTTGAATCTGTCCTTCTCGTAGTAATTGATGATAAAACTCTGCACCCAATAAAATATCTATTTTGTCTGGCCGATTAAACTCTGGATCAGCTAGCAAAATATTTTTCGGAATTGACCAATGGTCAATATTGATAAATTGCGATGGCTGAGGTGAAATTATGTGTGGGAGGACTGCTGCCTCCACCCGAGTATTGAAGTTGCCAATTCGGGACTGTAAGGCGATGTTTACTCGATGTTGAACTCTAGTGCTGTTTGATCCAATACTCCTTATAGATATTGAAGCTGGTTTGGGTGAGATTCCGAGACGTCTCACTAATCGTTCGCTGACAAGGTTGAGTTGTGATTCCGAATCGAGAAGTGCTCTGCATCGTACTTACTTTTCGTTCGATCTAACCAGGATCATTGCCGTACTAAGAAGTACGTAGTTATTGGTATTGGAGTGTTTAGATGTAGCAAGTGATGTGGCTTCCTGATTAATCGGAAAACCCACCTTGTCTGTTGATGAACACTCCTTAGTTATCTGTACTTGTGATATATTTTTGGTTGATGCTAGATTGTTGACAGTCTGAGTTGACTGATCCAGATGTAGAAGTGTATTGTGTTTTTTGGCGCACCTTGTGCAGTTTCTTCTCATACAGTTTTTTGCTATGTGGCCAGGCTTTAAACAATTAACGCAGAATTTTTGTTTTTGAATGAACTGCAGTCGAGCTGCGGGTGACAGCTGGAGGAACCCTTTACATATGAATAATGGGTGCCCAGCTTTCTTGCACATAATACAGGAGTCGCTGCGTTGGCCTTCTGCTGTGATGGAAGTGCACACCCTTGACTTCGCAGTTGAAGGTTTGTCTTTATCAGTTATTGCTTCCACTGATTGAAAATTTCTCTCCAAAAAATTTAGAGTCTTTGATAGTTGGCACTTCTCGTGGCTGTACGAGAGATTGTTCGTAACGTAGTCGTGTGACCTGATCCAGTCGTTTAAGAAGCAAATGGATCACCAAAGGATCCCACGTTGATGTGTCGATACCAAGATTTTGAAGTGCTAATAGACACTCCTTTGTTTTGTCATGTAGGCCCTTATAAGTATCGTTTGGCATTTTGTTTGGTATATCTACCAGTTCTTGAATTAATTTGCTAACTAATAGCCTCTTGTTGTGGTAGCGATTTATTATAGTTGGCCACGCAGCATCGAAATTTTCCCCAGTGGCAGTGAAGTGTTTTATTAGATTTGCAGCTTCTCCCACTAAATGAGTTCTTAGATACCAGATTTTTTGAACCTTTGGAATTGATTGGCCTATTACCAGTGAAGAAAATAAGTCGTGGAATTCTTGTCACTTTAAATAATTGCCGTCAAATTTTGGTAATGTTATTTTAGGTATTGGATTTGAATCGGGCTGACTGTTATTATGTCCAGAAATCGGTTGAGTAGTTATATAGTTGTTAACGGTTCTTAATGCGTTTCGTACATCATTTTCTAACTTGATAAATTGCTCCATCTTGTAACCTTGCTTCCCAGGTTTATCACTAATTTCATATATTTGGAGATGGAGGTCTTCAATGCTTTGCCATAACTTTGTGGCGATTGGCACGTCCTGATTTGTTAAATCTGTTTTTAATAAACGTTCAAGAGATGCCATTATTGCTGCTTGTCTACGAATAAGCTTCAACAGCTTATCGGTGTCCGCTGATGTCACGTTTGAACATGCGGCTTGGTCTTGTTGTGGGAGTGAGCCTTGGGTTGTGGCTGAAGACTGTGAAATCTTCAGCATAGATGATTCGAATATCTCTCTGTATTGTTCGACGGCCTTCATAATTGCGTTGTAATAGTCATCAGCGAAATACTTGTGGTCAAGCTGAATGTTTTCTATCAGACAAATTGTATTATCGTTGGATTCGAATTCTGCAAATTCTCCGTCCAGCCTTCGAAGTCTCTCTTGAAAGTATTCTATCGAATTCTTTCTTGTAGCGGAATCCTTTTTGAAGTTCCGGATAATCGTTTCAATCCGTTCTCCTATTTCTTTCTGGTTGTTGACCAACTCTTCGAAAGAAACCATTGTTTATCGAGTTAATATGCTTTTTCAAAATATTGAAATCCTGCGCTTAGTTGCAGGATCACGTCGGGGTCACCAAAAATGTTTGTAATGGTATGTGGTTTTCTTGCAAGCACGTGTAGCCTGAAGAATTAGTTGGTTTTTATTTTCCTCTTAAGCACTTGTAACTTAGAGGTAGAGCTCTTAATAAAACTATTAATGTTTCTGTCTTAAAAAGAATTCAATCTTAAACTTTATTTTACTTTCTTTTATATTAAAACAATTAAAGTAAAAGTGATTATCTACTAGGAAATAAAATTGTATTAAACTGCTAATTTAACAATGACATATATTCATGTATGTTGAGGAAATAAATTGCTAACTTGACTGTTTATGCGGTTATTGACATAGAACAAACAAAAATATTAAATGCAAATGAACAACAAAGAATAAAATCATTACTTAAACAAAGTATTATGTTACAATAAATAAATTCTATGAATGACCTAATTTTATACATTGCAAGCGATTGAGCAACAAACTATAAAAATTACAAAATAAACAATTTGTATGAACATGCTCCCCGCGTTGAGTGAAGCTCAAAAAAAAAGAAACGGAAAAAAACTTAAAATAAAGTTACAATAGCATAGTAAGACCTAAGACAATAAGATTTGTTATTTTTAATGTGCTGAGCTGGCATTCCTTGTAGTATGAAAAGAGGCTGTGTTGATTCTTATATGTGTACGGTGAAGTCAGTATCTGCTTTCTGTATACGAGGTGCTGGAGTTGGAGCTGAGTTAGCCAGTTGTTGATGGGATTTTCGTTTGAGTAGTAAGTAAATTGAAATGCAGAGCGTGATGATCAATGCTGTGTAACCAGTTGCCATGTGATGGTAATTGTTAGTTTCAATTTTGTTTGGTAGTTTCAGTATTTCTTGTGCAGCTAATGCGGTTTGTAGAGTTGTTAAATTTTTAACTTGTGATACATGTATTTCATTCAGCAATGGTTTCAAATGCTCCCTGTGGCTCTGTTCGCTTGGTTCCCAAAGTTTAGTGTATGAAGTCATAAGTGAAGTAGAAATTGCTTGCTGTGCCTGCATCGTCATGAATTTATATTTAAGGACGCACTCTGGTTCCAGAGCAAGCAAACCAGATCCGTCTAGTGTTATTTGTGTAATTTCTTGCTTGCATACTGCCGTCGCATGAGATGTACCTGCAACTGCGTAGATCCATTTGTTTTTATGGTGGAGAGGTATCCAAGCGGGAATGTCTTTTATTTGCTGTACTGGGCAATCTAAATGAGTTTTGTTATAAAATAAATTTATTTCGCAAGAACATGTTGATGAACCCTGTTCATATCTTACTTGACCTTTGGAGCCGAGATACATATCTTCTGTAAGAAGTGAGCATGATTTGAAGTCAGTGTTACTAATCGTAAAATACTGATTTCGAACAATGTTGATGATCAGAAGAGCTGCACACGGCTTTATTGAAACAAGGGTTTTGTTGATCCAATTTGGCACTGGAATAATGTTAAATATTTCAAATCGATCGCGTTCTATTAGTGGTAATGTAATACTGAAAATTACTGTGTTTGCGGTAAGTCCTCCCTTTATCCTCATTAGTTTGTATAGTTGTAAAGTATCTTCATTTTTCACAGGTAATTCTAGCGATTCAGGTAAATGAAATTTAATTTTTTTTACTTCTTGCTGTAATTGGTGAGGAGTTAATAATAATGGACTTATGATGCCGTGGTGAGTGTTTGTCAAAATAACAAGTATTGACGACTGTGTACGCTGCAAATTTGCTGCCGTAATACTTAACTGGATACATAGTGACGAAAAAATACGGTAAATTCTTTCTTGATGATACTCTTCTCTATTATCCCGTATCATGTTGTGCACTTCTGCTATTTGGAGATCAATTTGGTCAAACTTCTTCTTCACTGCTTCTTGGTCGGCCTTCATAATGTTAATTGTTGAAATTGTATGTGCCATTTCGTTCGCATATTCAGAATCCAATGCTTCAAATAGTGAATGTGCGATATTCCCAACCAGGTCTAGTGCTGCCCTCTTATGTATTCTTCCTGAGAGTAAAGTGCTGTCTATGGATAGTTCAGCTTCCGTGTGCTCAAAATATTTTACTAGGTTTGTACATGTTGATTTATCTAGCATATCTTTACATAAGTGATCTAATGTCCTTGTCCCTTCTGCGAATAATGCGGCTTCAGACCAAAACTCTTTTAAATCGTAATATATCACCAGTTGCCATTCTGTGGATGAAATTGCCGCTGAACCGATTCCTTCAAAATGTATGCCCAAATGACTTCCAAACCATTTATTATGTATTTGTGCTCCTAATACTAATGGTATTAGGAAAAGAGAAACCATGACGTTGAAAATACTAGTGTTTAGAGAAGTCAGTCTCTTTTTCTTAGGTATTTTAATTTGCTCATGTTGAGTTGTAAGAGATTCGTCAACTCGATGACCTTTAGAGATCTCATGTTGTGAACTAGTCGGATCGTTGGAGTCTTTCTGGGGAACTATTTCATTAGGTTCCGTATTGTCGATTGGCAATGGTGCTAAGCGAGTAAAAGCTCTTCTGAAAATACCGTTTGACGTTTTGATGTCAACCACTCGGACCAAGCCATCATCTCCGTAATGTACTTTTATAACTCTCCCCAATGGCCACTTTAAAGGAGCTGTATTATCTTCTTTTACTATGACCATATCCCCAGATTTAATGTTATTTTTAAAACTGTTGCCTACGCAGATGACGTGGCGGTAGCAGTGTCGGGGACCCACCTTGATACAATCTCCCATAGGATGGAATATGCACTCAAAAAGTTCAGCGATTGGAGCATCGCTAGTGGACTGAGCGTAAATCCCACCAAAACGGAGCTAGTGCTTTTTACAGGCAAATATAAGACTCCAAACTTTAAATTGCCGATACTGAATGGGACAACCCTGTGTCTATCAGATAACGCTAAATATCTGGGAACAATTCTGGACAGCAAGCTGTCATGGAGACCCAACATAGAAACCAGAACCAGGAAAGCGATGGCCGCGGTTTACATTTCCAATAAAGCTATAGGTACGTCGTGGGGTATTAAACCTCGCAATGTGTGCTGGTTATTTCACACAGTCATTAGGCCAATTCTCTTTTATGGCGCTGTGGTTTGGTGGAAAGCCATGGAAATAGCGTCCAACCGCCATCGGTTTGAGAAAGTCATGCGCAGCATGGCAATGCTGATTACTGGGGCTTTACGCTCCACGCCAACTAAGGCTCTTTTCGCCATGTTGAATTGGTTACCAGTGGATTTGCTAACCAAAAAACTTGCCCTGAACACGGCAGTGCGTCTGCACGCTACGAATGCATGGAACCACAGACGCTGGGGTCATGCTAGTATCATCGATTCTTGGGATAATCTGCCTGAGCTAATTGATTATACCTCCCCGAGACCATCATTCTCTAGGGGCTTCAGTTTCTCTATCTCGGAGGAAATGAGGTCTACCGGAGGGTCTCCTCCCGTCGTGGAGCACTTCCATGTTTACACGGACGGCTCCAAAAGCGGTAACAGGGTTGGAGGAGGGGTCTACTTTGAACACCTGGAAGCCAAATTCTCCTTCAGACTTCCAGACAAATGTAGTATTTTACAGGCCAATATATCGGCCATAAAGTAAGCGGCAAACTGGCTTCGGTATCATAGGATATTTGATAGAAATATCCGAATCCTCAACGACAGCAAAGCCGCAATTAGGTCCCTAACAGGTGTATACACAACATGTAACCTGGTCCAAAAATGCCGGGCATCCCTGAACGGGATGGCAAGACATTCAAATATCACCCTTATATGGGTGCATGGGCACGACACCAGCGCAGGCAACTGCATCGCTGACGAACTAGCTAAAAGGGGGACGACACTGCCAGAGCCAGACATTGATGTCTTCTGCGGTATACCCCTACATGCCTGCAAGCAGCAAATAGAAAACTTTTTCCACACCCTGGCACAGACCAGATGGTTCAATAAACCTACTTGTAGAATTTCCAGGCTGATGTGGCCAAGGCTGGATTCGAACCGCACTAGGAATCTATTAAGACTTCAGAAATCACACCTGAAAGACATCGTCGCAACTATCACAGGTCACTGCAAATTCGGCAACCATGCAAAGCTAATGGCACTAACGTCCCACGACTTCTGCAGAAGCTGTCGGGATGAGGAGGAGGAGGAGACCATCTTTCACCTCCTTTGCCTCTGCCCCTCGCTGGAAAACCAGCGGCTGACACAACTTGGTCAGCAATCCTTCGTCAGTCTATCTGAGCTATCAACGACGAACCCTACTAAACTTAGCCTCTTCATAAGGTGCAGTGGATGGTTTCTGCCCTGAACCACCCCCTTCTGGCGAGTGATCGCCATAACTCTTCTCTCTCTCCTCCTTTCTCTTCTTCTTCCTCACACCTTCACTTGACCTCTTCCTTTCCTCTCACTTTTCCTCTATTTTACAGGTAACACAAAGGGACCAACCATGGACCTAAGTGAGCGTAAGCTGCCTGTACAACCAACCTAACCTAAGTGTAGAATTGTTCAAAGTAAAACATTGCCAACAAATAGAAGCATTGGATTTTGAAAAAAAGCATAGTCATTTTGAAGAATTTACCTCGATTGCATAGTGAACAGTTTAATTCAACTTGGTGAGAGAAAACCATTTTGAGGCAATAGCATTTGTCCCCGAATTTGATGGCATATTGAATGAATAAGCAAATACTCAGAACTTTCTCAATCCAATTTGGAATACAGTCACAAACCAATAGTACTTAAGCCATATCTGTTTACACTACTATTTAAGAAATTGAAGTACAAAAGTATTGTAAATCAAACGTTCAAACATAGGGCCTAGATTTAGAAGCAAACCTATTTTGTAATATTTTTACGATTTTATTGATAAATATAATGGCTTGAATTTTGAGAATTTTCGGAACTTTCATTATGTTGGCTTAAAGAAAAGAAATAACGATCTAAGGAGATAAGTGAGTAGTGGTAAGGCATAATAGGGGTGTTCTATCGTTTATGCACAAGAATACCACGGTTAGGGGAGGGTCAGCTACAGGCATTAAACAACACCTATGCCTGGGATGAGTAGATCTATAAATGAAGCACTGGTACGACAATTTCTGTCAAATTTCCTCACGGCACCACACCGAACCACCGCCCAAGCCCCTTAGTCACAGCTGCGCAAATAAACCAAAGTTACCAGTGCGTGGTGTAAGTAAGAGAAGATATTGAAAATTATAGTTTTTCTGACGGAAGACGTCAGTTTCCAGGTTGAAGGTATTTAATTTTTTGTTATCCTATTCAAAACATGACAAAACGCACTCACACCCACTAATGTCGCGGCGCAATAGGGCCACATATTCAGCAATAGTTTGCTGATCACTCTGATATGTTGACAATAATCTGTGTTGACTTACCATGATATTTGTTTTCGGGCATAAATGGGCTTCCAATTTTTTTATTAAATCATCATAGCCAACTTCACTGATTGTTTTAGGGGCCACCAATGAAACTAACAACTTGAAGTATGCCGATCCAATTGAATTTATTAACATTTGGTGACAAAATTTTTTATCTTTAGAAACACCCTTCATCTCTATATATTTTGTAAATCTCTGGTGGTACAATTTAAAACTTTCTTTCTTTTCATCATAATTTTCAAATGGCGGCAAAAGCACTTGTAATGGCAGCGCATTCTGGTTTTGTTGTTGTTGCGAACTGGAAATTTCTCGAATATGTTGTAGAAAGTCATGTTGTTTTATTGAAATCTGTTAGGAATTTTGTAAATTGAGCCGCATCCATGATTTAAGAGGAATTTTATTTTATATAATTGCAAAATGTATCTATATAGAAAAATACTATTACTTTTTCACTTTTCCTCGTCGCCACTTTTATATCTGTAGTTGATTTGATTTCTGCACACGTCTTTTCAATTTAATACTCTTTATTCAACTAATGAACAAAAACCAACTTCTTACACAGCGTCTTCACGAGACATTAACACAGTGTCTTCACGAGATATTAACTTTAAGATAACATGAGAGAAAACGCCGGCAGAATAATAAAAACAAAATGTCGATGTTTCTCTTAATCTCATACAAGGCGTAAACGTAGTTTTACCTTTCCTATAAGATTTCATTTTATGCAAATGATCACCGGGTTAACATGTACTACTTTTGCACAATTACTCATTTTATTTTTAATTTTTCACACAAATTTTAATTTATAAATCAATTAAACACATTTATGCACTTATTTAACACAGAAATTTTATCAAAAACATCGCTTTTCATTTTTTTTAATAAACACTCACACATGCACACCAAATTATTTTCCTGTGCGTGTGTGTTTTGACAGCTCATCTCATAAGATCGTTGTTATAAGAATTCTTATAACAACGCTCTCATAAAAATTCTTATAACATTGAGATAACACTAATTTCAAGTCTACACGTAACATAATTCTCTCTGCGATTGAATTTGACAATCTCATCTTACATATTATGTTACGTGTAGACCTCAAGTAAGTTTGAGATAACATAAGAAAAAACGTCGGCAGAATACTAAAAACAAAATGTAGAATTTTCTCTTAATCTCATACTAGGGGAAGACGTAATCTTACTTTTCCGATAAGATTTCATTTTATGCAAATGCTCATCGAGTTAACATGTACTACTTTTGCACAATTAGTTATTTTAGTTTATAAATCAATTAAACACATTTATTCATTTATTTAACACAGAAATTTTATCAAAAACATCGCTTTTTATTTATTTTAATAAACACACACACATGCACACTATTTTATTTTCATGTACATGTGTTTTTTGACAGTTCATCTCATAATATCATTGTTATAAGAATTCTTACTCAGCGTCTTCACGAGACATTAACTTTGATATAACATGAGAGAAAACGTCGGCAGAATAATAAAAGCAAAGTGTCGATTTTTCGCTTAATCTTATAATAGGGGAAGACGTAATTTTCGTTTTCCTATAAGATTTCATTTTATGCAAATGCTCATCGAGTTAACATGCACTACTTTTGCATAATTAGTTATTTTAGTTTTAATTTTTCACACAAATTTTAATTTATAAATCAATTAAACACATTTATTCATTTATTTAACACAGAAATTTTATCAGAAACCCCGCTTTTCATTTATTTTAATCAACACTCACACATACACACTATTTTATTTTCATGTACATGTGTTTTTTGACAGTTCATCTCATAAGATTGTTGTTATAAGAATTCTTATAACAACGTTCTCATAAAAATTTTTATAACATTGTGATAACAATAATTTGAAGTCTACACGTAACATAATTCTCTCTGCGATTGAATTTGACTATCTCATCTTACATATTATGTTACGTGTAGACCTCAAGTAATAACAACGCTCTCATAAAAATTCTTATAACATTGAGATAACACTAATTTGAAGTCTACACGTAACATAATTCTCTCTGCGATTGAATTTGACAATCTCAGCTTACATATTAAGTTACGTGTAGACCTCAAGTCACAAAACTAAGAAACAAGAAGTAAAAACATAAGAAAATAGCAAATGGCAGAGTTGCCATTAATAGTAATATGTATAATATTTGAATGTTGTGGCAATACTAATTTCAATCCAAGCACATAAACTTGTATTGACACTATTTTTGTTTGCCGGGATGTCCTTCAAGCACTTGAACTTGAAAAACGTAGTAAAGATCAATCAATAAAACACTTTAAATGCCTTAAGAAGATTGACAAATTCTTTATTTTAGTTATTGTTTTTATACTAAATTAATTTAATAAATTGCTTAATTTAACTTAATAATAAATTGCATAAATTAACTTTATAACAAAAAAATAAAATGCTTAATCAACTATTGTGCAACGAGTAAATTTCTTATTGAATTACATATTTTAATTATTGTGTTTAAATTAGCTGTATTGGCATATTTGTGTTGAAGTAATCAATGGCAAGTTCAATGACATAAATTTATTGCGGAAATTAAATGACTTACCTTTTATGTTAAAGTAAAATTGCGTTTTGGCATATTTAGTAATAATTGAATTATATGTTAACAAACTGACTTACAATGACTAACAAAAATTATTATTGTTATTTATAAATTAAAATTACATTTTATAGAATAATATGTTGAACTAAGTGTCAACATTCTCCCCCGCATTGACCAATGGTCGATGGTGCTATAAGGTTGAAATCAGGTATCTCCAACATCAATGTTGATGGCTCGTGGTGGTGGAACTGGCTGGGTGGTTTGGTTGCATGTGGAATCGCTGTTCCTTTGCTGTTTTAAATAAGTGTTGATGATTAAGATGGCGAATAATACGGAGATTGCAAGTGCAGAATAACTGACTGCATGATGGTGAAAACTATTGGATTTACTGAGTGCTGGTATATGAACAACGGTTGATTCGTTTAGTTGTTTTTTAAGTGCGCTTAGTTGCTTTTGAAGGATTTCAATCTGGTTGTTGGATGTGTTAAATATTTTAGTTATCTCTTGATGTGTACTAATATGATCTATGGGGCGTAGTTGAGCATATGAATTGTGTAGTGTATTAGATAAACCAAAATGACCTTGAATTGTGATAAACGTGCCTTTGAGTGTGCAGCTACCTTCGATCTCTATTATTCCGGTGCCGTTTATTGTATATTGGGCATGTTCAGAGCCGCAAACTGCTGATATCTCTAGTTTTGCGGTGGTAACGAAGATCCATTTATTTGGATATTTTAGTTGTGTCCATGTGGAGTTGTCTGCCAACCGAATGAGCTTGCATTTAGTTGTTTGTCGGCTGTTAAAAATGTTGATTTCACAGGAATCATTTCCCTCATTCTTCCTAAGCTTGAACTGTTTGTTATTGCATATGAATACATCAATTTTAGGCGTAATACAGTTTGATATTTCCTGGGTTATGAATGGAAGGTATTCGTCTTTATGGGGTTTTATGGCAAGAAATGATTCCTCTGAGTTGATTGAGATTAAATTATTGTCCCTTATCGTCGGTACCGAAATTATGTTGAAGAGTTCTAAATATTGATGGTCGACTAAAGGTAACATTACTTCGAAAATGACTTCATTCTTTGTTACCGCTCCTTTGACCTTCATTAATTTGTATAGTTGGATTAAACTGTCGTCTTCAATTGGAAGTGTTCGGCTTGTTGGAAGATGAGCCTTTATTACCCTTAGTTCGTTCTTTAGTTGTGCCGGGGACAATAAAAGTGGACTAATTTTTCAATGGTGGGTATCGGTTAGTACGGCAATAATCTCCCTTTCAACTCATTGTAAGTTTATTGCTGTCAACATCAACTGGTTAGCTAGAAGTGAGATTAATTGCATTTGGTTAGTTTGGTCAACCTGCTTAGCTATTGCATTCTCTTGTTCATTAACCTTGTCTATTATATCCATTATTTGTTTTTGAGTACTCTGTTCGTCTTGCTTGATGATATTAATGGTTGAGTCAATAATAGATGTTTGATTTTTGAGCAGTTGAAACAAATAGTTTGACTCTTCTTTAGCATTCTTGATGGTGGTTGACATTTCATTTGCGTACTTGGAATCAAGAACGCCAAACAAAGATCGTGCAACATTTCCAATAATGTTGAAGGCTCCCCTTTTTACTCTACTGCTGTAGTTGGAGAATACCTCGTTCTCTTGAATCAATTCATTTTTTATTTGATTGAAGTTGGTTGTCAAAATGTTGCAAGTTAGTTGATGTTTAATGGGCGAACAGAGCTGTTGTAGGGTAGTTATTCCTGACTGGAAGGCCTTCAATTCGGAAGGAAATGGTGCTAGGTCATAGTATATCATTATTCTCCATTCAGCCGTCACTAATTTTACATTTCCAATTCCCTCAAAGTATAGTCCTGGGTTATTATGAAAGTTAGTTATTTCGACATTGCTACTCATTGCTACTGGAATTAAAAATAGTGTTGTTATTATAGTAAGTAGCATTGAAGTGGACATAGGCCTAGATTTTTTTGATGGTGGACTGTCTGTTTCATCAACTGCTATCGGGCAAGTGAGCTTGGTCACTTCATTTGTTGGTAGTTCTTCCTGCTGCAGTAGTGGCGCTAATCTATGAATAGGTCTTTTCTGTATTCCGGAGGCTGTCTTTATATCTGCTACCCTGACCTTGCCGTCAGTTCCCTTATAAGTTTTCAGGATTCTACCCAGTGGCCATTCCATTACGGGCAAATTGTCCTCTTTTACTATGACTAAATTTCCTTCTTTCGCATTTTTAGATGATGTCTTCCATTTCTGTTTTTCTTGTAGCTGGTGCAAATATTCCAATGACCAAAATTCGTGTTTAAGCTGCGACACAAGATTCCATCTTTTTGCTAGTGAGCAAGTAGGATTAGGCACTTGAGAGTCGGTGGTTCCCCGATTAAGAAATGCCCGGGAGTTAAAGCTGTTAAATCGTTTGGGTCACTTGATAAAGGAGTAAGGGGCCGTGACTTCATAATGGCCTCAATTTCAATGATGACTGTTTCTAATTCTTCATGCGTTAGCGAGGCCGTTGATATACTGCGTAAAAGTAATTGTTTGGCTAACTTAACAGCTGCCTCCCATAACCCACCGAAATGTGGTGCCTTAGGAGGTATAAACTTGAACTCTATTCCGTCATTACTGCAAGATCGAGTTATTGCTTCTTGTGAAGTTTTGGAAAATATGGCGTTCTTTAGTTCTTCGAGCTGGTTTCGTGCCCCAACGAAGTTCGTAGCGTTGTCTGAATAGATGGTTTGACAACGTCCACGTCGGGCGATGAACCTCTTGAGAGCTTCAATAAATGCTTCTGTAGTGAGGTCAGTTACCACTTCTAAATGTACTGCTCTTGTTGAGAAGCATACGAAAACTGCAATGTAGACCTTGTGCGGTCTCTTACCTCTTAGTTTATAATGTACCCACAGTGGGCCACAGTAGTCGACGCCTGATATTATAAATGGCCGAGTCGGAGTCACTCTGGAGGCAGGTAGATCTCCCATGATTTGTTGCATTAGCCTTGGCTTTGATCTGGTGCATCGGATGCAGGTTTGAACTATGTGTCTGGCAATTGACTTCCCTTTGATTATCCAAAATTGTTGCCTGGAGATGGATACTAGCGTTTGTGGGCCGCAATGATGAGTGTCGTTGTGTAACATTCTCATTATTAATTTAGAAATTGGATCGTTGTAGGGAAGAACCATTGGGTGTTTAGCATGGTATGAGATGTTTGAAGCCTTCAACCTTCCGCCGACGCGTAATATATTATTTTCGTCAAGAAAAGGTGATAATCCACATATCTTGCCTTATCGAGCTCCTTCCCTTTGTTTAATGCACTTATTTCATTTTTGAAATCTGAAATTTGCATAGCTCTGACTATAAGATACTTAGCTGAAGTGAGTTCAAACGGTCTTAGTGCATTGCTGGTCGGTCATTCGGTCTTCGCCAATTTGGTGTTTTGGATGAAGCGTTGCATGTATGCTACTACTCTTTGAAGTGTCTTGAATGAGTTGTGGTTGTTGATTTTATATATACTCTTCCAATGAGGTTGAAATTGCAGATACGGCAATGACTGAATTTGGTTTGAATTCTTCAGTGGAGGATGGTTTCCGATTTTTGTTGAACTCCTTTGGCCATTGACTCTCGTTGCCGTGTAAAAACATTGGTCCAAAAAACCAAAGGCTACATTGTGATAATTTTTCTGGACTCAAACCTCTTGAGGTGAGGTCGGCCGGGTTTTGCTTAGAACTGACGTGTCGCCATTGACTGCTTATGGTTTGCTCTTGAATTTTACTTACTCTATTTGCGACAAAGGTACGAAGAGAGGATGATGTTGCATTGATCCAATGCAGTACTATCTCAGAGCCTGACCACAGATATGTAGGCATGTTTTCAGCTCGTAGTTCTCTTTTTACTCTTGTGGTAAGTTGAGCCCCAAGAAGCGCTGCGCATAGTTCTAGTCTTGGTAGAGTTACCTTTTTATAGGGGCAATGCGTGATTTGGCGCATAGAAATCTGACCACTAGTCGTCCATCTTGTAGCTTGGATCGTATGTATACTGTGGCGCCATACGCCTTTTCAGAAGCATCTACAAAACGATTAGGGCAAACAAGAGCTTAAACAGAATTGAATACGAAATATACAGAAAACCAACTGCTACAGATACAATAATACACAATTCATCAACCCATCCTCAACAACATAAGAACGCAGCAATTAGGCAATTAATAACGAGACTTGAACGAATACCCCTAACACGTGAGGCTTATATGAAAAAGATAGGAATAATATATAACATAGCGGAAAACAATGGATATAAAAAAGACCTAGTTGACAAGATTAGAAAGGATATCCAAGCAAGTAAGAAACGAAACAGAGAACAGGAACAAGAAAGGAAAACCTGGGCTACTTTTACGTATATGGGAAAATCAACATACAATCTGGCAAAATTTTTTAGAAAACACAACATTAACACAGCATTCCAAACAAGAAACAACTTGGGTAGAATACTGCAAAACAGAACAAACGAAACAGACTTCCTGGATAAACAAGGGGTGTACAAATTAACTTGCACATGCCAACACAGCTATATCGGACAAACTGGAAGAAAGATAAAAACTAGATTTCGCGAGCACATGAGAGACTACAACAAGACATTGAGAGAACCAGGAATAACACCAGAATCGAATTTCGCAAACCACATATTCCACAACAAATGTACACCAGGACATATTAGAAAAACAGTTAAACTATTACATTCACAACATAAAGGACGGCGACTGAACGTATTAGAGAACATGGAAATATACAAGCAAAAAATATTTGACGGAAGAATAATAACTGAACAAATAAACACTGTTTCAGACGTAATATTTGAAACGTTGAAATATTTTTACAGAAAAGAAAACAATAGTCCAGGCAACGTAGTAGAAAATGAACAAGACAAAAGGATTACCCAGAAACGTACAATTACGGATTATTACCTACGTAGGGAAAAAACAACTGATAACTAATAGCGCAGATTATGAACAAAATATTAAACACACACATAATAATAAGACGAAAGTAAGAGAAACAGGTAGCAGGTAGAGACACACAATATCATATAAAGGCGAGAGGGAGAGAGCGAGAGAGAAAGAGTGAGCAGAATACAAAGGGATCAAGGAAGGAAGTTAGGTAAACAAACGAATTATAAAAGAAACAACGGACAACAGAAAAACGATTTAGTATTCAATAGAACACTGAAGAAGGCACATAGCCGAAACCGGTCTGTTTACAAACCAAATTTGACGTGGGATGACGGAAAATCGTTCCAAAATCTAAAAAAGTGTGTATCTTTTGAAATCTGACCATCAAAAATGTGCCTTTTGGTACTTATATTGTTAAGGTGTTTTAAATTTTGACGAAACAGTACCCATTGGTTGTTAAGATCTGCTGGAAGCGGTTCGTCCCATGAAAGTTGTAATTGCCATAGGTGTTGTATGAATATTTTAGCAGAGACGACAACAG
Organism: Panzeria rudis; assembly: GCA_956483635.1. Classification (NCBI taxonomy): domain Eukaryota; kingdom Metazoa; phylum Arthropoda; class Insecta; order Diptera; family Tachinidae; genus Panzeria; species Panzeria rudis. The sequence continues at coordinate 60,503,452 of OY101451.1, forward strand.
GTCCGGCGATTCCTAACGGATCGAATATTCGTGCTATATCTGATGTTATAGTTCGCTTGTTTATTTTGTCTTGAATGTCTGCTCTGAGACAAAATTTATTCGCCTTGGGATTCCATGTTAATCCCAAAATTTTTGTTGATTATCAAAATCTAGATTTAGTTCTATATCTTCAGGAGAAATGCCAGATAGTAGCCTAGAATGATTTGCACACCACTTTCTTAGTTTGAAGCCAGCTCCTTGTAACAAGGTAGACAACTGTTGTTGTTTTCCAATTGCTGTTGTAAGGCTATCAGATCCACTCATACCGTCATCCACATAAAAATCTTCTCTTAATGTTGTTGCACCTAACGGATAATTTTTCATGTTTTTATCTGCTAACTGCTGTAAACATTTTGTTGTCAAATATGGGGCTGCGGATGTTCCATATGTCACAGTGTTAAGTTTGAAGGTTTCCACTACTTCATTTGGACTATTTCTCCAATATATTAGTTGCATGTGACGGTCTGCTGAATGAACAAGAATTTGACGATACATTTTTTCAATATCAGTACAAAAAACAAATCGTGGCATTCGGAATCGCAGTAGCAGTCCAAAGAGATCTCCTTGTGTCGGAGGACCTACGCACAAGATGTCATTGAGAGATATTCCTGTTGAGGATTTTGCCGATGCATCAAACACTACTCGAAGTTTGGTGGTTTTACTTTCAGGTTTGATTATGCAGTGATGTGGAGTATAGAAATGAGGGCCTACTATCTCTGAGTTATTTATGCGGGTCATGTGACCCAATTCTTCATATTGCTTCATAAATGTATTGTTGCTTAAGGTCTATGTTCATCAATAAACGCCTTTCTAAAACCATCAATCTTGAAAATGCTAACTTTTTTGTCTCTCCAAGGCAGCTTGGGTTTTCTGAAAAGGGGAGCCGAACTACAAATCGGCCCTCAGAATTTCTTGTCGTTGTTTGGATGAACTGTAGTTCACACCTTATATCTTCGGTGGTGAGAGTGCTGTCTGACTCGAATTCGTCTAGTTTCCAGAATCTTTGGACAAGTTCTTCTGTGCTTGTTTCCTTTTCACTATATACTGCACATACCACTGAGTTGCTATTCGTTTCCCTTATCCTTCCACTTACAATCCAACCCAGCCTTGTATTTTTTAAAATTGGTAATTCTGGTGAGAGGTGAATTTTTCCGGTGGTCAACAATTGGAGGTAATATTCGGCGCCTAGTAAAACGTCAATATTAGCAGTGTTGTTGAACTCAGGATCGGCCAGTTGAATATTTTCTGGAATTGGCCAGGAGATACAGTTGAACTCTGTTGAAGGTTGGGCCGGAATTATGTTGGGAAGAACAAAGGCTTCCAGTCTTGTGTTGTAATTACTTGTTGTAGACTGAAGATTAACATTAATGCGTTGATTTGTATTTCTGGACTGATTGCCGATTCCTTCGATACATAAGGATGTCTGCGATGGCTTTAGTGATAGACGATTTAGTAGCCGTTTAGTCACAATGTTTATTTGTGAACATGAGTCTAAGATTGCTTTGAAGACTCCAGACCGTCCATTATTGCCTATAATTTTTACCCGAGCTATGGCTAACAGTACGTAGTCCTTTCCTGTTCCAGGACAATGAGCTGAACCTACCGTTGATGTTGATGCCTTACTTTCAGTGTAAGAATTGTTTGATGGTAAGGTCAAGGCGTTGGTGTTCTGTGGATGCCTTTCCAAATGTACGTATGTGTTGTGGGTTTTCTTACATTTTCGACAGGAACTTGCTGTGCAATGTTTTGACATATGGTCACTCTTGAAGCAATTAACACAGTTTTTGTTGCTGTATCCACTTCAGTCGATTAGGTACTGACATCGATAAAAATTTGTTGCAATAGTATAATTGATGAATTCCATTGCTACATAGTTTGCAATGGTTGTTTTCCTTGGGAGTAGTTGCTGCAGCTAAAGTTCTCTTTGACGTTGTTTGTATTCGTCCGACTGCTTCTAATGATTGGCAGCTGCTTTCCAGGAAGCCCAACAGTTCTTCTAATGTTGGCAATGATCTTGGTAGTTGTATTGATTGCTCGTATAATAAGTGTGTGCCTTGATTCAGTTTTTTGATTAATAAATTAACAACATCGTGTCCCATGTTGAAGTGTTGATATTCAAATTATTTAGTGCTGAGAGGTATTCTCGTGTTGTGTCATGTAGTCCTTTTATGGCTACAGCAGAGGGATTAGCAGCTATTTTTGGTTGGCCCAGTAGTCTATTTAAGATGTTACTTGTTAATATTCGTGGATTACTGAAGCGGTCTTGAAGCATTTTCCAAGCTGTTTCATAGTTGGTTTCGGTTAAGGCTAAATTTTGTATTAGCCTAGCTGCCTCACCTGTGGTGTTTGTTTTCAAAAACCACATTTTTTGTATGGCGGGCATAGCTGTTTTGTGAATCATTTCATTGATCATATCAAAAAATGGTTGCCACCTCAGATAGTCCCCATTGAATTTCGGTATCGTAACCTTTGGAAGAGGCAGTGGGCTAAGTATAGCTGAATTACTTCCCACTTGTGATTCGTCATTTATAGGCTGTTTGTGTTGATCTGCGAGCACAGCGAGTTCAACTAGATGTTGGTGAACTGCGTCTTCGAGGTTATTGTAGTCATCTTGATGTAAACCTTGGCTTGATGGATCTTCGATTTGTTGCCACACGTCGTCATACAAAGTTTGGATTTGAGACCTTAACTTTTTTATAGTCTCTGATTTTAGTTCATAAAATTGTTTTGGCTGCTCTTCTGTTATTGTTTCCAAACATTGCAACAAACGTGTTAGTGCTGTCATGCGTGCAGTTATTAACCTGGCTAGTCCTGGTGTTCGTACTACCTCTGATTCATCTTGGTTGACTGATTTGGTTACTGGTGTTCTTACGGATGGTACAGGTTTGGTATATGGTGTCATGCATTTTTTAGTTGATATTCAATTGTTGAACTGTATTGTTCGCCAATGGATTTGTAAATGTCCTTTGTAATATAGGGATCCTCCTCTGATAAGGTAGTATCATTCCGAATTTTGTTTTCAGTTTTTTCGAACGATTGCGATAGGGTAACTAATTCATCTTGCTTTGCCTTGTTCAGCGTAGCCCTGTGCTACTGTTTGTAATTTTTGTTGGTGTGTGAACTGATGTTCTACACTTGGTTGCGCGTTTACTTCCTTAAAATTCTAAAGAAATCCTTCCCACTGGTGGGGGGAATCTCAGTGAATTTAGAAAGTATTAGGGGTCACTAATGAATGTTGGCAATAGTAATTTCAATCCAAGCACATAAACTTGTATTGACACTATTTTTGTTTGCCGGGATGTCCTTCAAGCACTTGAACTTGAAAAACGTAGTAAGGATCAATGAATAAAACACTTTAAATGCCTTAAGAAAATTGACACATTCTTTATTTTAATTCTTGTTTTTATACTAAATTAATTTAATAAATTGCTTAATTTAACTTAATAATAAATTGCGTAAATTAACTTTATAACAAAAAAATAAAATGCTTAATCAACTATTGTGCAACGAGTAAATTTCTTATTGAATTGCATATTTTAATTATTGTGTTTAAATTGGCTGTATTGGCATATTTGTGTTGAAGTAATCAATGCCAAGTTCAATGACATAAATTTATTGCGGAAATTAAATGACTTACCTTTTATGTTAAAGTAAAATTGCGTTTTGGCATATTTAGTAATAATTGAATTATATGTTAACAAACTGACTTACAATGACTAATAAAATTTATTATTGTTATTTATAAATTAAAATTACATTTTATAGAATAATATGTTGAACTAAGTGTCAACAATATTATTGGGACATCAAATCCCCAAGTTTTTAGTCCAACAGCTCTTTAATTGTGATATTACTATTTGTAACATCTTTTTTTTGTGTTAAAGTTGTAAAATATCGTTATCATAAGAAAGAATTAGATTTAATTAAATCTTTCGATTGTATGTAGATGACACGGTATTCACATGAAACGATTCCTTAGACTGGTTTTAATCACATGTTGGAAAGAAAAAATTCTTTCTACACATGCTGAGGAGTGTTGAATAGAAAAAATGTCGTTGAACGATTCTGTATAAATTCGTATAAACGTTCGAACGGTTTGAAGTAGCTAGTTGAATTTTAAGCTGAAAGGGCCAAAATAGTGTAGCAAGTACCACAGGGCCATCAAACATTCAAAAGGTCCAATTGTGTCATTTTGCGTCACATTTTGCATCACTGTCCTGAATTATATTTTCTTCTTCGTCGTACAGCTAAGATCGAACATTTAACCTGTATGCGTGCGTTCCAAAACATCAAAATACAGTGTAGTGAGGCAACTTTAATTTGCTTACAAAAAAATAACTAAAGACTGATTTAGCCGAACTTAACGTTGATGTAGTTGCATGTGCTGATCGTCTCTGTCACATTGAAAAGCTGAGACAGAAATGAGCAGCACATACAACTACATCAACGTTACGGTCGACTAAATCAGCCTTAGGAATTTGTATCACTTCAATGTATGGCTGCCTTCCTAAACGTCTGAAAGCAATGTCAAAGCAGTGTTTAAATCAAGCAATTATACTTTACAACAGTGCAATGCACTGCATCAAATGCATTGGCAATAAAAAGCATTGCCAATTCAAATAGTGCGCTAGTTGCTTGTATTTGCATTTCAGCTGCAAAACAGGTGACTTTAGGAATGCAATACTTTGTCGATGTTTGCAAGTTTGCGTTTGGGAATACGTGACATTGTTGAACAGCAACATGCGTTTAGGAAGGCAGCCTGTTTTGATGTTTTGGAACTCAGCCTATATGGACAGCAATAACCACAAAAAAATATTTATTATTTTTAATATAAGTTTTATGTAATAAATATCATAAAATGTATATGCTTTCATTAAAAAATATTTATTTTTTATAATTTTCACTAATTTTGATAAAGAAAATAAACAAAGTAAAGTAAAAATAAGAAATGAAATGACGTTTCATATCATAATATATTCATCTGAGCTTGACCTCTGATGATTATATCATAACGCTGTTGTTATAACATTAATAAATTGAGTCTATACGTGATAAATTTTCTTCATATCAATTTGACATTCGTCATGATATAAATTCATCAGGTGTGGACACTAAGTAGAGCGCAGTATTAACGGTCAAAATGCAAGACACAAGCATCGTGTACGTGTGCATGAAGCTATTACCATACACGTACAAGCATAGCACTGGGTGTGGAGTTTATGTTATAATGAACCACATTTCAAATTGCATATAAAAAATATTTTTATGTCCAGAGTTTGAAAGCTCTTAAGTATGAAACACTACTATATGAGTTTACCTTGTTATTGCCTTTTTAAGTACATGTATGACCTATGTATTAAGAATACCCGTTCATGCAAGCGAAAAATCATAAGATTAACTAAAATTATCTTATTATAAGTTAAGTGCAACCTAATTGTCAAATTACATACAAAAGCTTTTTTCGTAGAGTTTGACAGTTCTATTTATAACGTACTGCTTTGAGTAGCCTATCTTGTTAGAACTGTGAGGCAACATGCTTGTACGCTTGCCAATTACACGTACAAAATAAAAACACTATACAAGCGAAAAATCAGAAATGTTTGATTTTGCTTCAAGCATCGGCGGTGTGACGCACAGACAAAATTTCGCTAATAATCCCCCCTATTATGAAAGGCGACGTCAACGTCACATCAACACGACAGTAAAAAATTATCATTTATCTACTCATTGTCGACAACAATTGACAGTCTCTTACTATTTTCTGAAACATGAAATTAGTCCAGCAAGTTAATATTAATCAATTGTTGTCGACAAAGAGTAGACAAGTGACAATTTTTTGATGTCGTGTTGATGTGACGTCGACGTCGCCTTTCACAATAGAGGGGAATACTAACATGCTTGTCATGCATTTTGACCGTGAATACTAGTGCCCACACACGAGTGATTTCTGCGTGTAATTTGTTCGTGCGCGACATCTTGTTACTCGTTAATGGGACTCTGCGTGCACAAATCACAGGTAAAGGTACCCACACGAGTGACTTGTGCAAGTAATTGAAAAATTTTCAATTTCTTGTGATTTGTGCGATGTGTTAGTGGGCCTGTGCGCGAACATTCGAATGTCTTTTTGTTATTTTTGTATACAACGAAACAATTTTTCATAGAATTTAGAAAAGAAAATTTAGTTTCGCAAAGTAAAAGCGATAAATATAAAGATAAAAGCATAAATAAATAACAATATAATACAAAAACATATAAATACACAAAAGAGCAATTGCAACATCCGCTTCGTAATTCATGTGTACTTGTTGACGTTTAAGTTTATTGTGATTTGTTTGTGGTTATTGGAGATTTAGTACGCGAACAAATCAATCGTGTGTGGGCTGCCTAATTGAAAATTTTCATTTTCTTGTGATTTGTGCGATGTGTTAGTGGGCTTGTGCGCGAACATTTGAATGTTTTTTATTTTTGTATACTACGAAAGCAATTTTTCATAGAATTTAGAAAAGAAAATGTAATTTGACAAAGTAAAAGCGATATATATAATGATAAAAACATAAATATACAAAAATTAAAAATAAAAAAATTGCAACATCCGCTTTGCAATCCGTGTGTACTTGTTGACGTTTAAGTTTATTGTCATTTGTTTGAGGTTATTGGAGATTTCGTACGCGAATAAATCACACGCACAAATCTCTCGTGTATGGGCTGCTTTAAGCCCGGCTATAGGATTTTTTCATTTGGACCAACTTGGCTAAACTAGATTTGTTCCTTATCATATTCCCTGCGTACATATATACATATAAGAAACGGGCCTCTTGCATTTCCGATAATCACAAAATTTATTTCGGTACGTACTCCTTAATTCCTGAAATTTTAACAACCTTTTCACCTCTTTCGGCCAAAATCTCTTCAATATTTGTTTTCCCATTTAAATCAGTAAACCAATTTAAGTTGTCCGCAATTAAATGATTATTAGAGCATCCGTCACATGTAACGATAACAACACCGCATTGATAAGCTACTTTGGAGATATAATTAGTGTTCCTTTTCAAACAGATTTTGCATGTGTATATTAGTCGAAGACTTTTAATATTGTAAACAGAATGGTTGCGGAACTCTTCGTCATTTTTCAAGCTTTTTGTAGCGTTTGGAAAACTTAGTGTGCTTCCGGAAATTTTTCTCGGAAGCCTGTGATCACATTCAAACATAGGAACAAGCGTTCTGATGTATTTAATTTTTATAAGGCTATTACGTAATACCTTACTAATCAACGACATGATGCAATCACAAAATATTGTGTGGCGGAAGTATTTTGATTTTACTTTGAGAACAGAGCATGAAGCCGATACTATTCGATGGTCGGTGGCGGCGTATCCAGATATTAACCATCGGCGGCTAAGCGCCGGCTGTAAGCCGATAAATTTCCTGGGCGGCAACAAGGCAGACTCATAACAACGTAGATTGAACAGGTACCACTACAAGAACAGCTGTTTTAGTATTTTTGAGAATGTGTGCGTCACACAGACAATAGATTTTGACACATGGCTTGGATTTTTCTGTGTTAGTAAATTTGAGAGAGCTTATGAATGTGTGCGACTCACAGATAATGGATTTGACATATTTCTGGGGTATTTCTACCAAAAAATACATGTGTTTCTTGGTGTTGTATTTGTTTTAGTTATGGTGGTACCTGTAATGAATATGCCCAAGGCGAATTATATTAATATTAATTCGCTTTGAATATGCCTTGATTCATAACAGGTAGCGTTGCCGTTTTGGTTACTTTTAACCAAAACTAGCTAAGATGGATGTACATACCACGCGCTACGCGGCAACGCTTTTCTTACTTTTCGGACTTTTAACGCTTTAAGAATGGAAAGTTACACACCACGCTTTTGATGCTCTTCTTATACAATTTCAAGCCTTTGCCGGCTATATTTTGTCTTGCCTTTAACTTTTATTTTTCTTTATATATTTAATGCAGTTTTCATCCATTTTTCAATTAAAAAAATTAATTTCTAATAATTTATTTCCATTAAACAAACATTTTAGCATATGAATCTGGCAGCACTACCTGTCATTTTGTATACGACGCGTGAAAGTTGAAGAATGTTCAACTTTTTGCGAGTTACGCGCGTCGCAAACTTCTATTCAACTTTTTTGACAGAAGTCTGTAACGCATTAGCGTATTTAACGCATGCTATGTACCTTCACCTTTATTACTTATTTTCCGTTGTGTACTTATTTTCCATTTTGGTTACTTTTTTCAACACAATAATAGCCATTTTTGATAAAGTTTTTTAAATTTGCATATAACTATCGTTATAAACTATGTACTACAATTTGAGGGATTTTGTTACGTTGTAAAGCCAACACTGCTGAATAATCAACATAGCGTTACACAAAGATACACGCCTGTCTCCAAAAAAAATGCTTGATGATTTGTGTTGTACTGTAATTAACATTTTCAATATATTGCTTAATTTATATATATCCCCGTCTCTGGTCGTAATCGATAAACATGTATTACAAGTGTCAAATATTTAGTTACAATTTATCATCTCTGAGCTGTCATCTTTTTTCTCCTTCCTTTTTATAGAAATCTTTTTGTTATACAACAACGTATCGGAGCCGGTCTCTTAATAATTATTTTATAAATAAATAAATAAATTGGATTTAATTAATATATAAATTGTTTTAATAAAAGGAACGATTCTCTTGGCCATTATTGCTAACAATTTGAACGAATTTGAAGATTGGATTATTTTCTGTTTGATTTAATGTTATTCCATACAGATCGGCTACTGCTAACAGGATATTTTTGCAGCTAAGCTTAGCCAAAATTAAATGCTGAAATAAGCTTGATTTTAAGGCCATAAGCTCTAAAATGCAATTTAAAGAATTGTGCATAAATCGAAACGATTCCCATTAGGTTTGGTTTGTCAAAGATATGTTTTAATATTAAAAAATTTATATTAATACTTTATCTATCCAGTCATATGTTTTGTTAACGCATGTAATTAAATCAGCGTTTACACTAGACAATGCTGTTTTCACGATAACATTTTTTCACTAATACATACAAACTTTTTCAATTGTCTTCACCACTGTCTTGAATATTTTGAAGACAGTAAATCGGACAATGATTTGACGTGTGCGGATATAATTTGAATTTTTATGAATATAAAAGAAATATTCAAAAAGAAAAGCTTATAATATTTACAATTATGATATTTTCTTTACTTTTTTAAGCTTTAACTTACATGCAATTCATACGATGATTTTTTTCCAGGTTTTTTTAAAAACGTGTTTTTTGGAGTATGATGACGAACGGCGTAGAGAAGTAAACGGAGTAGAGAAAAAATCACATTTTCAGTTTTCGGTGATTTTTTTCATATTTTTCTTTAGATCTATTTGCATTTTCTCTCATTGTCTAGCTCTTTGTAATTGTGTTAGGTTTTTGTTGTTTTTAAAGAGCAATTAAAGCAAATTTTTAGAGTAATTTATAAAAAAGACATGCAACCAAAAACATCGTATGAGTGCAAAAGGTTTTTGGAAGCAACTTTTAAAGAGAATTAAAAATAAAACATGATTTTTAAATCAGCGTATGAATTGGCGAAAAATGCGGAATTTCTGGAATTTTAAATTAATTGTCTTAATTATTGTCTGAACACCTACGTCACGAAGACAATTATCAGCGTTTTTGACAACTACTACGTATTCTTTATTGTCAAGTCAGCATTGTTTGTTGTAAACGTAGTGTAAATTACACTTTATTTGTATTACTAAGAACTTTTTCGTTTTGTTTTTTGCTAATAACACTCCACAACAATGAAAATGTTTCAGGGATCAAAATATATAATTCTTATTATTTATTTATTTTTTGGTTCTTCGAGTAAATGCTGGCTAGTATTTAACTAATATTGCCAGGGTATCCCACGTCAAAACGGAAACTTAAAGTTCAATTCTGGCTTCTTTTATAAATTTCGTCAACAACCAATAAGTACTGTGGTTATTAGTTTTGAGAGGCTCATGGATATTGTTGAAAGAATCGAAAATAGTATAATTAGCTCTAAAAGGAGCAAAAACAGGACAATGAAATATAATGTGATCTGGGGTTTTGTTAACATTACATATAGAGCATACATAGCTCTGTGGATCGGAGAATCTGTAAACATAAACATGGCCGGAAAGTAGTCTGTTAATCATTTTTGTATCATGGGGTGACAGGTCACATTTAAAGTGCCATGGAATGTTGGGAATTTGGGAAAAAATTTCAAAAAACGCCTCTGTTTTGACATGATCCAGGAATTGATAGTTTTCGCCTGGATACGTAAGCTGCGCTAACCACTCAATTTCCATTGCGAAATCTTGTAGAGACTCATTGGGCTTCTGTCCTCTACATCGCAATTCCATGCGGTATATATCTCGCTTATGTTCGCCACCATATTTTCGCTGCAGTGCCGCCATTATGTCATCAAAATTGTTTCTGCAGCTCCCTGGTACGGTTTCGAGTACTTCTGCTGCGGCTCCTTTTAAGGCCAAAATCAACTCTATGTCCTTTTCTTCACTGTTCCAACCATTTTTGCTGGCAACTGTTTCGAACTGGAACTTGAAGATGTTCAAAGGTGCGCTGCCATCGAAACAAGGCGTCTTTACTCTGCTGGAAGCCTCTGGAATAACTCTCACTGGCCCTCCTTGACACTGAAGATTAACAATTTTTGGTTCCAAGTCATGCAATTTCTCGTCCACATCTTTTACATGCACTTCGACGCCACCAATTTCTAGGCTATGGAGTTTATTCTCTAGTTCTGAGAGTTTCTCGTCAAATTTGCTGACTTGTACCTCAATGCCATCGACTCTTCTATATATGGCCTCAGAAATTTCCACTAGCTTCTCATTTGTGGCCTCAGATGTCACCTGAACTTCAGCCTTAACTTCAGCTAGCATTCTCTCGTTGCTAGCTCTAGATGTTTCTTGAACTTCAGATAGCATTCTCTCGTTTTTTTCTAAAAGTTTCTTGTTAATCACTCTAGATGTTTCTTGAAATTCAGCCTTCACTTCAGCCAGCATTCTCTCTTTTTTTAGCTCTGGATGTTTCTTGACCTTTCTTTATTTCGCTCATCATAGCAGCTAACATTGAATTTATATCTGAGCTGTTTGTCGTAGCACGAGTACATACCTCCATTTCCTCTTTATCCTCAAATTCGTATGTCCCGATGTCGATGCCACGCTGCTTGAACTCATCTATCAGCCTCTTCTGTAGTTCCACTTTATTGCCTGTTGTTGGCAGTTCCAGCTTACTCAGCTCCTTCTTTAGCTGCTCAACTTTTAGCTCTTCAAACTTCCTGGCTTCTATTTATCTTTTTTAATTATTAATGTCCTTTTTATTAATTAATAATGTAATTTTTTATTTTATTAATTAATAATGTCCTTTTTATTTGTTTTGCAATTTTACTTCTGACACCAATTGTTACGTTTTTAGTCCTTTACATAAAAACGGGGTTTTTTTATTTTCACAGAATTCGTTGAATTGCAATAAAATAAAACACGGATATTTATTTTACAAATAAATTCTCAGTAACACTTTATTTATTACTCTAAAAACACATACAACTAAACGCGATGTACACACTAACTATTCTTGACGATGTTTACTCGTCTAAGGGCCATTATTACAACTCAGCAGTAAAGTGGAAGATAGTTACTGGCATGATTAGCAGAAGTGATCGGTAAACTGACCTGCAACAATTTTTCATTATTACAACTTGCCTGTAAAATATAAATTATCTTTTTCATAGTATGGCTATACCAGAGTACAAGTGGCAACGTAATACATGTGTATTTACAAAGGCACAGATAACAGGTACATACAAGTCTACAACAAGTATACATTTGTTGTAGAAACTACAATACAGTTCTCAAAAAATGTTGAAAGTTTGGAGGAATTATCAGCGCAGGTAGCTCTATAATAAAATGTCCAGTACCGTAAAAAAGTGAAGCTCCAGATAGTGACGAAATTGTGATAATTTCATCACTCCACTAACTTTTGCGAGTAAGGTCATGTGTTCTAGTGAGTTCACCTGTTAGATACGTCTTGGTGTTTACTTGATAAAGAAGCAAGTATGGCAGCCTATGAATTTGTGTGCCGATAAAAGTTAGCAGAAGAATGAACTTCCCAGTAAGTTATCATACACTTTTAGGTTAAATTAAAGTTGTAATAATGAAAAACTGTTTATCCGTCTGATAAAATGCTAATTATAACTAAAGCCGAGTTGTAATAATGGCCGAGTTGTAATAATGGCCCTAAAAACACACTTATCCATGTCGTCTGGCACCCTCCCCTTATATAGTCAATTATAAAACCTTCTGGTAACTTCGCTAACTTTCTGGAATGTAATTGTCTCTTTTTATCTTTAAGTATACGGCTAGATCATTTGGTCTTGCTATGTAGTGTATTTGCGTGTGTAGATGTTTGTTTATCTTCGCACACACACATACTCTAATGTTTGCAACTTAAGCAAATTACGCTGTTATCAAGTTTACATCTCTTGCAGCTGATGTTGTTTAAGTTTAATGTCACTGTTTGTAATTGCAATTAAGCAGTCTCGAATAATCTTGTATGTTCTAGCTACCGTTTCCTGAAGATTCCGGAAACTTCCATTTTCCGTTATTTTGAATTCTATTGACAGTTGTCGAGTGATGCCAAGTTTAATTGTGGTGATTGGTTGCCAGGTTTTGATTTTATTACAGTGATTTAGGGGTATAAAGCAGATAATAATCGGGTTGTCAGTTTGTGCCGTTACATTTGAATCTGCATTTTCATTTCGTAACACTGCCGCCCACTTAAGCCTGTTCGTCCCGAATAGGCACACAATCACCTTTTCCATAGTGCCCCAGTCGTTCCAGGTGTACTATTTTCATTTTGGACCTTGGGCTGTTGTACTTCTGTATCCTATAGACGACATCGTTCAACCTTTTAATCACCTTATACGGTCCATCCCAGTGAGTCTGCAATTTTGTACACAATCCCTTCTTTCGTTGTGGGTTGTAAAGTAGAACCAATTGACCCTCATTGAATCACTCAGAATTTGCAGCTCGGTCATATCTAGCCTTCATCTTGTCACTGGCCATTCTAATTCGGTTGCGTACAAATTCATGTAGCTCATTTAAATTTTCTTGCTCTTGGGAAGAGCTGGTGCCGTCTTTACTTGTTGGTGTAGGCTTAACGCCAAATTCCAAATCACCAGGCAGTTTTAATTCCGTCCCGAAGACAATTTTAGCAGGTGTTCGTGATGTCGAGTCATGTACAGCTGTCCTATATGCCAACAAAAATTTGGGAATGTGCTCGTACCAGTCCCTTTGATGCACGCTTACCACTTTTCGCAGGTACTCCTCTAGGGTACGATTAAATCTTTCTACCATGCCATCGTACTGTGGGTGCAGCGGCGTCGTTCTGGTTTTCTTTATCCCATATAATTCACACATTTCTCGGAATATAGCAGACTCGAAGTTTCCACCTTGGTCAGAATGTAATTCTATTGGAACACCATAGCGACATACCCAGTTGTTGACAATTGCATTCACAACTGTCCTTGCTTCTTGATTGGGGATGGCATATACCTCTGGCCATTTACTAAAATAGTCCATTACCACAAGAACATAGCGATTCCCGGAGTCGGTGACGAGAAAAGGACCTGCTACATCGATTGCTATCCGCTCAAATGGTGCACCCGAGTTGTATTGTTGCAGCTATCCTCGACTTTTTCTTACTGGTCCTCTTGCTGCGATGCACTGTGGGCAGTTTGCTATCCAGTCGGCTACGGCTTGTTGACACCCAACCCAATAAAAACGCTGTTTTAGCTTCTCCAGCGTTTTTGTCACTCCCAGATGACCGCCGCTAGGACCATTGTGGAACTCGTGCAAAACCTTATTCACCTTGGAGGATGGCACAACTATTAGGCTGGAAGCCATTTTACCATCTGCACTTTCCCATACGCCGTACAAGCACCCGTTTACCAGCTTCAGCTATTCCACTGAGACCAATAAGATTTCACAAGTGGGCATTCAGCTGATATTTCATTGCGAGCAGGTCTTCTATTTTCCTTTTTGGCTGCTATAATTGTCACCAATATGGTGTCGTTCCTCTGTGCCGCTGACCAGTCGTCATCGGAATCGATGTGCGTTAGCCGAACATCAATAACGCATTCATTCTTTTCGGCCTTAACATAATGTCTGCACTCCAAGCTGCAGGGCCGTCGTTATAAAGCATCTGCATTGTTGTGATTTACACCCCTTCTATGCTCGATGCTGAAGTCGTAGCTTTGAAGACGTTCAATCCAGCGCGCTAGCTGCCCTTCAGGATTTTTAAACCGCAACAGCCATCTCAATGCAGAATGGTCAGTCCTTAGCGTAAAGTGTTGGCCATACAGGTACTTATGGTAGTGTTTTATACACTCCAACACTGCCAAAAGCTCACGTCGTGTCACACAGTAGTTTCTCTCAGGCTTTGAGAGTATACGGCTATAATAGCCTATCACTTTTTCTGTGCCATTGACTACTTGTGACAGCACACCTCCTATGCCATAGCCGCTCGCATCGGTATCAAGTAAAAAATTTTCTCCAGCTATGGGGTAGGCTAGTACTGGTGACGTACTCAGTAAATCCTTTAGTGTCTGGAACGCATTCTCCTGCTGTTCGCCCCAGTGATACGGCCTCAACTTCTTGGTCAGCTCATGCAGGCTTGCAGCTACGTTGGCAAAATTTGGTACAAAGCGTCTGTAGTAGGTACAAAGGCCCAGAAAGCTGTGCAGTTCATGAAGATTTTTCGGACGAGGCCAGTCCTTTACTGCTCGTATTTTATCTTCATCCGTTGAGATTCCGTCTGCCGTAACTCGATGGCCCAAATACTTTACTTCTTTCTGGAACAATTCACATTTCTTCACGCTAAGTTTTAAGCCACCTGATGATATGCGTTGAAGAACTTCTGCCAAATTTTTGAGGTGCTCATCAAAAGTTTTTCCCATCATGACGATGTCATCAAGGTACACCAAGCAAGTCTTCCAGTGAAGTTCCTTCAGCACTCGTTCCATTAGGCGTTCAAAAGTAGCTAGAGCATTGCAGAGCCCGAATGGCATAACTTTAAACTGCCATAATCCATCGCTCGCGCTAAAAGCAGTTTTCTCCCTATCTTGCTCTGCAATCTCCACCTGCCAATATCCGCTTTGTAGGTCCAACGTGGAGAACCATTTCGTTCAAGCCAGCGTGTCTAAAGTGTCGTCAATTCTTGGTAGCGGATAACTGTCCTTCTTAGTAACGTCATTGAGCTTCCTGTAGTCTACGCAGAATCTCGTACTGCCATCCTTCTTTTTCACTAAGACCACGGGCGAACTCCAAGGACTTGAAGATGGCTCGATTACACCATTCCGCTCAATTTCATGGACGAGTTCTTTTACCTCATTCCGTTTTGCTAGAGGTACACTTCTGGGTGGCTTTTTGATCGGCCTCGCTTCGCCTGTATTTATGTCATGTTTCACTATTGTCGTTCTCCCTTGGCTTTGATCTTTCAAGGCGAAGACGCTGGTGTGCCTTTTTAGCAGCTGTTTAGCTTTATTTCTATCAGGACTGCTAATCCTGCTACCCATTTCCCCACGTGTTCTTCAAATTGTTCACGTTCTTTTGCGGACATATTCGCTGGTTCTGGCTTTCTCTCGCAGTTTATTATTGCCTCTGGTGGAGTACATTACCCCATAGCAGAATTTCCGTTGACGACCTTTTCGTTGCCTCATAAATTAAGTACTCTTATAGGGATCTTTCCTCCTTTCTAAGTTTTTACGAGGGCTTTTGCTGTTAATAGCTCGCCCTTAATTTCTGTTGGTTCTACTACCCACAACCGATTGTCCTCACAATCTCCCTCCATGCGTGCCCATATTACTGATTCAGACTGCGGTGGTTTCGTCTGGTTTTCAATAGCAACTAGTTTCCTTACGTGCGTTTGATTGTCATATCCAACATCAAGCGGTATTTCAACATTACGCCAAATCATCACTTTTTGCACCATATGCAGGTTGATGCCGTGGTTTATCATAAAATCGGCTCCAATAATAACCTCGTCAACAATATCGGGAACGATAAACACATTTTTCACGCTTATACTGGCTGTAGTCACCTTCGCTTCAGTCTTACCGTAGACAGTGGCAGACTCTCCAGTAGCTGTACGTAGTCTTATATTCCTTAAAGGTTCACACTACCCCTTCACTATATCGGGCCTGATTATTGACTGCGACGCTCCTGTGTCTATGGTGAAGATGTGCTTTTCGCCGTTGATGTATCCACATGCAGTAAGGTTGCTATTTTTCTGCTGCTTTACTGATAATGAGATTGTGGGGCCGTCGTTTGTGGGAGCTAGCTCTTGCCCCTTAGTGCTAGCTCGTTTTAGTTTAACGGGGACTCTTGTGTTGTTTGTTGGCTCACCCGTTTACTGTTTCTTGGTGGCGAAACAGATCTGGCTCTTTTTCTTGGCGCCTTGCAGTTGCCAACTTTGCTGCAGTTATAACACTTAGCTTTTACTTTGCTGTCCTTCTCCGCCAATGCTTGTCTCACTGCCTCCTTGATGCTAGAGACTAGATCTCTCTCATTTTCGGCAATGACCTCCACGTTCCGCACCTTGCATACCTGCGGCTTCCAAATCACCCTAGCAGTCTCCTGAGCTATTGCAAATGAAACCATTTCCGCAAAGGTAGCCTTTTGAGTAGCACACACTGCAAGCTTGATGTCAGGATAACGGATGCCATTAACAAACGGCTCTGTTTTGACATGATCCAGGAATGGATGGTTTTCGCCTGGATACGTAAGCTGCACTAACCGCTCAATTTCCATTGCGAAATCTTGTAGAGACTCATTGGGCTTCTGTCCTCTACATCGCAATTCCATGCGGTATATATCTCGCTTATGTTCGCCACCATATTTTCGCTGCAGTGCCGCCATTATGTCATCAAAATTGTTTCTGCTGCGGCTCCTTTTAAGGCCAAAATCAACTCTATGTCCTTTTCTTCACTGTTCCAACCATTTTTGCTGGCAACTGTTTCGAACTGGAACTTGAAGATGTTCAAAGGTGCGCTGCCATCGAAACAAGGCGTCTTACCTCTGCTGGAAGCCTCTGGAATAACTCTCACTGGCCCTCCTTGACACTGAAGATTAACAATTTTTGCTTCCAAGTCATGCAATTTCTCGTCCACATCTTTTACATGCACTTCGACGCCACCAATTTCTAGGCTATGGAGTTTATTCTCTAGTTCTGAGAGTTTCTCGTCAAATTTGCTGACTTGTACCTCAATGCCATCGACTCTTCTATTTATGGCCTCAGAAATTTCCACTAGCTTCTCATTTGTGGCCTTAGATGTCACCTGAACTTCGCTCATCATAGCAGCTAACATTGAATTTATATCTGAGCTGTTTGTCGTAGCACGAGTACATACCTCCATTTCCTCTTTATCCTCAAATTTGTATGTCCCGATGTCGATGCCACGCTGCTTGAACTCATCTATCAGCCTCTTCTGTAGTTCCACTTTATTGCCTGTTTGGCAGTTCCAGCTTACTCAGCTCCTTCTTTTGCTGCTCAACTTTTAGCTCTTCAAACTTCATGGCTTCTATTTATTTTTTTAATTATTAATGTCCTTTTTGTTAATTAATAATGTCATTTTTTATTAATTAATAATGTCCTTTTTATTTTGTTTTGCAATTTTACTTCTGACACCAATTTTTACGTTTTTAGTCCTTTACAACGGTTTTTTTTTTATTTTCACAGGATTCGTTGAATTGCAATAAAATAAAACACGGATATTTATTTTACAAATAAATTCTCAGTAACACTTTATGTATTACTCTAAAAACACGTACAACTAAACGCGATGTACACACTAACTATTCTTGACGATGTTTACTCGTCTAAGTTTAAAAACACACTTATCCATGTCGTCTGGCACCCTCCCCTTATATAGTCAATTATAAAACCTTCTGGTAACTTCGCTAACTTTCTGGAATGTAGTTGTCTCTTTTTATCTTTAAGTATACGGCATGATCATTTGGTCTTGCTATGGTCTAGTGTATGTGCGTGTGTAGATGCATGAGATTTTTCTTCTGTTTGTTTATCTTCGCACACACTCATACTATAATGTTTGCAACTTAAACAAATTGCGCTGTTATCAAGTTTACATCTCTTGCAGCTGATGTTGTTTAAGTTTAATGTCACTGTTTGTAATTGCAATTAAGCAGTCTCGAATAATCTTGTAAGTTCTAGCTACCGTTTCCTGCAGATTCCGGAAACTTCCATTTTCCGTTATTTTGAATTCTATTGACAGTTGTCGAGTGATGCCAAGTTTAATTGTGGTACTTGGTTGCCAGGTTTTGATTTTATTACAGTGATTTAGGGGTATAAAGCAGATAATAATCAGGTTGTCAGTTTGTGCCGTTACATTTGAATCTGCATTTTCATTTCGTAACAATATCATGTAGCAGCTTGTTGTTAACACAACTATAAGCATTACTTATTACGAGAACCATCATAACTACTTTATAACCTTCAGCCTTCAGCAGAGCAATGTTATGCAGGATTTCATTGATGCATATAGAGGACGACTTTCCCTTTCTGTAGGCAAAAGTTCTGTCTGGTAGAATCCAATTCTCATCAAGAGTGATTGAGATGCGTTCCTTAATCATGAGGTTAATCAGTTTCATGAAAGTCGAAATTAATGATATAGGTCTACAATTTTTGTAGTCAGACAGATCTTTGCCTTTCTTAGGAATGGGCACAATCATAATGATTCTCCATGCCTCGTGTATTCTACCACCAATAAAGGCACCATTAAAAGCCGTCTAAAGTTTGCACCTTGTTACTTCGGGCAGAGCCCGAATTATATCGTAAGTGACACGATCGTGCCCTTCAGCAGACGAATTCCTTCTCTTGTCAAGTATAGATTCAAATTCTTCAAACGTAAATGCATTGGTGTATACTTCAATGTTAGGGGAATTTACTTCATCAATTGCCGTCATATTCGCAGGAGCTATGGGTACCTTCTCCTTCAAATACCTAAGATACGCCAGGTTGTCATCCTCTTTCCATCTAGATGTGTTGCAACGCCTGTTTCCACCGTTAACATTTCTGACAAAACGCCATGCCTCCCTTGAGTTCGGCCAATTATTCAATCTCTCGATTTGTTGTTCATAACTGCTTTTTTTTGCGACTCTGACAGCCTCCCTCCAATTCCTCAAGGAAGAACTGGCCTCCTCTAAATTCTCAAGACTGGAGTAATTGTAACATTTCTGTCGTGCTGCACACATCAATTTAAAGAGTCTCTTTAGCCCCTCATGCCACCACGCCTTAGGGTTCCTCTTAGCTCCAATCTCAAAAGTCGCGGATTATATTTCCTCCCCAAAAGTAGTCTCAGTACATACTCTGACAGCCTCCCTCCAATTCCTCAAGGAAGAACTGGCCTCCTCTAAATTCTCAAGACTGGAGTAATTGTAACATTTCTGTCGTGCTGCACACATCAATTTAAAGAGTCTCTTTAGCCCCTCATGCCACCACGCCTTAGGGTTCCTCTTAGCTCCAATCTCAAAAGTCGCGGATTCTATTTCCTCCCCAAAAGTAGTCTCAGTGCTACGGATATCAGGTTCAAACGTGGTACCACTAAGAGCCCTCATCAGTTTGCCTTTGGCCAAGAACTTATTTGGTTTCAATTGAAAATCAGAAAATTCTGCTATAATGGGGTAGTGATGACTGCCCCCAAGCGTAGGGGCAAAACATTCCAAATGGCATTTAATTGAGTATTAATAAAGGTAAGGTCTAAAACTGTGCCAGAACTCACATTCAGATCACGCCTGAAGGTTGGGCTAAGATCATTTATACAAATAAAATCAGAAAGATCAATAATTTCAGATAATTTGATACCCCTCTGCGAATCAACATAATCACCCCACTTTCGGGCTCTGGCATTGAAGTCGCCTGCAATAATCACATTCTCATAGTTCTGGAGTACGTCAATCAGCCTTTGCATTTCCAATTCAAATTCATGCCAACTTATAGTCTGCTCAAAATATATCGCACAAACAACAAAATTTGTTGTAAGACTGAGTGTTCTAACTATCAGAACATCATGGGAACTCACGAACCTAATAATGTTATGACGTATAGATTTCCTGACGGCAATCGCCACCCCTCCATACCCGTCAATTGTATCAATTTTTTCAATAATGTTAAAATTCAAAATTTTGTGTTATTGATTTTGCAAATCGTGAGCAAAGACCTCACTCAAACAGGCGATGTCAATGTCACGATTGTTCATGAAATATTCAATATCACCACAGTTAGCCCTTAAGGACTGGCAGTTATACTGCAGCAACTTCATCGCAAAAAATTGAGATTAGATTGTGAAATAAAATCACAATCTAAATCTCGGTATAATCTGTTTATTCTTTCCCCGAAATGAGAAATTGCATTTAGACCATGTGTGTTTTTCTCCTTCATAAAAAAATCCTTCATAAAACCCAGCATTTCAGTTGTAGTTCTTTCTAAATTACTAACATGATGAATGTTCGGACGGTTAAGAACAGCCCCTTGCATTCAGCATCCCAGATCTCAGGTGGATCAAAAATTGTTTCATTGTCACTCTCTTGGTAGCCGATCTATTTTGTTTCAGTACACTGCTATAAGGTCTTGGTGTAAGAATCTTATTTACCTCGTTGTCCCTGCTCTTGAAAGGTGTCCTGGTTTGCCGCTCCAATGCCGGAAAATTGTTATCATATTCATCCAGAATACCAAAACGATTCGTACCAGGTGCCACATATGTATCAACCACTTCCTTTCTCGACAATTTCCTAATTGTCATGATCTTCTTTATCTCTTCCTCTTTTGCCCACTTAGGACACTTTTGTTTCTGGTTAGCACAATGATCATCACCATTGCATAATATGCATCTAATTATATTGCAGCTAGGTTCACAGCCACCAGTCTTGCCACATCTTAGACATCTCTTTTCCGATCTACATCCTTTGCGTGTGTGCCCGATGCGCCCACAATGATGACATTGCCTCACAGGCGGGTAGTAATGGTCCACCTTGAGTATTGTGTAATTTAATATGACTTCGTTAGGAAGAACATTACCAGAAAAACCAATTTTGACCGCATACTTCGGAACAAATTCTTCAGCTTCATTCTTTAATACTCTCTTGCAAAAATGCATCACTGAGGAGATGACAACCGGAAACTCTATGCCCCCCTTCAGGTCCTCATCTGACAAATATGTAGGAACATCCCTTATAACACCAAAAGTCTCAAGGTATGTACGAGGTACAAAAGGTTTGATTCCCTTTGCTCTCAAAGCAGAATTGATAATAGCACTATTAGCGTTGGCAATGCCATCAAATAAAATTTTATATAGAGACGCACCAATACCCTTAATCTCCCTTATGCCCGTAATTTCCATATCCCTTATCTTTTCATATAAATAAAGGCCATTCCTAACCCTTCTATTATTAATACCATCAGCCTGTGAAGTATCAAATAACACTACAACCTCACCCAAGTGATCCACTGGATACAGGGTCGGCGCCATATTTTTTTCAGTTTGTAAAATTGTACTTTTCTTTGCAGTCTTTAGTTTTTCATCATTGCTTTTGCATGGCAATCATTGAGAATCGGTCTCGTTAGGAGACATTTTTTCTTGATCGCCATTTTTTATTTCAGAATGGCCGACTCTACACATGTTGTTCGTTTCAATCGTTCAATAACGACCTGCATTATCTCGTCAAATTTCTCAGCCGGGCTAAATTTTCCCGAAACTCTTTTCCTTACACTCTCCGAATCAAATTCATCAGCCATCTTCCTCATTTAATCCTTCCACTCTTTTCTGTCATGCCTGTTGTTCTTCGATATTTTCCCCCTATCAATCATAAGCTTCTTCACATAATTCCCATCCCCATCGCCATCGTCTTTTGACGAAAAAGCCTCTCGTGACGTCATGGCGTCACTTTTACATATTTATTAGCCGGCACAATTAACAATAAAGTTTAAATAAATTGAAAAGATCTCATCCAACAATCCAGAAAACAAAATCACAAGCTTCACAGCACCAAAGTCCAAAAATCCTCAGGAACACAAACCAATCACACAAAATTTTTTTCCACAGATATGTATAAATTCGCTCAACACAGAACCACAAAGAGAATTCGATCTGATCGAAATGGCTGCCAAAACACGAATGATATAATGTACATATTTTCATCTGTAGAATTCAGAAATGATCATAAACTTTTTCGGTTAGCTCTATTTTTAAAGACAAAAGATTAGTAAAGTTAATCTATGCACTAAAAACGGGATTCCCATATAAAATTCGTACATTAAACCAACATTAACTTTAATAAATTTTTATGAATGTGGGGGCAGAGACTAATATTTTCATAAATTGCAGCATTTTTTGTATTCTTCGCATCATACTTCCGGGCGGGTTCTCAGAATAATGTTTATGTTTTATTAATCTAAAAAAAATATCTTTCTTTTGAGTGTAGTTTTGCTCATGCGAGTTTCAGGATACTTTACTGGTATTGCTAGGATGTTGGAAATTGTGTTTTTTACTCCTTAAAATTTTTTAAACATCGACAAAATTACCATTTTAACGGGTGGCGTGAAATAGATATTCCAATGAACAGTTTTTTTTAATAAAATTGGAAATCCATTTAGAGGATCCAGAAATATTTAGAAAGCAACTTAAAGTTTCAAAAAATTGTTTACATGCTTAAGTCATACAAAAATATTGCTCTTTACAGTTATATTTTTTTACTACTTCAGTATGAAAAAATTTTGTTGAATGTTTAAGTTGTTTTCTTAATATTTCAGGACCCTCAATGTATTTCCAATTTTCATTAAAAGCACTTCTTTACCATTAAAATTATATATTTTTTAATGTTTAGCGATTAAGTAAGAACACTCAATTTCCAACATCCTGGCAATACTAGTAAGGTATCCTGAAAGTCACATCAGTAAAGAGAAAGATTAAAGTCACCATATCTTTAAAACTAACAATAATGTTTAAAATTCGATTCTTATAAATCATTTAAAAGCTTTCGTATATTCAATTTTGAAGTGAAAAAAGCTTTTTGATATCGTGAGAGAATAGTATTGCCAATATATTTGTTGTCATATAATTTCCTTTTTTTCAATATAAGCGTAACTCATGTTTTGTTATATTACGATAATGTTTAAAATTCGATTCTTATAAATCATTTAAAAGCTTTCGTATATTCAATTTTGAAGTGAAAAAAGCTTCTTGATATCGTGAAAGAATAGTATTTGTTGTCATATAATTTCCTTTTTTTCAATATAAGCGTATGGTTGGTGGTAACTCTACTATAAGCTGACGTATGTTTATAAAAATAAAAATTAATAAAAATATTCAAATTTTTTTAAAATAATTAAAATTTGTAATTAAAAAAGGTCAAAACATGCATACATACATATGTATATACATACTGTTACAATGAATCCTCAAAGACATCACACAGTAGTCTCGCTAAGTAAAGAGTTTCTGCCTTGCTGGCTGTGCTTCTACATTACTGCCTCTGGGTATATCTAATGGTGACTTCGCTTAGTAAAGATTTTCTGCATAGCTTGCCTATGGCCAATCTGAACAAGTCTCTTCTCAGCCTGGCATACGGATTTTCATTAGTAAAAGCTAAAGGCAAGCTTGGCATCAAATTTTTACTGATAGGAGACTACCTATAAAGGGAAATAATGTCCATGGGCGTTATTTTCCTTTCCATGTGGAAATAATGTTTATGAACATTATTTCCTTTTCAACTTGGACATAATGTCCATCGACATTATTACTTTGAACGTAATTGCATGCGACCTTATTTTCCTAGTACGACTCAGGGGGGTTACTATGTAATGCGATGCGAAAGGAAAACTGTTCGCATTTGTATGTCATTTACATTGTAATGCGAAAGCATTTCTTTCGTTTCGTATTACAGAGTAACCCCCAGATCTTCTTTAAAGTCTAGGATATTTTTAGCTGTGTTTTTTTATACATATGTACATATAAGCATAAATTAATCGTTTTTTTTGCAAATTGGAGTTCTTTCAAAAAAAAATTTTTTTTTTTGCAAAAATTTTGATTTCTTATTTATATTTTAGTTTTTTGAAACAAATTTTAATTTTTTGCAAAGCTTTTGCTGGCTATTTATTACTTTACTGTTGCAATTTATGAGCAAACGAGTGCCTATTGCTATGTTTTATATGTTTTCATTCGTTTATCACGAAAGAATTCATTTTATAATAATCAAATATATATATGAACAAATTTAAAGCTTAAAAATTTTGTGCTACAAAAACGTAAAACTACTTTCGTTCGTTTTTTTACGAACGAACAAACTAATTAATTTTCGAAAAACAGGCTGTAAAGATAAGCGGAAATTTTCAAGGTGATTTCTGAATTCGGCAGATGAAAATACATAAGAATTCTCTATCTCTGAAACATTTAAATGTTCATTTACATATATTATATTCTTTTATAATAATTGTATATTGTACTGAACTAAAAAACAAACAGTATTTGATATAAAAAAAATTTTGGTTACCTTTTTTTTTAATTTTCGCTACAAAAGTTTTTTGGTCGTGGCAACGCTGATTACAGGTACCACCACGACGACAACATAGAGGGGATTTACATTAAGGGCGATGTCGCTAGCTGCTAATACTACTCGCGGCTTTTTGTGTTTGATCGGCAAAAACTTTTTACAAAAATATAAAACAATTTTTAATTTATATTAAGCAGAAATTATTGATGGACCTTTAGACCTGCTTGAACTAGCAATTGATACTCTTGATTTGGATGATGATGACGATATTCACACTGTCGAAGAGTTTTATCTCTTGCGAGGAGAATTGAAAGGCTTAGGGTAATAACTTGATAAGCCACAAAAACAAAATATTAAATAAATCGACTTTTAAGTTTAGACAAAATTTGAAAATGTATGGTTTTTGGAATTTTCTACTTTAAATATGTAGCATAATTAGTTGGTAAACACTATAGTTTGGATGGAAACTTTGCCTTATTTTCACAATTATGTTTTAGTGCTGATCTATCCATTTTCTAAGCATTTATTTGATTCAATAAGGGACACCATAGTCTCCCCCCAGGTGAAAAGTGCCCGTTTTCAGATTCTTCTCGTTAATTGCTCACCAAGACCTACTTGTATACCAAATTTCAGCTTTCAAGCTATAGTGGAAGTGCCCAACAATATAGATGAGTGAGTCAATGAGTGAGTCAGTGAATAGGCACTAAATATGCACTTTTATATCTCGGGAAGCCTTTTTGGTAGAACTATAAAACTATGAGGTTACGTCTGTAGGGAGACCTTATGTTTCAAGTTTCATTATTTTATGATTAAGTGGAGCAAAGTTATGAGGGGGTAAAAACACCTCGAATGGTTTCGTGCAAAGGGTATTAATACCAAGTGGCCTTATTAGTGCAACAACAATTGGACTTTACCAATCTGTCATGTTAAATGCATACATAAAAAGTTATTGTTTAGTTTTTTTTTTTACATAGTTTGACACTTTGGGAAAGTCAGCTGATGTTCGTTTTTACTGATAGGGCCACCTGGTATCAATTCGCTTTGGTTTCGTGTAATTATACAAACTATGTGGCCGGAACTTGGCCTGGCGCACTACCCAGCAAAAACTTAGTAACGTCGTCAAAAAAGTCTGAATCGTATACGAATTCTGTTAGACTGCTGACCTAAAAATGTATGAAGTGGTTGACACGAATTCTGACAGACATGTCGTGTGAAATTCTGAGAAATTCTGACAGAAATTCTGATGTGTTAGCCGACATTCGTATTATCTGATAGATATCTGAAAGAATGTCAAATACAATTCTTATCGAAAAAGAGATTGTTCAATGAAATTTGCACAGATTCCTTGCAGAGATCCGATCGAAAGCTACATAAGACTTATAAATTCGTTTTTATTTTTTTATTTATTAAACACATGTAGATATATAAAAATAGGGGAATAAAATAACCTTTTAATAACAGCGGTACATTGTTGCTAGTGAGAAAATGGAGTGGCGAATCAATAGCATTTAGACACAATTTTGTTGCTCTGTTTAGTCTATGTCCAGACGAGTCAACTTTTGCTTCTGCAACTTTCTTACATTTTCTTTGAAGCTACATTCCTGTCCATATAATGAAATTCTTGTTGCGCAGCTTTTGTTTTGTTTTTTTACATAGCTTTTGTTGTTGGTTAATATTACGAAGAAGAAAACAAAAGAGAGTTGCATGTACATAAAGCTGTGTACCCCTTCCCTATCTTCTCACCTTCCTCTCCCATATACTCAAAAGTTGCGCAGCAAAAGTTGACTGGTATGGACATAGACTTAGTGGTATTTAATGCTGACTTTAGACGACATGTATTTTACATCTGACTTGTCAAATTTCCCACTGCAAAAATGATACATGCCGTGTGAAACATATGAAACATTGTCAGATGACATTTACAGAAGCAGTCAGATGAAAAATTTTCAATTAGAGCGTGTTCTATTTTCATCTGACAAGGTATCTGACATCAGCTGTATTAAATGATCAAAAGTGTGGTTTGGCTGAAAAAACATTAAAAAGCAAAGAGCGCTTTATATATTTACGAAAATTGTGCAAAAACTAAGCTGTTGTGAACACTCAGAGGTTATGTCAGATGTAATTGCACATGTACGTGTGAAAGCAAATATTATAAACCGTCTGTAAATTGACAATTTTGACAAACATGCGAAGTTACATATGTCTCACACACCTAACAAGCCATATGTAATAAACATGTCGTCTAAAGTCAGCATAAGTTGCTTCGCTTTATGACGATTACCCAATATGATTGTTTGTTGGGTTAGGTTACAACACCAAAAATAGCCTCAAATGTAAAAACGGACAAATAAATGTAATAAACCATAAATACACTACTTACTTTTAAAATGTGTGTTGATATTTATTCCAGTTGTGGCCTATGTATGTTCTGCATACATATGTACATATATGCCCATGTATATAATGTACTATCCAAATGTATGTATATATATGAATTATTTTAGTTTTTACCTCCTTGTCTGTCTTTAGAGCCGGATGGATTTGTTTTTATATTTTTTTATTTCTTACCTTCTGCTCTGAATATGTGCTATATTTCCTCCGTTTCTGGAAAACTTTATTTAATATTTCGTTTCTATTTTTTGTTAATAGCTTGTACATATCCCGGTGGATTGGTCTGGTCATGATATAATAAATAGAAGGTAGTTTCATTCTCTCTTTATTTATTTTAATAAGGATTTTTGAAGTTTGTTTTTAAAGTAAAATATAAAAAAGCGTTACTATATAATAGAAAAAGGATCTCAACTTCTAGTCATTTTGCACAAATGTGTAATTGTATTAAAAGGAAAGTAAGAAAAATTGTGCAATTCAATAGCCCCGCTTACATCGTTTATCTTAAGACTTGTTTAAAATGCCCTTTTGTTTTATTACTTGTGACTAATTTTAATTTTATATTTATGGTTGAATTCGAAAGCATCGAAAAATGTTTATTGTAATGATGCGGTTTGATTACACCATAAAAATTAAACAACAAAAACATTTACTACACATACACATTGTAATTTCCGCGATATTAGCAATTTAATTTTTACGATCTATATGATTTTCTGAAATTTTGTCAAACTTCATTTTTGTTGTACTTAATTTTGATTATGTACTTCATTGATTACGTCAATATGTACATTCATTTAGCAATTTTTCGAGAACTTGTAAGTTTTTCACGTTTTTTTTTGTATTTTTAAAATTTTTCCGATTTCTAATCAATTTTAGGCATGTTTCCGATTTTTAAACTTTTGGCGAATTTTTGTAATGTTCGCGATAAAAGCAACTTTTTGCAAGTTCTCAACATCTTTACAGTTTTCGCGATTTTTGAACAATATTAGACGATGATATTATGTAGCTGTTTATAAGTTTTAACGAATTTCTGACATCTTCGCGATGTTTACCGAATTTTTGCCATTCCTTAAGGTTTTAGCAAATTTTTATCAAAATTATGGTATGTTTAAATGGTATGTACAAATCGTCTGTACATAGCTTAACTTTCGATTTACTACACTTATTGCTGCGACCCAAAAAGCAAAAATCTTTTTGTTTACGTTAGACTAACTAAAATAAACGATATTAAATGCAAAAAATAAAGGAAATTTCTCATTGCCTGATTTTAGGCGTAAATTTATAATATACTAAATTTTTATCAAAGCTCCAAACCGTTTACTGTACTGACCACTAAATACAGGGAAACTTATTATTAACACATCAAACTACCCAACCACGATAATTAAAGACAAAATCCTTACACAAATATTATGCCACTAATGAAGTTTTTGTAATATTTTTATTCTTTTGTTAATTTTATCTTTTCTGTAAATCTAATTTTTCGTTCTTTTACCGGATTTTACTGATTTTTATTTTTTTGTAATACATACATATATATCGACTTTCAAGATCAATATGGTATAATTGATTTTAGATTCATATATGATTTTTTATCGTTTTTTTAGAAATAATTTTGCCCTCAAACTTTAGACTTGGGGGTTTTTTCGGCTTATTTTTTTATTAACTTGTTTTACTATACCAGATGTCAGAGCTTTTTTTACGGCCTTTCACTTTTTACCATCAATAAAAGAATTTACCTGGCTATATGTATGTATACTTGGAAGATTATTCAGGACTTTTTCCTCGCCTTTTTTCCGTGACGTGCTCACGACGGAAATTATTTCCTTCACTGGACACAAATTCCTTAGCGCTTTCTCACGTCTGATTATTCCTATAGCCTGCTATAATAATATAAAATTATAATTTCACTATAAGCTAACCAAACACTGCTTCTCTATTTCTTCTCAGTTCTTACAAAATTGTAAGTGAAATGTGCTAAAAAATTCTTACAATCGTCTGAACTGAAAATTTTTATCTGAAAACGTTAGCAGAAAAAGCATTGTCAGTCGATTTTAATACTACCTGCTGACAAAAAATTGTCAGACATATCACAATCGTGTGAACACAACGCGTTACCATTGTCAGATTATTGGCAGACAATTGTCAGATGTGCGAAGTTTCTGCATCTGATAATGGCGTCATTGTCAGAGACTTTTTTATATTGGCAGCACTGCACACATATTTTTTAGGGAAAAATTAAAATAAGAAAAATTATGCAGCTAAAATAGTTAAAATTGCTTCTTTATGTTGAATAATAATTTATATTTGGAACGATTTTCCGTCATCCCACGTCAAATTTGGTTTGTAAACAGAGCGGTTTCGGCTATTGAATACTAAATCCTTTTTCTGTTGTACTTCCTTCCTTGATCCCTTTTGTATTCTGCACCCTATTTTTCTCTCTCTCTCTCGCCTCTATATGATTTTGTGTGTCTCTACCTGCTACCTGTTTCTCTTACTATTATGTTTGTGTTTAATATTTGGTTTATATTCTGCGCTATTAGTTATCAGTTGTTTTATCCCTATGTAGGTAATAATCCGTAATTGAACGTTTCTGGGTAATCCTTTTGTCTTTTTCATTTTCTACTGCGTTGCTTGGACTATTGTTTTCTTTTGTGTAAAAATATTTCAACGGTTCAAATATTACGTCTGAAGCAGTGTTTATTTGTTCAGTTATTATTCTTCCGTCAAATATTTTTTGCTTGTATATTTCCATGTTCTCTAATACGTTCAGTCGCCGTCCTTTATGTTGTGAATGTAATAGTTTAACTGTTTTTCTAATATGTCCTGGTGTACATTTGTTGTCGAATATGTGGTTTGCGAAATTCGATTCTGGTGTTATTCCTGGTTCTCTCAGTTTCTTGTTGTAGTCTCTCATGTGCTCGCGAAATCTAGTTTTTATCTTTCTTCCAGTTTGTCCGATATAACTGTGTTGGCATGTGCAAGTTAATTTGTACACTCCTTGTTTATCTAGGAAGTCTGTTTCGTTTGTTCTGTTCTGCAGTATTCTACCCAAGTTGTTTCTTGTTTGTAATGCTGTGTTAATGTTGTGTTTTCTAAAAAATTTTGCCAGTTTGTATGTTGATTTTCCCATATACGTAAAGGTAGCCCATGTTTTCTTTTCTTGTTCCTGTTCTCTGTTCCGTTTCTTACTTGCCTCGATATCCTTTCTAATCTTGTCAAGTAGGTCTTTTTTATATCCGTTGTTTTCCGCTATGTTATATATTATTCCTAACTCTTTCATATAGGCCTCACGTGTTAGGGGTATTCGTTCAAGTCTTGTTATTAATTGCCTAATTGCTGCGTTCTTAAGTTGTTGAGGATGGTTTGATGAATTGTGTATTATTGTATCTGTAGCTGTTGGTTTTCTGTATATTTCGTATTCAATTCTATTTAAGCTCTTGTTTGCTCTAATCGTTAGGTCTAGGTAGTTTATCCTTTCGTTCTCCTCCACTTCCATTGTAAATTTTGTGTTTTTGTGTTGTTTGTTCAGTAGATCCAGAATTTGCTCCTCCATATTTTCTTCTATTACGCATATAATATCGTCCACGTATCTTGCATAGAATGTTACCCCAAAATTTGTTTTTAACTCTACGTATTTCTCTTCTAAATTTTGCATAAATACTTCCATGAGTATTGCTGATGTTGGATTTCCCATTCCTAGTCCGTTGATTTGCCTATATATGCTATTGTTGAATTTGAAGTAATTTTGCTCCAATGTGGCTTTTAGCGTGCTTGTGAGTTGCATTGAAAAATCCACGTCTTCTGTTTTATTGAATAGTGTTTTATGTAGAATGTTTATTGTCTCTGCTGTTGGGATTGATGGATATAAGTCTTTTATATCAAATGAGACTAGTTTAGTATTTTCTGTATCTGTATGCTTCCTATCTTGTTAACTAATTCCATGGTGTTGGCTATTGTGTGTTTCTTCTCTAGGTCCAAGGTATCTTTCAGTATTGTTTTTAAGTATTTCGATAGTCTATAGCTCGTAGCAGATTTATGATTAATTATGGGTCTCATTGGCGTGTTTTGCTTATGTATCTTCGGTAAAGCTATCATAGATGGAGCGGATGGATCCATAAGTGTTAATGAATATGATATCCCTGGTTTTATTACTTTGGTTTCCTTTTTTATTAATTCCTTTACCTTTGCCTGGTATTCGTCTGTAGGATCTTTCCTGATTCTCCTGCATTTAGTATCCACTATTAACTGTTCCGTTTTTTCGATGTACTCATCAATGCAACTCACAAGCACGCTAAAAGCCACATTGGAGCAAAATTACTTCAAATTCAACAATAGCATATATAGGCAAATCAACGGACTAGGAATGGGAAATCCAACATCAGCAATACTCATGGAAGTATTTATGCAAAATTTGGAAGAAAATACGTAGAGGAGTTAAAAACAAATTTTGGGGTAACATTCTATGCAAGATACGTGGACGATATTATATGTGTAATAGAAGGAAATATGGAGGAGCAAATTCTGGATCTACTGAACAAACAACACAAAAACATAAAATTTACAATGGAAGTGGAGGAGAACGAAAGGATAAACTACCTAGACCTAACGATTAAGGCAAACAAGAGCTTAAATAGAATTGAATACGAAATATACAGAAAACCAACCGCTACAGATACAATAATACACAATTCATCAAACCATCCTCAACAACAAAAGAACGCAGCAATTAGGCAAACATAGCGGAAAACAACGGATATAAAAAGACCTAGTTGACAAGATTAGAAAGGATATCGAGGCAAGTAAGAAACGGAACAGAGAACAGGAACAAGAAAAGAAAACCTGGGCTACCTTTACGTATATGGGAAAATCAACATACAAACTGGCAAAATTTTTTAGAAAACACAACATTAACACAGCATTCCAAAGAAGAAACAACTTGGGTAGAATACTGCAGAACAGAACAAACGAATGAGACTTCCTAGATAAACAAGGAGTGTACAAATTAACTTGCACATGCCAACACAGTTATATCGGACAAACTGGAAGAAAGATAAAAACCAGATTTCGCGAGCACATGAGAGACTACAACAAGAAACTGAGAGAACCAGGAATAACACCAGAATCGAATTTCGCAAACCACATATTCGACAACAAATGTACACCAGGACATATTAGAAAAACAGTTAAACTATCACATTCACAACATAAAGGACGGCGACTGGACGTTTAGAGTAGCTGTGCAGCCAAGCTGTAGGTAAGACATTTTTTTGATAGGTTTTGAATCTCTCAAAATTATTCTTAGTTGCGGTTTGGTAACAATTGTGGGAAGAAACCAATACCACAGGCTTTTGAAGTCTACCGGTATTATCTTTTCCTGGGGGAGCATTGGAAAGAGTGTTTTGAATACTCTCAACGGCGCTCCACTCGGTTTGAAACCCTCACAATTGTAAACATCGACTCTCAATTGGGGTAACATACCACAGGCTTTTGAAGTCTACCGGTATTATCTTTTCCTGGGGGAGCATTGGAAAGAGTGTTTTGAATACTCTCACCCGCGCTCCACTCAGTTTGAAATCCTCACTCTCAATTGGGGGTAACTTCGCTGCGGACTGCCTGAACCGTCTCCGAGGACCACCAGCGTACCACAGGCTTTTGAAGACTACCGGTGCGGTGGCTCTCAACAGTTACGGGGATAGAGAGTTCCAGCCCTGGGCCGCGTGTGTATTGGCGTTACTCACTCACCAGCCACTACTCCTTTAACATCCCATGTGGCATAATTTTTGAAGACAATAAATAATGTTATAACGTGGAAGAAAACAGCTGTGTTTTACTGAAGACATACACGATCCCTGGCCTCCTCTGAGCTACCCCAGCAACCAGCGGATTCGTGTCGTTACAAAAAATATTTGACGGAAGAATAATAAATGAACAAATAAACACTGCTTCAGCCGTAATATTTGAACGTAGTAGAAAATGAACAAGACAAAAGGATTACCCAGAAACGTGCAATTACGGATTATTACCTACATAGGGATAAAACAACTGATAACTAATAGAGCAGATTATAAACCAAATACTAAACAGAAACATAATAGTAAGAGAGGTAGCAGGTACAGGCACACAAAATCATATAGAGGTGAGAGAGAGAGAGAGAGAAAGAGCGGAAGAGAGAGAAATAGGGAGCAGAATACAAAAGGGATCAAGGAAGGAAGTTAGGTATACAAACGAATTATAAAAGAAACAACGTACAACAGAAAAACGATTTAGTATTCAATAGAACACTGATGATGGCACATAGCCGAAACCGGTCTGTTTACAAACCAAATTTGACGTGGGATTACGGAAAATCGTTCCAAATTAAAACAAAAACCCGTCGGAAGAAAACACAACACTCAATAATTTATATGTTTACTTTTTAAAGTTAATAGAAGCACAGATGATAAATAATTGATGATTTCTCTTAAATGATATGCGTCTGGCAGCGCCAAACAACAGATCTGACAATTTTTGCATCTGACAATCGTGTGAACTGCCAATATTATCAGATAAATTTATTGTCAGACAACTGCCTGCCAATAAATTGTAAGCTTTTCTAACAACTTTGATATAGCCGTATGAACTAACAATATACCTTGTGCTGACAATTGTTTATTGTCAGTACATCGTCAGCACATTGGCAGATCTGACAATATTGTAAGATCTCACAACCGTCTGTACAGGGATTTACTCTTTTTTTTTATAAAGCAACACTTAAGCTATGTACAGACGATTGTCAGATCTTACAATAATGTAAGTAAAATGTGATAAAAAGTTCTTTCAATCGTGTGAACTGAAAATTTGTGTCTGACAACGTTGGCAGAAAAAGCATTGTCAGTCCATTTTAATACTACCTGCTGACAAAAAATTGTCGACATCTCACAATTGTTTGAATACTAGAGGGTTGCACGAATGTACTCGAAAGTACTCGTATGCATCTTTGTGTGTGTATGCATGTATGTTTTTTTGTATAAATGTGTGTATATATGTATGTATATAAGTATATTTGATCGTGGCTATGTATGTACACACATATACATGCATGTATAAATAAGTATATATAAGAACATACATCTATACACACACGGAATTCATACGAGTACATTCTACGAATACTTTTATTGAGTACACTTTGCAGCTCTCTTGTGAACACATCGCGTTGCCATTGTCATATTATTGCCAGACATATTTCAATTGTCAGATGTGCGAAGTTTCTGCATCTAACAATTGCGCGATTGTCAGAGACTACTTTATATTGGCAGCACTGCACACATTTTTTTAGGGAAAAATGAAAATAAGAGAAATATGCAGCTAAAATAGTTAAAATTGCTTCTTTATGTTTAATAATTAGGGAATTCACAACAGCGTTCTAAAATGTGTCTTAATATAACGACGTTTCAATTTTAGTCTTTTGCTATGGGTTGGCAAGTTTATTGTTTTTGTTTTGTGTGTAAATGAAATTTACTACCAGATGGCAAGTTTAAACGTCCAAGAAGCATGTTTTTTTCAATGCGGCAATATTTTAAATAGAGAATTTGTGTGTGGTTTAAGTGTATTGGTTTTTCTGTGGCATGTTGAGAGGTACCAAGCGCTATCGTGCTTGTGTTGTTGTTTTGTTTGTTGTGTATTTTGAGTTCGTGTTCGATACATGTAAATAGTGAGAAATATTCGGCAACCTTCGGCGTTACTTTTATTACTTTAATATGCTGTGCTTTGTGTTGTTGCTCACAATGAAATTTTAATGTGTAACGATATATTGCTATTTCCAAATTTAACATACACATTGTGAACTCCCTAAATAATTTATATTTTTACTTTTTAAAGTTAACACAAGCACAGATGATAAATAATTGATGATTTATGTTAAATGATATGCGCCGTGTGAACTAACAATATACCTTGTGCTGACACTTTTTGATGTGTAAACATCTATACGCTAGGTGGTAAAAATCTTTTTCACAATACAATCAAAAATTTTGAGTAAAGCTATGTACAGACGATTGTCAGTTCTTAAAATATTGTAAGTAAAATGTGCTAAAAAGTTCTTACAATCGTGTGAACTGAAAATTTTTGTCCGACAACGTTGGCAGAAAAAGCATTGTCAGTCGATTTTAATACTACCTGCTGACAAAAAATTTTCAGAAATCTCACAATCGTGTGAACACTTCGCGTTACCATTGTCAGATTATTGGCAGATAATTGTCAGACATTTTTTAATTGTCAGATGTGCGAAGTTTCTGCATCTGACAATGGCGTCATTGTCAGAGACTATTTTATATTGGCAGCACTGCACACATTTTTTTAGGGAAAATGAAAATAAGAGAAATTATGCAGCTAAAATAGTTAAAATTGCTTCTTTATGTTTAATAATAATTTATATTTTTACTTTTTTAAGTTAACACAAGCACAGATGATAAATAATTGATGATTTCTATTAAATGATATGCGTCTGGCAGCGCCAAACAATTGATCTGACAATTTTTGCATCTGACAATCGTGTGAACTCCCAATTTATTTACTGACAATATTGTCAGATAAATTTATTGTCAGACAACTGTCTGCCAATAAATTGTAAGCTTTTCTAACAACTTTGATACAGCCGTGTGAACTAACAACATACCTTGTGCTGACAATTTATTATTGTGAGTACATCGTCAGCACATTGGCAGATCTGACAATATTATAAGATCTTACAACCGTCTGTACAGGGCTTTAGTATTCCTGAAAAGTGCAGGATAATTTTACCAACCTTAGGGAGCTCCTTCAGGTTAGGGGTTTTAGTAGTAGAATAGAGTGTAATCAATACCTGAAAGATCTGAACGTAGGAAGCAACAATTTTCATCGGTAGGAGTTTAATTATACAAACCTTAAAAAAGTGTTATTTGATAGCCGAGATAAATAACAAACCTTTTGCTGTACATTTGTTTGTAGATTTACGTATTTTATTAAGTTTACGATAGAAAAATTTTTTATTAGGTGTTAGTTTTGTAATAATAAATAAATAAATAAAAAATATATCGTTAATTATATTAAAATTTTGGAAAAATTGTTAGACGTAAGTTTTTTTTTTTAATAAATATGTAAATGATGTGAAAAAAATTAAAATTGTAAATTGTCGTTGGCTTAAATTTAAAAAGAGTTTATTGCATGAAGGATAGGTAAGGTAGGAGAAGTCGAGTGGGTTATTGGGTCACAAACAAAATTAAATTTGAGGATATAATTGTAACATGGTTGGGTGGGCAAAGTCTGAGAATAACATCTGCCTCAGAAAAAAAGTTTATGAAAAGGTGTCATTGTCAGGTGCGTGGTTCTAAGAGTCAATGGTTGTTTTATGTTGTTTTGAGTTTTTTTATTATGTGCGGTGTACCCAGTGAGAAGGGATGGCACCGTCTGGGATATGTTCACGTGTAAAGCTAGTCGGAAACCTCACTGATCCCTACGGCCGTAACATAAATGGCGCCCAAACTAGAAGCATACGATTTGGGGGAAAACTAAGTTCGATTAGGGTTTCCCAAAATAACGTGAAAATAGCATGTAAAGTCAGCTAAGCATGTATCAATAGACAGCTAGTTTGAATTTTTATTCCATAGCCCTTAGCAGAATAAATCTCAAAAGGTAGTATGGAGGTGATTTAAGTTTGGTGTTGGGAATCTAGTGTTTCTACTAATGCATTCTGGGAAGGATATCAATAGCTTAGAAAATGTTTCGTATAGTAATTGTTTCTCTAATTGTATTGGTATCAGTTCTTTTATTTTTTTTTTACTTTTAAATAGTTTCAGCTTGTAGACACTTCAGTGTGATAATAAAATGACAGCTTTGATAACCGCTTGTGAAAATTTAAAATCATAAGGCCAGTTGTATCAAGCTTCATTCTAAACCTCCCATAATCTCATGATATGAAAATAGTATATGTCATGATCGTATGTGGAAATACATTTTGTTTGTTTAATGTCGATTTACGTACTGCGATGATACTTGAATGAGTAGAGCTTATGAGTCTAGTAGGGAACAGCCGCCAGCAAATCAGGTAGTTACTGAGGTACATGGTAGGTGCAGGATAGATCAGGACGTTTTCTCGCAGGTGAGTAATATAAAAAGACAAATGGCAGAGTTGACTACCACTGTCAGTAAAATCAGTATTGTTCTCAAACATACACAGCAAGAAATCAAGAAGTTGCGAGACGAACTTGCACCGAGTATGATCAAGAACAACAGTGGAACTTCGAAGTTGGAAGACATGTCTCCAAGGGAGTCCGCTAGGTCATCGATAGCTTCAGATAAAAATTTTGACACTAGTCATTCTAAAACTTACCAGAGGATGAGAATAGACAAGTGGGGCCTGGAGTTTGATGGCAATCCAAATAAACTGGCGGTGGAGGATTTTGTTTTCCGTATCGAATGTCTACAAAAGCAGTACAAAGTAACGTGGCAAGAAGTTTTAGATAATTTTCACCTCTTCGTTAAAGGAGTAGCCGAAAAATGGTATTGGCAAATTATGTCACGGGATGGCTCACGCTGAAAGAGGCTTTATTGAAACAGTATCAAAGCACACGATCTAGTTTCGAGCTGTTAAGCGACATGGTTGAAAGAAAACAGCAGCCTGGGGAAGGCATTGATGCTTTTTTCTTTGCCATGACTCAAATGCGCTCGAGATTAGACTAGTCAATACCTGAAAGAGGAATGATTAAATTGATCAAGAAAAATTTAAGAGATGAATTAAAAAGTAGAGTTTACCCCATTACTGTTAATTCCGTGGAAGAATTGCGACAGGAATGCGCAGAGGCAGAAAAAGTATTCTGCAGGAAAGAGCCCAAAAGTTTAGCCACATCTACACCCCTTAATGGGTATACCAGGCAAGTCCATGAGATTTTCGAAAAAACCAGCAGACATTCCCACGGACATTAGTGAGTAGGCTTGCCACCCGTACTTTATAATAAAGTATCGTACGTTATTTCGGGTAATTGTACTCTATACTTTATGAGAACAATAAAGTACGCGAAAGTATTTTATTTCGCATGATTTGTATATGTAATCTATATGATTTGTATATGTAATCTGGAAATAGCCGAAATGAAAATTTTTTTCTTTACTTTTCTCGTGTTAAGCATATCCTAATCACTCTAAAAAATGTATTAGAAACTTTACACATTTTGCTTGTAAAGCAGTGTCATGTTGCTGGCTTGCATGAAACTATTCTTAAACTTAAGACCTCCAGAAAAAACTGTTGTCTTCACCGGAACTGACAAGCGAAATTAACACAAATTTTTTACTACTTATTGGTAAAGCGTTAAAGTACCTGAATAAATGGTTTGATTTTAAAAATACAAACTTATTATTTACAATTAGCAATATAAATTTAAAAAGCAATGTTGATGTTTATGGAGAAATTGCGTTATTAAACAAACTTTATGATCAGATATACAGTTCTGAAGGTTTTGCGGAACTATCTACTGCAAGTATATATTAGATAGTATTTAATAAAATTGATGATAAATTATCAAATTTTTATAAAGTAATTTCACTTTTACTTTCTATTCCTGCCACGTCAGCATTCACAGAGAGTTTTTTCTATAATGAAGAGCAAATGGCCAGACGAAAGAACCAAAGCGTCTCTGTATCTGATACAAAATTAATTAATTATGTACTCTAATTTAAATATATACTGTAAACAGCTGTGCAACTATTTAAAAAGCAATAAAAAATACGTTTTTAAATATAACAATAAAGAGAAATAAATTGTACTTTATTTTTATAATGTGTACTTTTTTTCTTAACCTTTAATAACCAATGTACTTTAGTTGGCAAAAACAAAGGTGGGAACCCTATTAGTGAGCTATATGAAGAATTAGAAGCAAATAGCGTGCAAAATCAATCCAGTGCCAAAATATTAAATTGCTGGAATTGCCGTCAACCAGGTCACATGTTCACCCTATGTCCCTCAACAACAAGAACATTATTCTGTTATCGATGTGGTAAGGCTGACGTCAAATAACCAAATTGTAGCAACTGCCTAAGTAGTAGAAATTTTCCCAGGAGCGAGGTAACAGCGGGAACCATCGTTCCAAGGAAAATCCGCCAATAGGGCCATCTTAAAAGAGAATAAAATAAATTTGATTAAAACAGTTAAGTTTCAACAAGTTCATTCCACAAATGCGTCATACTTATACACTTGAGGAACGTCAAAGTAATTACGAAAAAGTTAGGCGTAGAATATTTAATGAAGCGATAGGGTTTAGAAAAATAGTTTAAAATAGGATTAGAAAACTAAGAAGTAAATTAGCCGAAAAACGAGAGATTAGAAAATTAGCCTTAGAGGCAATAAGGACAGCCGATAGAAAAAATGATCCTCGTGTTTTCGCCAAAAACCAGCATAAAAGATATCTGTTAGTACGTTTATACGCACGAGTTATTTGCAAATAAAAAAGTAGTGCTACCAAGTATGTATTTTTATTGTAAATTAATAACTCACGAAAACAATTACTGGTTAACGCGCTATTTCCATATAAGAAGTTTGGGTTGCCTCCTTTACATATGTTTGTTAATAAAAAATAATAAATAGATAAATATATTCACAAATAGATGAATAATCAGTGATTTAATAAGTTACAATAAAAAAGGATTTGGCAGCATTTTACGGTTTTATTTGCAAATAATCTCTGCGTATAAACTAGGTATGTGTTACAGGCCTATTAGACACATTAGAGCATCTATTAGTTTATTAGGAAAAGGATGCCGAGAGTTAATAGATAGATTAGAAGTTAGTTTTAAGCCTATATTTTCAGTCGTTTCGACCGCAGCGGGAAAGGAACACAGATTGTTAGGAAAAATAGAATTAGAAGTTACTTTTAAGGACAAAACAGAGCCCATTGTGTTTTATTTATGTCGAGATCTCGAACAAGATGCATATCTAGGGGTAGATTTCTGGAGAAGTTTTAACTTAGCTCCTGAAGTTTTCGGAGTTGAGGAATTGCAGATTGAAAAGATACAAAACCATTTTGATTTAAGCGATCACAGAGCAAATCCTCATACTTTGAATGAGAAACAGCGGGCAGGACTGAATAAGGTCATGGATTTGTTTCCTGCGTTCGAAAAGGAAGGTTTAGGATGCACTTCTCTAGAGAAACACTCTATTAAATTGGTAGATGATGCGGTGCCCTTTAAGGATCGTCACTATCCTTTATCCCCAGCAGTCCAAGAAATAGTATACCGAGAAATCGACACAATGTTATCGTTAAACGTCATAGAAGAGAGCGAAAGCCCCTGGTCAAATGGAACAACCATAGTTAGGAAACCAGAGAATAATAGGTTCTGCCTTGACGCCAGAAAGCTCAACAAAATCACGATCAAAGATGCTTACCCTCTGCAAAATATTGATGGGATATTGAGTCGAATCGATAAGACTTATTTTATAAGCAGCGTCGCCTTCAAATTTGCTTTCTGGCAGATAGAGCTTGAGGACGAGTGTAGGCCATATACTGCGTTTACCGTGGCAGGTCGGCCACTTTACCAATTTCGCGTAATGCCCTTCGGACTTTGTAACGCGGCTCAACGCCTCTGTAGACTTATGGACAAAGTCATTCCTCAAAAATTAAAAGAGAACGTGTTTATGTATTTAGACGACCTTCTGGTGATTTCCGATACTTTTGAAAAGCACTTAAAAATTCTTGCAGAAGTGGCCGCATGTCTGAGAAAAGCTAATTTAACTATAGGTCTCCAAAAATCGCAATTTTGCTTACAACAGCTGAAGTATCTTGGGTTTATCATTGGTGGAGGAAATTTAAAGACGGATCCGGAAAAAGTAAAAGCAATCCGGGAAATAAGGGTACCGAGGTCTCCTCGAGAGGTGCGCAGCTTTTTGGGAACCGCCGGTTTATAAAAGACTTTGCATCAATATCTGCACCACTAACTGATAGGCTCAAAAAGGAGAAAAAATTCGAGATGACTCCTGAGGCAATTGAGGCTTTCGAAAACCTGAAGAAAGCACTGACATCAGCTCCTGTGCTAAGACATGCTGATTTCACAAAACGATTCTGGATTCAGTGTGATGCATGCGATTACGGAATCGGCTCTGTTTTGTATCAGCTAAGCGAAGATAACGTAGTACACCCCATAGCATTTTACAGCCAGAAACTTAATTCCTGTCAGAGAAATTATAGCGTGAATGAAAAGCAGTGTTTGGCGGCAGTCATGTCTGTACAAAAATTCCGCCCATACGTCGAGATGATGCCCTTTACCATAGTCACAGACCACGCTAGCCTTAAGTGGCTGATGTCGTTGAAGGATTTGACTGGAAGACTGGCGCGTTGGTCACTACAGTTACAGGCATTCGACTTTGACATCGTTCACAGAAAAGGTTCTGAAAATATTGTAGCTGATACATTGTCTCGTATGCATGAATAAGATGGTAAAGTTGAAGAAATAAATCTCGAAGATCTTCTGGGATTCGAAACAACAGAGTTCCAAAGTGAGGATTATTTAGAGCTAATAGAACACATCGACGTTCTGATCGAGGCTGATCGACGTTCATATCAGAACAACTGTCGACAGCACTCTCCTCTCAGCACGCCTATACCAAGGGGAAATCAGTTGAGACGGCCTTGCACTCGCTCGTAGGATACATAGAAAAGTCAGTCGTGCATAAAAACTTCACACTGGTAGCCTTCATGGATATTGAAGGCGCCTTCAACAATATTAATTCGGCGGCAATCATCCAAGCTCTCGATCCATATATCAACTTATAAAGAATATGCTTCAAAGCAGAACGATCACATCCACTTTGGGTGTAGCACGCATCATCAGGCACGCACGTAAAGGTACGCCGCAAGGTGGAGTACTATCACTCCTCCTGTGGAATGTGACGGCTAACGCTTTGCTTAAGAAATTGGAATCCATGTATATCAAAACCGTTGCATACGCAGACGATGTTGCGGTGGCGATATCTGGCTTCCATCTATACACGTTAACACAAAGGCTGGAGACGGCA
Source organism: Panzeria rudis (assembly GCA_956483635.1). NCBI lineage: Eukaryota > Metazoa > Arthropoda > Insecta > Diptera > Tachinidae > Panzeria > Panzeria rudis. The sequence goes on from OY101451.1 coordinate 60,545,534, forward strand.
CTTAACGAGGTCAGTGACTGGTGTTCACAGAATGGCCTAAGTGTCAATCCAACCAAAACGGAATTAGTTCTCTTCTCAAGAAGGTACAAAATTCCAGCTTTCACGCTACCAAAATTAAATGGCATCACACTAGCCCTTTCGGACAATGTCAACTATCTAGGTGTAGTTCTTGACAGCAAGTTAACATGGAGTGACAACCTTCATGCAAGAGCAGCTAAAGCCTTAACGGCAATTTATGTTTGCAGAAACGCCATTGGCCCCTCCTGGGGCAAATATCCCAAAGGGGTCAATTGGATATTAGAGACAGTGATCAAGCCTATACTTTTTTACGGCATATCCGTCTGGTGGAAAGCACTGGACTTGGCGAGCAATCGATCTCGTATAGAGAGGATTCTTCGCATAATGGCAATCATGATAACTGGTGCCCTAAGATCCACACCTACAAAGGCTCTCTTCGCTGCGTTGTGCTGGCTACCAGTGGATCTGCTGGCCAGAAAGCTAGCACTACGTACAGCAATCAGGCTTAACGCAATCGGCGCATGGAACCACCTGCTAGCATTCTAGAGCCTACTGATACCATTCCGGATCTCATTGACTACTGCACTCCGAAGCCCTCCTTCAGGAAAGAATTCCGATACTCCTTGACGGGAGACTTTTCCCAAAAACCACACGGGGCCATACACATTTACACCGATGGCTCCAAATGGGGAACGAAAGTTGGCGGGGGTGTCTATATCGCGGAGTTCGGGATCAAAATGTCTTTCAGACTCCCGGACGAATGTAGCATTCTACAAGCAGAAATATCTGCCATCAAACGAGCAATATACCTTAGTTTTACCGGATATCAAATGCTGATGGTCAGATCATAACCGACAGTCAACCAGCGATTAAAGCACTCACTGGTGTGTACACCACATCCAGCCTATTCCTGGAATGCCGCACAGCACTTAACACGATGGCGAGCAATCTAGGCATCACCCTCAAATGGGTACGCGGGCACGAGTTCCTTTCAGGCAACATCATTGCGGATGATCTGGCTAAGAGGGGAACCTTGCTTCGGGATGTCGATATTGACAATCTCTGCGGACTCCCACTCTCATCTTGCTGGAGACGAATTGACGCTGCCTTCTTGCAGTTGGCTTAAACCAGATGGTACAATGAACCAACTTGCTCTACTGTGAGAACAATCTGGCCTCGCCTTGACTCAAACAGAACTAAAAAACTTCTAGATTTCACGAAACCACACCTGCGCAACCTGGTGGCTACGGTCACGGAGCACTGCACCTTTGGAACCCACGCTAGACGTATGGGTCTCCCCTACAATGACTACTACACAAGCTGTGATGACGTAGAAGAAGAAGAGAATATAATGCACCTTTTATGCCTTTGTCCAGCTCTGGAGGACCACCGCCTTCGCCTCCTGGGCAAAAGACTCTTCGGTAGCCTCTCCGAGTTCTCAGAAATAGAGCTCAAGAACATAAGTTCCTTGATTAGGAACAGCGGGTGGTTCACTCGCTGACAACCCAAATGGCGTTTTTAATTCATGAACGACCCTTCCTGCACGGAACTCCGTACGCCTTACCTCTCTCTTCTCTTCTAACTAACTTCTAATATCTTTATTAGCTCCTCTCCTTTCACTCTATTTGATACACTGTCCTGTTCTCTCTTCCCTTTCCTTTTCTTTACAGGTATCACAAAGGGACCATTATTATTGGACCCAAGTGGGCTGAAACCCTTTCTTTATACTTTTCACCAGCAACCTGATAACCTAACCTAACCTAACCTAGTATTCAAGAAAACCGAATTCGACAGGTGAAAGCTTTGGATTCCAGCCAATATTACCCAAGCGCTCATAGAAAAGGCTCACAGCAGTCTGACCGCAGCGCACGATGGTGGGTTAAAAACATTAGAGCGGCTGAGAAGATTCTTTTACTGGCCAAAAGTTTCCACCCAGGTAAAAGCATTTGTAAGAAATTGTCAAACGTGTAAGGAGATAAAGCCCTCAAACCAAAATCTTCGCCCAGGAATCGGTGATCAAGTCGTCACAGATCGGCCATTTCAGAAACTGTATTTAGATTTCTTGGGTAAGTACCCAAGATCTAAAAGTGGCAACTGTTACGTATTTATTGTGCTCGATCATTTTACTAAATACACATTCATAAAAGCTATGAAAGAAGCTACAGCTGGAAAGGTTGTGGAATTTTTAACGCATGAGGTATTCCACAAATATGGCGTACCGGAAATCATACATACAGATAATGTTCGAAACTTCGAAAATGTTTCAAAATTTAGTCGACAGCTACCAAATACCACACCCAAGACCTCCGATCACCTAAGAGAAAATTGTATAACACCTCTCGGGTTTTTACATATTTATTTGTCGGAGACACCCTGTTCCTGGAAATACCCACTAAACACAGCCTATGGTTTTGGTTGTCATTTTGACAGCTAACACAAACAGACATACATACATAAAAAAACAACACACATGGATTTCTATTCATTGTAAATTTTATATAAAATAATAAATTAAAATAAATTAAATAATAAAAACAAAATATACAACACATCCGACAACTACAATTAGCGGCTATACATGAAAAAGCCCTAATAATCTCTTTGGATTCAAAAGGTCTGTGCTCACAAACTTGTACAAGTGGCCTTTGATATATGTACATATGAAGCAGGCCTAACGAAAATTAAAGCCAAAAGTCGAAGCATCATAATCTGCAAATGATTATTCCACCTGTCCATGCCGGTAAGCTAATAGCTGCCCTTATTGCCTATGAACATCTGTGAGTGCAATTACCACCCGCAACAACACATGAAGATTATAACAAACCTACATGTCAAATTTTTCTCATGAAATAATCAATGTAGCCCAACAATTTTCACAAATTTGAACACAGTACCAGGCTTTAAAGCTCTGGAACGGATAATTGATCTACACCTTAGATCAACAATTTCTCCGAACCTCCTATCAACCTCCCAACATGCCTATACGAAGGGCAAATCAGTTGAGACGGCACTTCACTCGCAAAGAATATACATTCGTGGCCTTTCTTGATATAGAGGGCGCCTTTAACAATGTACGACCTGAATCCATCATTATGGAACTAGAAAGACTGAACATTGATCGGTCAACAATTAGCTTCATACGAGGACTCTTAATAAATAGGGTAATTTCCTCTACGATGGGGCAAACGACTATTCAAAAAACGGTTAGGCGAGGTACTCCCCAGGGAGGTGTTCTGTCACCTATCCTATGGAATATCGCCATAAATTCGGTACTGGTGGTACTGAGGTTTAAATCAGTAGCCTACGCGGATGACGTAGCAGTAGCAATATCTGGTAAATTTCTAGATACTCTATCTCAACGTCTTCAATCGGCATTAGGTATCATAAGTAGATGGAGCGTTGAAAGTGGTCTTAATGCTATCCCTCAAAAGACGGATCTTGTTCGCTTTACGAGAAAATACAAGACACCGACTTTCACGTTACCGACTCTCAACGGAGTCACCCTTAAGTTATCAGATAGCGTGAAGTATCTCGGTATTATACTGGACTCGTAAGCTTTCATGGTACCCCAACGTTCAAGCTAGGGCAGCCAAGGCTGCTATTGCTCTATACACCTGCAAAAGGGCGATCGGCAACAGGTGGAGCGTAAGTCCCAAAAACGTCAATTGGCTTTTTGAAATGGTGGTTAAGCCCATACTAATGTATGGGTCTGTCGTCTGGTGGACTTTCTTAAATAAAGCCACATACTCTAAAATAATAGAAAAGGTTCTTCGGACATCTGCTTTGCTGATCACGGATGCACCTCGCACTACTCCATCCAAAGCACTGTTCACCATGCTGCATTGGCTTCCTGCTGAACTCATGATCAAACAACTGGCCATAAACTCGGCGGTTAGACTAGATGCCTCAGGTGCATGGAAGCGGGGTAACGTAGGCCATGCGACGATATTAGGGCAAATCTCAGATCTTCCCGACCACACTGACTACTGCTCGCCTGCTCTGATGCCCGACAAAAGATTCCTGGTGGACTTCTCGGGCACATCCTCTGAGGCAAACTACATACACCAATATGAGGATGTGCTCGAGATCTACACCAATGGGTCAAAGTCGAGCATCGGAGTGGGCGGGGGTTTCTACATCCCACAAATGCAACGTAGGATAAACTTTAGGCTACCAAACCAATATAGCATCACTCAGGCTGAGATATCGGCAATCAAAAGGGCAGCCAACTGGTTAAGGTACTACAGGATATTCGATCAGGACATCCGAATTTGTACCGACAGTAAGGCGGCACTACATGCTCTATCTGTTGTTTACACAACATCGGAATTGGTTAAAGAATGCCGGGCATCTCTGAATGAGATGGCGAGACATGCGAACCTAGGGCTCTTCTGGGTACCGGGCCACGCGGGGGTGCCCGGTAACATTATCGCGGACGGTCTAGCCAAGGCCGGTGCCCGCCTACATGAAAATGACATCGACTGGTTAGTAGGTGTCCCACTAAAAAGCTGTAAAATACAAATTCAGCACCAACTATTTAGGGAAGCGCAAACCAGATGGACAAATGAAATCACTTGTGAGGTTTCCAGATCCATCTGGCCCCAGTATAACTTCGCAAGATCTGCAACCATACTGGGGCTCCCTCGTCAACAGCTGCGTATACTCGTAGCGGTCATAACAGGGCACTGTCTTATTGGTGTCCATGCCAGAAGATTAAATCTTCCTTTTAACGATTTCTGTAGAAGTTGTCAGAATGAGGAGGAGGAAGAAACTGTCAAACACCTCATCTGTCGATGTCCAGCACTATATAGAAATAGGGCGTCATACTTGGGAAATCCGTCACTACCCGAACTAGCAGACCTGGGGAATGCAACGTTAGGGGAATAAATTCATTCATAAGATACTCGGGTTCGTTTAACACCGACCCAACCTCTGGGATAGGAGGGACATCTCTCTGAACTTCCCTACTATCCATCCCAGGCATCACAAAGGGACCAAAGGACCCAAGTGGGCCGGTTGTTAGAAACCGGCAGCCTGTTCAACCTAACCTAACCTAACCTAACCAGGCTTTAAGAAAGGATTATATTTGGCTAGGTTCACACACAGCAAGTTTTCTTAAGCAAGTTTTAATTCAGCTGGGAGAAAAACAAAGAGAAAGCAATACAACTGGTATATATATGTCTATTTCATCTTTCACATATATTTTAAAAACTTGCTCAACAAAACTTGCTCTGTGTGAACCTAGGCTTTTCCATATTTAAACCGCCGCCGAGTCATTGTTGTAACCAGTGTTCGAAAATAAACCGAACGTTATTTTGTGTACTGTATACACAAGCAGAAACTATATCTACATATTTTTTTTAGTGTTTGTGTATATTTACACAACCCGAACACAACACATAACGATTTTTTAATGCAAGTAACAAACATTATGTAGCGTTTTGTTTTTTGTCAAAAAACAGTACAATTGTAGTGGTTGCGTACTACATACATTATATTTTAGCGTTTTACAGTGTTCTTTTTTCATCATATACAACTACGCACTCAAGTATACATGCACGAGCGCCAAACGAATACTAATGCTAAATACATAAAATATACATTAAGAATAATGTGTTGTGCCGAACACAACGAAGTGTTAAATGTTTTCTTTATATTGAGTTTGTTAAAAACAGTATTTTCGTTGGGTACAAGATCACTAATAGAAATAACGTTCTTCTTTTTTTATGTATTTCCTACACAACCACTATTTGCGTTTGTGTATGTTACAAATAAATACACGCTTTGAGCTCTCTTTACAGACTAACATAAGACTTTATTTTTTGAATATACATTACATTTGACATTTCTCTTAGATTTGACATTTGGTGTGAACATATGTATATGACATCTCTTCACCCCTTAAGATTATTTCAAAGTTCAAATATATTTTTCAAAAACAATGTATAAACTTTAATGGAATTTAATTATTATAAAAATGTATTATTACACAATGAAAATATGATATTTATAAGAATTAAATTGAAAATGTAAATGAATTATTAAATATGAAAAATATGAAATTGATTGATCAATAAAATAAATGATTTAAGTAATATATACAATAAACATGGAAATCATTTTGTATACTCTTGTAAGTATTTAGGAGGTCTTCTCTCACTCGTTGATCGACGAAGAATATTATCCTCTGTCGGCTCTCTACCACTGCTACAAGAAGTTTCAGCTTCCTTATTTTGTTGAGACACTGCTTCAGGTTCCTCGATGTTAACAGGAGGCTGTATATTACCATCAATATTTTCTGGAATCACGGCTCGTTCCTCGTTATTATTATTTGGAACTGGTAAATTTTGATGTGTTGTAGGGTTTGAAGAATTTACTACCGGAATTGTGTTTGTTGTAGTACTTAAAATTTCACCAATACTTCGCATTTCTTCAACATGTCTTTTCCAGACCCGACCATCGTTTAACAAAATGTTGTAGTGTAGATCACCAATTGCTGCTACCACTTTGCCAAATGTCCACTTTTCATGTGACAAATAGTCTCGAAGTGCTACTTTTCCGCCAACAGTAAACTTTTTTAAAACTTGTTGTCTTATTGGATGTTCGACAATATTAGTTGGTAACAAAAGTTCCAATCGTGATTGTATCTGCCTACCAAACATTAACATAGCTGGAGATTTGTTTGTAGCAGGATGCATAGCTCGCCTGTATGCCATCAAAATTTTGGTTGAATCCTTATTCATGGAAGCAGAAGTACAATTCTAGGATTTTAGCTTATTTTTCACCGTCTGAACAAACCTTTCTGCTTGTCCGTTCGTTGCCGGATGATATGGTGCACCTTGCTTGTGTTGAATATCATTACGTTTTAAAAAATTCTGAAACTCCATAGAGTTAAATTGGGTACCATGATCACTTACGAAAATGTTGGGTATCCCAAACGTTGCAAATATCTCCTCACATTTACGAATTGTTGTTTCAGCGGTAATATTCGGTATAATATGAACCTCGGGCCACTTACTATAAGCATCCAAAAACGCGCTTTGCCGGCATCCAACAATGTACTGGGTTCAATTTCGTAGGATTTGGTTTAACCATTTGACACTGGACACAATTGGAAACCATCTTTTCGATGTCTTTGTCTAAACCACTCCACCAACAATACGCTCTTGCTAAACTTTTCATTTTTGAAATTCCAAAGTGAGCAGTATAAAGTTCACGAAGCACATTTTCACGGAATGTATACACGTATACCGCGCAGTAGGCACCCTTTTTGCAATGCAAACTCCGCCTGGGGTACACCAAAACGATTTACACCATCACATTCTCTACCGTACATCAGACATTCGCGTAAAATTGCTGTTTCCTTATCAGATTTAGTGAACTCACTCAACTCCTTTACTGTAACTGGTAATAGTGCTCCACTCAATTACATCTACTTCTTCAATATTCTCATAGATTTCGCTAATTGGAAGTCGTGACATAGCGTCTGCATTCGCGTTGTCTTTTGACCTTTTTAAACGGATTTCGTAATCGAAATGTGAAAGATAAATAGCATAGTGTTGCATTCTTGTCGCTGATAAAACAGGAATACCCTTGTTAGGTGAAAATATTTGTGAAATCGCTTTATTATCAGTCACGAAAATAAACCTTTTTCCATATAAATATTGACAGAATTTACGCACACCGAAAATTATGGCATACGCCTCTTTATCAACTAGACTGTAACGTTGTTGAACATTATTTAACGTTTGCGATGCAAATTGTAATGGTCTTTCTGACCCATCTTCAAACATGTGACTTAACACTGCACCAACTCCAATTGGACTAGCGTCCACAGCCAAAGCCAAAACTTTTTTAGGGTCGTAATGTGTGAGTAATGTATCGGATTGCATCTGACTTTTTATTTCCTTAAAAGTTACATTACACTTTTCATCAAATTTAAATGGTACTTCATTTTTCAATAGATTATTTAATGGATATACGATGCTACTCAAATTTTTCACAAATCTACCATAATAATTTATTAGTCCAAGAAATGATCTTACCTCATCCTTGTTGCTTGGCTTCTTGATATTTGAATCGCCTCTATTTTGCTTTTCATGGGTCGAATTCCCTCCTTGTTGATCACGTAACCAGTATTCTATTTGATTTTTCATAAATTCAGATTTGTTTAAATTTACCCGCATGTTGTGCTTATCTAAACGGCGTAAAACTTCTTCAATACGATTCATGTGCGTGACGTCATCATCTGCTGTTATCTTAATGTCGTCCAGAAAAACCGATACGCCATCCATATCACGTAATAATTGTTCCATCAATCTTTGTCACTTAGCAGGTGCGCATGCCACCCAGAACATCAATCGTGTCGGTGTGTACAACCCCTTATGTGTACTAAGAGTTAAAACATGTCTGTCACCTGGGTCCACCTCAAGTTGCAAATAAGCCTTCGATAAGTCAATCTTAGTAAATTTAATACCCCCGGCCATTCTGCTAAACAGCTCCTCTATTGTGGGTAACGGGTGTTCATCTATTACCATACTTTGATTGAATGTCACCTTGTAATCGCCGCATAAACGAACGGAACCGTCAGCTTTTGGAACAACCACAATTGGTGTTGCCCATTCACTTTTTTCGACCTTCAACAACAACCCATCATCCACCTGACTTTCCAACTCTTTTTCCACCTTTTCCCACAACGGAAATGGAACTCGTCTTGCCTTAACAAATTTCGGCTTTGCATCAGGTTTTAAATATAAATGTGCTTGAAATCCAATTATTTTTCCAGGAGTGGATGAAAACGTTTGGAAATTTGTTTATTACTGATTTTAGATCAACGTCCGTCACTTTTTTTCATGTATTTGATTTACCTTTAGCTGATCACCTAACATAGCCGACCAATCTAATTTTATTTTCCGCAACCACTCTCTTCCCAGCAACGGTTGTCTATCCGATCGTACGATATAAATTTTAACTGGAATGGCTATATCCTCTGATATTACCTCAACCCATATGAAACCAAGACAATCTATTAGTGTTTTACAATAGCTGTACAACTTGATGTCGCTTGCTTTAACGTCACATTTTGAAAAATACTTTTTAGCATCTTGCAAGCTTATTATTGTCACTGGGGCACCCGTATCGATTTCAAACGTAATCATATTATTTACATTCAACGAACAACTCAGTTTTTCACGACCATTTTTATTGTCCTCCACATGAAACAATTCATCAACTACCATCTCTTTATTAGTTTCGCCTTCATCAATTTTGTTCACCTGTTTATTTGCTTTAAAACACATAACCTGCAAATGACCTACCTTTTTGCAAAAATGAAAGATCTTGTCTTTATATTTACATTTGTCTGCCATATGATCAACCTTGCCACAGCAAAAACATTTGTTTTTCTTACTCGTTGCATTTTTCTGTTTATTAAAATTTGATGATGTATTAGTGTTCTGTAAGTTAACAGTCTTGTTCTTGTATTTTGCACTATGTACTTTGTTTACTACACCTTTATCACCATTTTCTACTTGCCGCTGTAATTCAATACGACCTTTTTCTGCGACTTCAGAAGAACACGCCATATTTGATGCTTCATCCAATGTTAATGTTTTCTTCTCAAGCAATCTGTTTTGGATATTTTGGTTTTTTAACCCAAATACAAATTGATTTCTGAGGGCAGTATTTAAATAATCACCAAAACCACAATTTACTGCCAAACGCCGCAATGATGTAAGAAAATCTGCACACGATTCCTCAGGCTTTTGTTTCCTTAAATGAAATCTGTAATTTTCCAATATTTCATTTGGAATTGGATCAAAATGCTCCGATAATTTTCTGACTATTTCCGTGTACGTGATACCTTCAGGTTCTCTGAGTAAAAGTTTGTCACACAGCACGTTGTACGTAGTAGCACCCATGTAATGCAAAATAAGTTGACGGCGCTTTTCTACACTCGTACCCGCATTATAAATATTCACTGCAGTCTCAAATCGTTTTACCCATCGAGCCCATGATGTTGTCTTTGGATCAAACGCTTCAAAATTAAACACAACAGCCGCTGTTTCCACTGGTTGAGTCATTTTTTATAAAAAAAATATATTTTCCTTCACTTGTACTGTAAAAAGTGAGGTTAACTCAGACTCGTCGCCAAAATGTTACAAATAAATTCACGCTTTGAGCTCTCTTTACAGACTAACATAAAACTATTTTTGGAATATTCATTGCATTCGACATTTCTCTTAGATTTGACATTTGGTGTGAACATATGTATATGACAGTGTATTACAATATTCTACCGTTCAGAACATTAGGTACATCCCATCAAAACAAATGTTCCGATTTCGTAACGACTGTTCGGTAAAATATTCCGATTTCAGAACCGAAATCGTCACGATTTTTGTATGAAAGGGTTAACACGACTTCGTAACGATAAGTAGTTACGAAATCGTAACGATATGTCGGTACGAACTCGCAACGACGAGTAGGCACGAAATCAATACGACATGTCGGTACGAAATCGTAACGATATGTAGGTACGATTTCTGAAGGAACTCGTTTAGAGTTTTCTTCAACTTTTTTAATAATTGTTTATATACAAATGATTTTCCATAATTTTATATATTCACTTCAATATTATATGATTTAATGTAATATAACATTAAAACTTTAATTTAAATTGAAAGTAAATAAATTAAGAGTCGTAAGCCTTTTTAATGACTTACTGTCGGTTCTTTTTGGTGTCACAATATTTCTTTGTTTTCATCTACGTAGCTTGTCTGGCTATAATTAATTGTTAATGCATGAATCTGCAAAAATGTAGAAAATTTAGTATACATGTTAATTAGTTTTATTTGAGCTTACAACATACCTTTAAAAATCTTAATATATCTAAAATTATTGACAGCAATGTGTAGAGTCTGTCTTCCTAGCTGGCCTTTGGCCGGGCTTAAGGCTTTCTTCCTCTATGTATGTCGAGTAGTGGCTTCGCTGAGTAAAGATTTCCTACTTATACTGTCTTCGGCCGGGCTTAAAAGTTTTCTTCTGTATGTACATATGTCGAATAGTGGTTTCGCCGCGTAAAGATTTCCAGCATGAGTCTTGTCCATGAAAATTTAGACTCTAAACTGTAATTGGCGAATGAATATTACTTTTAAGTTTTCTTCTTTATTTATTATATTTCTTCAAAACAATCTGAAAACTTTTTACCCGTTTTCACTTACTTATAAATCAAATTTGTAGCGTTTTTTTATAAAGTTTTATTTGAACATATGTACTCACATGAAATAAATGTACATATGCGAAAGAAATTTGTTCAGACAAACTACCGAAATGTCGTAACGAATTCGTTAAGACATTTCGGTAGTATGTCTGATTTTAGACAAACTACCGAAATGTCATCGATTTCGTTACGACAAGTGTGATTTCAGAAAAAGTCGGAACCTTTGGTTTAGCGGGATTATATAAGATAATTTTGGAACACTAGTTGTAACCGCTTCCGCTGCCGACCATATTTTCCGGTTCGCCGCCGTCGATGAAAATTCCTCGGCCTGGAAATCTGATGTAAATAAAAATGTGATGCATATGTTTTTTCAAAAATGAGTAAATCGAGTAAAATGTTTGCCGATAAAGCATTTGAACTAATAAAGGAATTGGAAAGATCTTCCCAAACAATACCGCCTTTTGATGTGAGAAATAATTCTTAATAAACCTATATGTATATAAATGAATTAAAATCTTTGAAGAATCACAATTCTATTTGTTCTAGGATGACGGTGTAAGGCAAGTTTTGGAAGAAATTAAAGCCATATTTGAAGAAAATTGTGCACACGCGTAAGTAACACTTGCGTTTAACATTTTTTATACTTAAAATTTGTATGTATGTATGAATCTTTGTCAAAGTGCTAACTATTCTACTTCGGGTGATCGTACATTGTGGCCTTTATTAAACTTTCGACATACCGCTTTGCAGCGTAACAAAAGATGTCTTCTTGCCTATCTGTTTCAACGTTTACAAAGAGTTAAAGCCTTACGTTGGGAATTTGGACCGATTGTGCCATCCGATATTAAAGCAAATCTCTGTGAACCAGAACTGGGATTTTTTAACAAGTATTCTAAATCCTTGGCGTCTTATATGCGCTCCATAGGTGATGGTCAAGGTATAGATTTAACGGGAGACCTTCGTCCACCAAAGTCACTATATATTGAAGTTCGGTGTGTTGAAGATTTCGGCAAATTCGAATTGGAGGATGGTGAAGTAATATATTTAAAGAAAAATAGTCAGCATTATTTACCAAGATGCCAAGTGGAATCGTTGATACGACAAGGTATATTACAACATATTGTTTAAGATGTAAATTTAGTTTTTATTATTCAATACATCGCACATACATAGCGATGGTCATAGGTTGACACTACATAAATTTATTTTTCATGGAACGTAGACAACGCTATATAAATCTCTGAAAAACGTTTCTACCCCCAAAATTATAAAGATCAAAGTTAGTTAGCTGTTACTAACGCTTTCAGCCTAATTATAAGTAAAATCTTTAATAGTAAAGTTTAAAAATCAGTTACGTGTTGTCAACATTGACCATCGATAGTATGTCTTAACAATAAAATAAATAATTTAACAATTCAAAGATATAAACTTCCTTTTTTGGTAGGGGATTAAAGTAAAATTTAATTAAAATCTTGTTTCCTAAGGGCCCTTTCACATTGTGAATAACATAATTTGGTTAGTTCGGAATCTAGTTGTAGAAGAGTAGGGATTAGGTATGCGGTGTTGGTAAATGAACAGGTGTACCAACCAGAGGAAGAAGGATGATGTACGGATGTACATATGTAATTGAGATGAGTGTTAGTATGAAGTTTCAACTTTATATTTGCTCACGCAGTTGGGCAATTATAAAGGAGATAAGTTGTCCACAAAATAAATAAAGAAAATAAAGATTAATTTTCAATCCAATTTCATACAAGTAGTTTATAAAAATGAGAAATTGTTTTATGGCAATAGAAAATTGTATATAAGAGATAAATTATACAGGAGTGATTTGTATGTAGATGCTGCTTACCCTTGGATCCTTGGATGGTTATTTTAGAAATGAAGTTAGTTATCAAAAATGGTAAGTATTAAGCTGAAAGTCCATAAACGCGTTACACACGGTAACGCGTTATAAGCGGCTGTCAAAAAGTAGAATCAGTGTAAAGGCTTCATTAGTCTTGACTTTCTGTTGCTGTTCTGTGCTGTGACGTTCTGTAGAAAATATTTTGTAATTACTTGTTCTGTGAATGGAATCAGCTGTTTTTAAAAGCAAAAGGTAATAAAAACAAATAAATAAACACCACAAAAACTAATACATACGCACTGTTGGCTGTCACTTAACGTTGAATTCTATTTTCTACAGTTTTGTCCGCAACAGAACAGAACGAAAAAGGAACAACAAACCACTCATACAGATTTTCAATTGAACAGAAACGAAACAGCTGATTCAGAACAACAGCACGTACAAACTAATTCTGCCTTAAATGTATGTGACGAGTTACATAACACAAAGCGTAAAACGCTTGACGCGAAAAGTAGGTTTACTTTCTACTTTTGTAAGCCATGAAAAAATGACAGCTGTTTTGGATAGTCAGGGATGACATATTATATTTTCAATGTTATCGATAAATATGTTTGTATAGTGGACTATTTTTTTTTAATTTTTCTTACAAAAAAGAAGTCTAATAAAAAACCCCTATCGCAATAGAGTTTACAAATGTTTTCAAGAATAAAATATATTAAAATTAATTATTTAACCCATATCTTTCATCAACAAAATTTTCATTTTATTTATCGATTTATTTTATGTAATAAGTTTCATCTCTGTTATGTTTATTAATTTTATCAATTTATCTTTATACTTTATTCAATACTGTACTGACACAATTAAATTTACATTAAAGTCAAGAAGAGCCGATAATCTGTTGGAATAGCTCTCGCTGAGTTCAAAAAACCACTCACTTCCCGTTCCAAGTACAAGGGACGCACCCAAAACCGTCTCGTTTTATTTTGGAGCTTTGAGTATGTCCTTGTTGCACAAAATATACTTATAAACTCAATAAATTCCACTAATTCTTTTAACATTTCAATTTCAATTAACATTTTTGCAAAAATTATTTTTATTTGATAAAAATATTTACACTACAGCTGATCAAAACATAAACATTGGCGCACAAAAAGCGTTGCATGTAACTTGAATTTAGAAAGGCGTCTAAAGTATGAAACACACAAAACGCGCAACGCACGAAACGCGTGTTATGGACTTTCAGCTTTAAGGTTCAACAATAAAAAAGGCGGGAGATAAAAATGACATTTATTTACATATGTAGTTTTATCCGAACATGGTTAACAGCATCTATATATATTTAAAATTTAACTTCTATTTCAATGGTTCTTAAACCATACTTATATTTAAAATAATAAATTCATATGCAAGTGAAGATACAATATTTAATTTCTAGGCAAAGTTCGAGATACATTGTCATATATGAATTTTATATAGAAAGGAGTATGGAAATAACAGATATTTTAATGACAAGATTAAAATCTTTATGCTAATTTAAACACATTGTAATACACGCTTTGAGATTTTTATTAGATTTTGTAAGACAAAAATCAAAACCAGTCACTGTCAAAAAATCTTAAAGAAAATCTTCTACAAGGCGAATTAATTTTATCAGGTGGTGTTGATTCTAAAGGGGTGTGGATACAGTCAAAATGCTTGACGAGCATGTTAGTAGTATGAGTGAAAATTTGTTAGCATGTGTGACACCGACAAAGTTGATGACAAAATTTAAGGGTCCTAGACACGGTCAAAATCGCGTACGTGTGCTTGTTGTGTAATATTTTTATGATTGATGGCCTACCAAGCATTACTTTTTAAGGGGTCTGGACACGGTCAAAATGCTTGACGAGCATGTTAATAGTATGAGTGATGGAAAATCAAAATAATTAGATTTTTGGTGTGCTTGCTGTCACATGCTTGTGCGTGTACAGCGTTAACCCATTACGCTGTTATGCTGTTAGTTTGTTTGGTAAAATATAAAAATGTCGCTAAATAAAAAAAATTGTTCAGGCTTGATGGGTTAACTGCACGTCTCCACGCGCAATATTTATTTCCGAACATAAGAAATAACGTCGACAGAATAACAGCACAAATATGTTCATGTACAGGCTTATGTTCTGAGCTATAGAGCACGTATTGTGGTATTGGACATAAATTGAAAAATTCACTGTGAATGGATCGATGTTTTTTGTCTTTATTCTAGTTTATTTAATTTTATTTAAAAGTATTTTACTTTAATTTGCTTTATTTTATTTAAAAAACAATGTATTTTTACCACAGCTACAAATTTCTTTTGTTTAATTCACGCAAACAACAATTGCCGATAAAATTTGACAGCTTATGTTCAACATTATTTCTTGAACATAAGTTTGAACAATTATGTCGCAATTTATTTGCAAATAAATGTTTTTGCAGTCCACACGTGAACATATGATGTTGGAAATAGAATTTGACAGCTGAGAACATAATTATTTCCAAGTTTATTGCTCGTGGAGACCCCCAGTAACACTATACACGCACATGCATGCGACTGCAAGCATGCCAAAAATCAAAATTGTTTTAATTTTCCGTCAAGCTTCGTTGGTGTCACACATACTATCAAATTTTCACTCATACCATTAACATGGTTGTCAAATATTTTCACCGTGGCATGCTTGCTGTTACATGCTTTTGCGTGTATAGTGTTAACCCGTCAAGCCCGAACAAGGTGTATCTAACAGATGGGATCACTAGGTCAGCTGACTCGCCTGATTAAACGTCAAACTTTTTAGTGCTGATGAAATGCTCATGATATCACCACTACCTTCAAACTATCAAACACCATATACAGACTTCCTTCTGTGTGGTGTTTGACATTTATTTCAAGAGAAATTTGCGCTGGTAATACCACCCGTTTTTTGACATCTGTTAAGGTAGTTTTACAACAAATTATCTATTGTTTTAGTACTGCCCGTACCTGTTCAATATGCCTTGGCCCGAACAGATTTTCTTTATATAGGCTGAACCCACACCGAATACGACGAAACAGTTTTTTTTGTGACATATACAACAGAACATTAGTTCTTATGAGATAACCCACACCAAATTTTATTTTTTTTATGTTCTTATAATCATACCAGTGTTTTTGACGTATAAAACAATAACGTTTTTTCGTATTTGGTGTGTTTTCAGGCTTAGTCAACGTTCAAGCCATGATCTAATAATACAGGTCTATGCACCAGTACAACAATACAAAAAACAACAGGCATTTTGTTTGAGTATACCAATCGTAAAGATGTCAAAAACAGCTGTCTACAATGGCAAGAAAAACGTGTTTTGTGTGTATTTCCTCGTTCTGGTAAAATGTAAACAAATATATAACTAAATAGCGAAGCGGTGGCTGTTAGCCGGCTGAAGCCGACTATTCTTTAGGAGAATCACTAGCTATATTTTTGTCGACAAAAATTAGGCGACAAAACTCCAAAAATGGGTTATGTAATGTAAATGTAAAAACCGTCATATTTCCGAAACTTTTTGAGCATAAATCGCCTAATCTGACAGCCGTACATTAGAGTGGATCGTGTGATTTTTTTTTGCGAATTTCAATTGCTAATAGCAAAAAAAAAGTTGCATTTTATTTTCAGATACATGGGAAAAATAGTGAAAAAAATATTGGGACCTACTTTTAGCCCTCTACCGCAGCATCAAGATTTTAAATATGAGATCAAATCGATCAATTTGTGAAACATCATATGATGCAACATTATATATTCTTTATAGCTGTAATAACTCATTACACTCAAAATATCCACTATTTTATACATGCAAGGTCAGATTTCAGACAAACTTAAGATGATATATCAAGCAAATTTTCGAATTTCTAAGTCTGTCATATCTTGCAAAAAAAAAAAACATTGAGGTCGCCGAACACGAATATATATTCCCTATATTCCCGAAAAAAACAAGATTTTGTTTTTTTTAGTTTTTCCGTTTATTGACAAAAACTCCGAGAACGGCTCATCTGAATAAAATAAATTGCACACTGTTGTATAGATATCTCTCTATTCTTTCATTCAATACACTGATTGTGCCGATCGTATAAAAACGTATAGAGTTACAGGCCTGGAAATTTAAAAAATATATATTTTTAGACCTTTTCCCAAAAACTATCATTTAAACTGCTCCATTAAGATGAAAAAATATACTAAGTATATTTTTTTCGGGCTGTATTTCAAAGATAATTTTGTGACGACACTGATGGATGCAATCGCTAAGTTCTGATAAAAAAATAAGAAGGTTATTAGCCCTTAAGCGAAAACAGCTATATTATTTTTTAGTTACTTTTAATACAAATTAATTTAAATCTGATTTTATTAAAAAAATTTTTTTCGTTTGAAAATAATTTTGTATGGGAATTAAAAATAGCTTTTTACACTTAATGGCTTAAAACTTTCTTATATTTTGTGTAAATGTAAAAACCGTCATATTTCCGAAACTTTTTGAGCATAAATCGCCTAAGCTGACAGCCGTACATTAGAGTGGAGCGTGTGATTTTTTTTTGCGAATTTCAATTGCGAATAGCAAAAAAAAGTTGCATTTTATTTTTAGATACATGGGAAAAATAGTGAAACAAATATATGGACCTACTTTTAGCCCTCTACCGCAGCATCAAGATTTTAAATATGAGATCAAATCGATCAATTTGTGAAACATATGATGCAACATTATATATTCTTTATAGCTGTAATAACTCATTACACTCAAAATATCCACTATTTTATACATGCAAGGTCAGATTTCAGACAAATTTAAGATGATATATCAAGCAAATTTTCGAATTTCTAAGTCTTTGTCATATCTTGCAAGAAAAAAAACATTGAGGTCGCCGAACACGAATATATATTCCCGAAAAAACAGGTTTTTTTTAGTTTTTTCGTTTATTGGCAAAAATTCCAAGAACGGCTCATCTGAATAAAATAAATTGCACACTGTTGTATAGATATCTCTCTATTCTTTCATTCAATACACTGATTGTGCCGATCGTATAAAAAAAGTATAGAGTTACAGGCCTGGAAATTTCAAAAATATATATTTTTAGACCTTTTCCCAAAAACTATCATTTAAACTGCTCCATTAAGATGAAAATATATTCTAAGTATATTTTATTCGGGCTGTATTTCAAAGATAATTTTGTGACGACACATGAAGAATGCAATCGCTAAGTTCTGATAAAAAAATAAGAAGGTTATTAGCCCTTAAGCGAAAACAGCTCTATTATTTCTTAGTTACTTTTAATACAAATTACTTTAAATCAGATTGTATTAAAAATAATTTTGTATGGGAATTAAAAACAGCTTTTTACACTTAATGGCTTAAAACTTTCTTATATTTTGTCGGATCTACTCGATCTTTAACTTTTTTCATTCGGTACAAAATTGTTTTTTCCGTGTAGCCGGAAAAAATTATTAAAAAGTTTGTTTTATATTAATTAAGCAAATTAAAATAAAATTCATATACGAAATTAGCCGCTAAAGTCGGCGGCGGCTAAACAGTACGGGGTTCAAAACTTTTATTTTGAATTGGCCATAACTCCCACAATTCTGCATGAATAATATAAGTGCTCTAAAACACTTTTCTACTGGTATATACATTTTTGAAATCCATTAACCCATTGTGAGCCAAATGCAACTTAAAAAAAAATTAGCCCGACTTTTTACGTAAAAACACCGTTATCTCAAAAACTTACGCATATAACGCATGTTATATACCCATGTACGTATATACATTTATAGAGAGCTCTCTTGAAAGCTATCACTAATGAAATACGGAAGATATGCAACTTCAAAAATGAGTTTTCAAAAATATATATTTTTTTCGAGGCAATTTCCATGTGTGAATTGGTATGTATGTATATGAAAAGTGGTGTTTAATTTAGGAGATGCTAAAATTTATAACAGGTTTTTTGCTAGGCAAAACATCTTTCCTCAGCGAAGCCACTATTTGACATACATAGAGGAGAAAATCCTTAAGCTCGCCAAAGGCCAGTTAGTCAGACAATATTTACTCAGCGAAACCACCATTCGACATACATAATGAAAATAAGTCTATCAAATGAAAACTTGGAAGGTTCCCTACAAAATTATATACATGCTTAAGTTTTGATATATTGGTAATTTTTTTCAGATAACGGTGTATTTACGTAAAAAGTCGGGTTAAAAAATTTTAAAACAGTATTTGGTTCAGAATGCGTTAACGGATATCAAATTGGGTTAACGGATTGTTTATACCAGTAAAAAGGTATTTTATAGCGCTTTAAAATGATGTACATATCGTTTATATCCGTGCAGAATTATAGGAGTTATGGCCAGTTCAAAATAAAATTTTTGAGCCCCGTAACTCCGGAACCAAAAGAGAGCGCCGAAAAAAAAAATCACAAATATTGTTTGTCTAAAAAGTGCTATTACCTCATGATTTTTCTATTTTAAATTTCAACAGCGTTGGTATTCTTGACTTGTTCCGAAGAAATTACTAAACTGCAAAGAATAAGAAAATCAAATAAGTCGCGAAAATAGCGAAAATACGCAAGAAATTGATAACATCCCCGAAATTGCAATGTCACGTGCCGAATCAGGCAACATAGTTAACATATAATATGAGTGTTGAGCTGAATAATAAATTCTATATGCTATCAAATTTGTTATATGTTGAAAAGCTTGCGTACGCTTTTCAACAAACAACATATCTGTCAGCATACATAGTAAATTTGTTAAAACGTAAAAATATGGCGTCTACACGATATGCTAAAATCGTGAACATACGTTTGTTAACGTTAAAAAATGGCCGCCATATGTGGTTAAACATACGTATGTTGAAAAAATTTTGTGTCTACACGATATGTTGGCACTTGTAACAAATTTTTTACCAAAAATATGCTGATTCAACATATCATCTAGACTAAGCTTTATTGATCAGCTTTTTATCCAGCCATAGCACCGACCAACCAGACACGATAATTGTGACAGTTAAAAATTTCCCAAATCATTTGAGGGCAGCCGTTTGAGAAAGAGACAACAATTATATGTCTTGTTTCATTTTATCCAAATAAAAGTGCTGAAAATATTACGTATGTATTCGAAAAACAAAACAAAATTGAACACCAGTACCATAGGGTATATAGAGGCCAAACAGAAACTTCAAAAACCTAAAGGTGAAGGTACATACCACGCGTTACGCGGCAACGCTTTTCTTACTTTTCGAACTTTTAACGCTTTAAGAATGGCAACTTACACACCACGCTTTTGATGCTCTTCTGCTTATACAATTTCAAGCCTTTGCCGGCTATATTTTGTCTTGCCTTTAAGTTTTATTTTTTTTTTATATATTTAATTCAGTTTTCATCCATTTTTTAATAAAAAAATTAATTTCTAATAATTTATTTCCATTAAACAAACATTTTAGCATATGAATCTGGCAGTACTACCTGTCATTTTGTATACGACGCGTGAAAGTTGAAGAATGTTCAACTTTTTGCGAGTTACGCGCGTCGCAAACTTCGCTTTGTATCTTGCCTTACACTGCGTCTTCACGTATCAATATATACTGCTGAGCACGAGCAAAAACGTCGGCAGAACAGTTTTATTTTTTTGCCTCTTGCTTGAGGCGGAGAACACGTATAGCAATTTTTTCCACAATTTTTACACATTCATGGGGCAGGTAGTGCCTAATATATATAGCTTCAATTTAAAAATATGACAAATTTATATTTATTTATTTTTATATTATATTTGCTGATGATGTCTTTTTATATTTTGCCCGAATTTGCTTTTTTGCAAAAATAAATAATTAAAACAACAAAAGTGACAGCAGATTGCTTGGCAATAATTGCTCGAGCAATCAGTGGAGCAATCATTGCGCAATGGATTGCCACTCATAGCAATCTGCGGTCCACACGTAGCAATTGTTATACACAACTGTTATAAGCAATCAAATTTGAAGTTTGCGGCAATAAATATTGCTACGTGGAGACCGCACGTTATGGAAACACACTATTTCAACTTTTTTTGACAGAAGTCTGTAACGCATTAGCGTATTTAACGCATGCTATGTACCTTCACCTTAAGTGTGCTGTCAAAAACCTAAGTCTAAGGATGTATTAGTAGAACATTTTGTATCAGTATTGGTTTAAAATAAAAAATTCTCCACGCACTTAGTTGCAATAAAAAGTATTCTAAAGCATTAATATTTTTATACATGAATTTTTAGAAGTTTATACAATTATTGTTGCAGCAATTAATGAAAATATGATTTAAGAATGCTTTTTAATACATTCGAGTTGAAGAAATATTGATTTGCTTAACATTTTTTGCAATTTTTGTATTTGGTACTAAAAATGTTTATTCCAAATAGGAACAAAATTACAACTGTTTAATGAAAAAAATAATTCAACTTGTAGTTGCTGGGTGTCGAAGAAAAACACAATTGTGTTGATGTGTTGCCAGATTGTTGGCGGCGCTGGCATGCTGGCGTATTGCTCCGGCTGAAGCTCGCCGTCTTGGGGGGGATCTTGCCAACCTGTCTGGTTACGACAGCCACTAACAAAAATTCCATGCCAGCTAACTCGCAGATGTAATGCGAGTAGAACATTGAAAATAGAGACGGCCGAAAGTAAATTACAAAAAAAAAACAAATATCGCATACACCATACTTACTGCTGTTTCCCCTACAAGATTTAATTTAAGTCAGCTGCTGTTATGCTGATCTTTGGCACTGCCCACCCTATCAAATCCCTCTGGGGATTCAACCATTGGTAACGTTTCGCCAACTTATTTCGTTACCCCCTAACGTAAATCTTACCCTTTTTCTTACATCACCATCCTATTACTTTTAAAACAAAAGCCTTTTCATTTTATATACAAAAATCATAGTTTACAAAGTTTTATTCATAATTACATTTCTTCCGGCGAAATAAGCAATTGAAGAAAAATAAAAACTTACAAATTTACTAAATATAAATTAGTAACTACTTTTTTTACACAATGTTTAAATTTATAAAAATATTATTTTACTTCGCTTGAGGTTTGACGAACTGCCGTCAACATGTGGCGTGTCCTACGTCCTAGTTCCAATTCGTAGTTTTTAACAAAAAAAAACCTATATATATTTATTTTTAGGCTTCTGTTTAAGGTAAACACCTACGGAATCCGGGTAATAAACCCTACAAATAAAAACGAACAATCCTAGGCTTGAGCTCAACCCTAAAACTAGGCGCGACCTTTCCTTGAATAATTAAAAGGTTAATATATATTTAAAGGTGTTCTTCACTAAATCGAATTTAAAAAAGAAAAATATATATATTTATTATTTTCTTATGTCCGTTTGTCCTTCGTGTAGGTCGTTCGAGGTCGTTTGGCAGAATACCTGTGGTTGTTGTAGATTGATGCTGACTGCTGATTCTGGAGCTGATGAGTGCGCTGGAGCGGACTGAAATAGTTGATGGTAGTCCCACGTTGGGTGTGATGCGGAGGCGGTGGCTTTCAGGTTTGTTATAAAATATTATCTTTTTACATATAGTTTTGTTAAAAAATGTTTTATTCCTTTTTACTTCCTTTTTTCCAGCACCTTTAGATTTTAACTTTTATAAAATTAAACTCCGTGGTTGAACTAAAATTTAGTAGATGCTTTAAGTTGCGTAGCAAACTTTTGTGGACTTTTCCTTTTTTTTTTCATTAATATTTAATATAAGTTTTCCACTCTTGAAGTTTTTTATTCATTCACAATTTTAGTCTTAATTTAATAAAAATTTACACTTTTCTTTCAACTAATTATTATTTAATGGCGGTACTATTTTTATTTATATTTCAATATTTTATTGCAGCGACTTTATACCAACCACATTTCACACCATCGTACAAAATCCAAGAGGGCCGACATTTTCTTTTCGGCTTCCCAAAAAGCCTTGGTCACGCCATTCAAAAATGTCTCCTCAGCTTTTCAGCCATTAAATTGTTATTTTCATAAATATTTTGTTATTGTTTTTTTTCTTCTTTTCCTATTCACAGCTGTTTGACAACTTTAGCTGTCAGATGTTTCGACTGCGTTGCCAACAAAAACTGTTTTACCCTACGCAAGGTGCACACGACAAACCCAACCATTCCTGCAAGCCATCAATGGACACAGGATGGGAGGGAAAAATTGCACCAGCCTAAGCTGGTATAACATTTTCTGGAATTCTGGGTATTTAATGATTATCCCCAGGAGTAGAAATAGTCTGGCATCCCTGTTACGAACAGAAAACATTTTGAAACCTGGCAACACCGAACGTCTGCATGAATGAACGAAACTCAACGAAAGATTTTTTTATAGTACGAGTCGTTGAGAAAAGAAGGTAAGTTTACTAAACAATTTTTTCATTCATAAATCTTTAATTAACTATAGTTAATTAAATGTTTATTTCCATTTCAGATAACACTACGGCAACCAACAGTGGCTGTTTCTTGGGAGGAGTACGGTAGACTAGCGTTAATAAAAGGTAAGTGGAAATGCATTTCATAAAAGAAAACATGAATTTAACAGAAAAAAAACATGCAACCTCCGCGCCGTTTATTTTGGTGTGCGGTTTTGCCGCCGCCAAAATGAATTGTTACCGTCGCGCCGCCGCTACCAAAATTAACGCCGTCGAAAAAATTTGTTTTGCTTATAGAAAGAAAAGTAATACAAATTAATATATTCGGGAATATGTTGGCTACAAATAAAGACCGAACAGTTAAAAAAAACAAAAAAATATAAGTTTTACAAATTTATAAAACGAATGTATTTTCAATTTTCATTTCAGGTATCACTCTCGCCAGATAAGACCGCTGAAGCGTTGGCCTACCCTGCTCAACAATAACCACCAGGTAAGTTGGCGTAAACAGAATTGCAGGGACTAAAACCACCAAGGATATTTAAGGCTAGCGCTTTAAATCCTTGGCGAGAAGTACCCCCTGCAAATTCTTAAACAAAAATGATAATTTATACTTAACATAGAGTTAAATTCTAAATTATTAATTTATCTGTTTTGTCTTTGTAGGTATACCGCCAGTCTTTTGCGTAAAGGACCTGACCCTGCGCTGGATGTTAACTCATAAGATGTGGCGAAAATGCAGGTAAGTAAATACTTTTTATAAGGATTATTAAATACTAAAGTCCGACTTCTATCGATTTTCAGGCTATTTCGGCGAATATTGGAATGGTGAGGCTAAAATCGTCCACCACTAACACAATTTTTCAGCGAATTATTCGGTGAGTGTGATATTTTTAAAGTATTTGAATCTAGTTAAATTAATATTTGTACGTAATTATTATTTAGTTGTAAGATTTTTACATTCGTACGGTCGTGTAATATTCCGCGCGTTCTATCGTTTTATATTTATTCGGGATCGTTTCCGGTGTTAGATTGTTTGATTTCATTTCAAAATTTCTATACTGCTGTTGATATTATTTGCAAAAAAAAATTTTAAAAAAACTATCCAGTTTTAAGTTTACAAAAAAAATAACAAATTACATATTTTGCTACAACTTGCTGTAATACCGGACTCAGAAGAATGTTGTCATACTAGGTGACTAAAAATTCCAAGTCCTTAATGGCATAGTTCCCCAGGGCGTTACTACGGAATTGCACTATTTGTATGGTGACGGTTACAAATGTAATCAGCTTAGAAACGTAAGCGTTATGGTTGTGCCAATAATGTATTTTTGATCTATTAAATCAATGTATTTGATTTAAATGACTACAAATCTGGACAAAATTTAAAATTGCATAAAGCAAATAATATCATCAGCCGTATGATTAAAGACTTGAAAAAGAATAAAATTTAAAACTTGTTGCGAGATAATTTTATTTATTTAAAATTTAACTAATTAAAAACAGCTAATTAATAAGCCAGTAGCGTAAAAAAAATCTAAATAAACCTTGTTTATTTCAAAAATTAAAATTAAACTGTTTTATTTATGTGAATACTTGGCTAGTTTAGACTAGAAAATTCAGGCTAGTTTAGGCTAGAACTGTTAGGACTAAGACCACCAAAGATTTTAAGCTATGCTTTCAATCTTTGGCGTGAAATACCCCCAACAAATTCTCCTCACGATTTTATATTTAGTAAAAATCCAAACTTCTTCATGAAATCCACTCCTAAAAACAGTGGCTTCTTAAGCGTTGGTACTAGGAAGAATGTTATTTCTTCTGTACGATTATTGAATTTTATTTTGGATTTTATACGCCCTACTATTTTATGAGGGCTACCCTCAGCAGTCCTAATAAATGACGTAAAATTATAGATTTTTAATCCAGTCTTCTCAACAAAATCTTGGCAGCCTCTGCCTAAACAGGTAACTGTTGCGCCACTATCAACCATTCCTTCGATTTCAACATCATTAATTTTTATTTTTGAATAAATTCGACTGTCTTCGCCCTCGTAGAGTGAAGCAGACGCAATTTCTAGCCTGATCCTTTTCCGCATTTTGTACCTTTCTCTAGCTTTCCTTATACGCTTAGATATTTTGTATTCTGGCTTGGAGTCTAATAGCTTAACGGGACTAGTTTCCGATTTTGGTATTATTAAGTTTTCTGTTTCTACGTTGCCTACAATTACTTTAAGATCCTCAGTCTCAGGTACATGATAACTCTGCAGACACTGCATCCGATGACTGGCCAAAAAGTTCTCGGCTCTTTTCGCCTGATGCCAGAAGTCATCTAAGCGTTCTATTTTTACAGGAAATAGCAAAGGTGCCAGTAATGGGCTTAAATTAGCTCTCATAATTTCTACCAGCTCCTCCTCAGAGTACGGAGCAATTTGCTGATTTCTCAGTCTGACCACGGCATTGTAAAAATCTTGAAAAGATTCTTGTGGCAATTGCCGGCGACTCATAATTTCTTTTTGAAGCAGGAAATCATTTTCATAGCGCCGATACTGGCTCAAGAATGCCTCTTGTAACTGCTCCCATGAGTGAACTAAATTTAATCTGCGAAAGTTCCAGTACCAATTTGATGCCTGGCCTTCCAGCAGAAAGTGAAAATTGCGAGAGATGTCCTGAAACGAATAATTATAGTCTTGACGGAGTATATCAACTCTGCAGAGAAATTCCTCCGCCGTTATTAAATCGGTTGTGCCATTAAATTTGATGCACCACTCCGACAAATCGCACCATTGATTAGCATAATCTGCTTGATGAGGCTCTAAGGTAATCTGTGGTCCAAAAGGAATCTGTTGACCAGAAGGACTTTGCCGTGATACATAACTTAAATCTACCTCTGGTGTTGGTGAGTATGTATGAGATTGTTGCAGATAAACATTTTCTAATACATTTTGTTCCCTGGCAGGTTGTTCAAAAGATAGACATTGCGGCTGATGCGAAAATCCTGATGACATGTTCTAACTACCAAACTAAAATAACGATTTATTGAAAAATCAAATTATATAATTAAAATAGTCTAAAATACTAACTTAACCCACTAATAATAGCTAATATTATTAGTAAATTGAATTATTTCATGAGAATGAAATAATTAAAATGCAATCAATAAAAGGAAAAGCGAAATCTAAATATAAAAATGCTACTGCATGAATTGTTATTAAACGAAAAATGGACAATAGGATTTTCAGGTGATGTTCATGAGAAAAAGGTAAAAAGTGTATCGCTATTAAATTTAAAACAATTTAATATTTATAAACAAATCTTGGTGAAAAAAACTAATTATTTTGTATTTTTATAGTTCAGGTTTCATAAGTACTTTGGTGCATGGGTGATGAAAGAAATTGGTAGTTCAGGTCGCCAACAAAACAGAGTGAAAGTATTGAAAGTGGTGCAACTGCTCCTCAGTTCTGAAAACTTTGTAGAAGCCAGGACTACCGAACAAACAAATTACCTCACAAACGGTAATTTTGTTACAACCGAACTGAAATGGTCTATTGAGCATCTCTAATTTGGATGGCACTCGAGAGCATGGCACAAATTGTAGCGATGAAGCTACGGCTCTATATTCATCTGTGAGTATACCTGTGTTTGATTTTGATAAACATTAGCTAATAAATTTTCTTCCCTGACAGGTTGTGCTTGCCCAAAAGGCGAAAATTGCGTGTCAGAAGGAAAACCTGAGGTCATTTTCTAACCATAAATTATCAAATCCCTCTGGGGATTCAACCATTGGTAACGTTTCGCCAACTTATTTCGTTACGTAAATCTTACCCTTTTTCTTACATCACCATCCTATTACTTTTAAAACAAAAGCCTTTTCATTTTATATACAAAAATCATAGTTTACAAAGTTTTATTCATAATTACATTTCTTCCGGCGAAATAAGCAATTGAAGAAAAATAAAAACTTACAAATTTACTAAATATATATTAGTAACTACTTTTTTTTCAAAATGTTTAAATTTATAAAAATATTATTTTACTCCGCTTGAGGTTTGACGAACTGCCGTCAACATGTGGCGTGTCCTACGTCCTAGTTCCAATTCGTAGTTTTTAACAAAAAAAACCTATATATATTTATTTTTAGGCTTCTGTTTAAGGTAAACACCTACGGAATCCGGGTAATAAACCCTACAAATAAAAACGAACAATCCTAGGCTTGAGCTCAACCCAAAAACTAGGCGCGACCTTTCCTTGAATAATTAAAAGGTTAATATATATTTAAAGTCCCTAAATCGAATTTAAAAAATGTTTTATTCCTTTTTACTTCCTTTTTTTCCAGCACCTTTAGATTTTAACTTTTATAAAATTAAACTCCGTGGCTGAACTAAAATTTAGTAGATGTTTTAAGTTGCGTAGCAAACTTTTGTGGACTTTTCCTTTTTTTCATTAATATTTAATATAAGTTTTCCACTCTTGAAGTTTTTTATTCATTCACAATTTTAGTCTTAATTTAATAAAAATTTACACTTTTCTTTCAACTAATTATTATTTAATTGCGGTACTATTGTTATTTATGTTTCAATATTTTATTGCAGCGACTTTATACCAACCACCTTTCACACCATCGTACAAAATCCAAGAGGGCCGACATTTTCTTTTCGGCTTCCCAAAAAGCCTTGGTCACGCCATTCAAAAATGTCTCCTCAGCTTTTCAGCTATTAAATTGTTATTTTCATAAATATTTTGTTATTGTTTTTTTTTCTTCTTTTCCTATTCACAGCTGTTTGACAACTTTAGCTGTCAGATGTTTCGACTGCGTAGCCAACAAAAACTGTTTTACCCTACGCAAGGTGCACACGACAAACTCATCACTGCAATTCAACAAACAAATGTCAAAAAAATTAAACAATAATAACTAAAACTAAAAAGTGATTGTGCGTGTGAAAAAAGTGCAAATTAAAGGATATTCAAGTGCAAAATTTATGCTCTTTTAAGTGCGTTGAAATGAGAAAAATATTCTCGCTCACGTAAGTTGAATTCACAGTACTCGTATGTGTTAAGAGAGTTGTCATTGTTTTATTGACAGTACGAGACCTTGCTATCTATGTTATCAATGACCAGTACTTTCTTATTTTTCTTTTAAACGCCAGTCTGTCAAGAGTGAGTAGGCAATAGATTGCTGTTCGTGTCGCGACTGGTTGGTCGGTGGCCATAGACTACTAACTACACCCGTCACTTAAGCGGTCTTCAGACTATTAGACTTAGTATTAATACTTGTCAAAAACTCAAATCTTAAGTAAAAATCCAACAGTGTGAAAACAAATTGTTATGATTTGTCAAATAATACGTAAAGAAATTTGACAGTATTATGGTATTCGTCATTTTTAGGAAATTTTCTAAACAATCACATTTTTCATTTTATCACGGTTGTCTTTTGCACAAACAAACATAGGAATAACAAAAACAGTTGTGTATTTGTTTGCCAGCATAAATAAAGAAAAAGAACAACGAAAAAATTAGCTTTATTGCAAATTATTTATGTTACGTTTTATTTGGAATGTGATAGTGTAGAAATAAAATGTAATGAGAAAAGTTTCTTTAAGACTTTTTGGCAGTCAGGCTGATTTTGATTTGATTTTCGTCTAACAAAATCTAATAAAAATCTCAAAGCTTGTATTACAATGTGACAGCGCCTTTAACAACATACATAATAAAGGCCTTGATTCACTATCCTACACAATCGCGGTAGTGTGGACTGAAAATGCAACTGTGTGACAGATTTTTTTTGGCAAGTCGTGCGATTTCAAAGCGAATTAATATCAAGTGGCCTTATCATTAAAATAACACACATAGAAAGTAGGTGTAGGACTATTTTTATTTGTGCTTTGACAGTTCGGGTTAAAGTTTTTCTCTTTTCTTATATAGAGTTTGACTGATTGGGTGTAATCAGCTGATGATCATCTGTGATGATAAGGTTACCTGGTACTGAATTCGCCTTGTGCGATTTGAATAAATTTATGAAAATGTTCATAAAATGATAGTTTCCATGCGATCATATGTATACACAAAGCAAACATATGTTTTTGCATAATTTTTGTATAACAGTGTGGCATCTACAACGCCATTTTGAAGCCATTTTTTAAAGTCGGTCAGACTTCTGTAAGATTTTCTTGTGAATGAATCATGCGATCGTGTAGGATAGTGAATCAGGGCCTTAAGATTGCATGAAAGAGAAAGCAAATCTTGTTTTGTAGTGTGGTTTCTAATTTGACTCTCTTTCATATTATCTTAGTAAGAACATTGTGCATGCAAAACTGCATAACACATAAAAGAGCCTTTTTTAGCTGACAAAAGTGAGTATTCTGTTCCATATTCTGTGATCCAGCTGTTAGAAAGACAAAAATGAATACAAATTACGCGTGTGAACAAATCACCGTAAACATACCAAGGTGGATTTATACAGGTGCTATTATAAGCACAGCTGTTCTACTTTTTTCCGCAAATTAGATGCTCGTATGTCAAAATTTGTATACGTTGACATAGGGGCTGAGATGTCAAATGTTATTGTTATGTAGTTGTTTTAGAATCAACACCACCTGATAAAATTAATTCAACTTGGAACATACATAAATACTTTTTTGCAGAGTTGAAAAAAGTACTAAATTACAGGAAAAAAGTATTAAAAAACACATTTTTGTAACTGTTTTGACATATTTTGTCGTAAAAAAAATATGTGATTTCATTTTTACATCGTTCCTTGGCAAAAATTACATGGAAAGTATGCTGCTGAAAGTCACAGAAGGCTGATGAAAGTCACATGCCATTACCATGTTATTTAGCCATTTATAGGATATACCCTATATATGACGGTAAAAATTGTATATGTACTCATATAATAAATATGTTACTCCACAAAATCTGTAAATCGAGCTGTGCCAAAAAAAACTAGTGATTTGGAAAGAGGAAAGAAATCCCCATCCAAAGCGAATTAATATCAAGTGGCCTTATCATCAGAACAACACACATACAAAGTGGGTGTAGGACTACTTTTATATGTGCTTTGACAGTTCGGGTTAAAGTTTTTCTCTTTTCTTATATAGAGTTTGATTGATTGGATGTAATCAGCTGATGATCATCTGTGATGATAAGGCTACCTGGTACTGAATTCGCCTTGTCCCCATCAGAGACCTGCGCCGAGTGATTTTGTCGGCTCATGAGGAAATCGGCGGCGGCGGCTCAAATTCGGCTTCAGCCGGCTGAGAGCAAATAACATAAAACATATATTTTACAGTACGTTTACAACTGACAATAAAGAATACGTATTATTTGTCAAAAACGCTGATAACTGTCTTCGTGACGTAGGCTTCCAGACAATAATTATGACAATTAATTTTACATTCCCGAAATTCCGTGTTTTGCGCGAGCTTTGTAAGTTAACCCCCATATGCAAAAAAAAGTGTCTTTGAAATGTATGTTAAAACAAAATTTCCATAGAAAAACCGGTTTTAACATACATTTCAAACACACTATTTTTTTGCATATGGGGGTTAAACTTAAAAAAAAAAGTAAAGAAAATATAAAAATTATAAATATAAGCTTTTCTTTTTGAATATTTTTTTTTACAAAAGCTCAAATTGTTATCGGCATACATCAAATCATTATCCGATTTACTGTCTTCAAAATATTCAAGACAGTAGTGAAGACAATTGAAAAAGTGTGTATGTATTACTGAAAACATTTTATTGTCAAGACAGCATTGTCTAGTGTAAACACTGAGTTAAGATAAAAAATTAATCTCTGTGAAAATAAACTTTTGAGCAAAAAAAAAGAGAAAACAGTCCTTTCTTATAAAGACAAAAATTGATATTTCGAGCTTTGCAGACTTAAACTAAAAGTGCTGCCAAATTTAATACATCTGCCTTTGCACAAATTTTTAAATCTATGGCAACAACATATAATTGGTTGCTTATTTAAGGCACATTTTTAGTCAGATTTTGCTTTCCAACAAACTTTTCGCATTTTCAACAAACTTTTTGCTTAGTTTTTGACCTATAACTTTTAAACCAGACCATATGCAAAAAACTATGTTATACTACTTGATAGAAAATAAAAAAGCTACATTTTGCAATCATTTGTTTTTTGTAAAAATTAGTGTTTCGAACAAAATTTTTGAATAACTGTTTTCGAAAAACATCATTCTGCCTATAACTACCAAACCTGACTCTGCGCCAAAAAACGTTGCATTCCATCATCATTAGATTTTTCCTACAAAGTTAGTGTTTCGAACAAAATTTTTGAAAAACTGTTTTCGAAAAACATTATTCAGCCTATAACTCCCAAACCTGACCCTGCGTCAAAAAACGTGTAATACCATCTGATAGGGTGTAAAGAGGGCTACATTTCCTTATCATTAGATTGTTCCTACAAAGTTAGCGTAAAAAGGGCTACATTTTTTTATAATTAAATTTGGCCTACAAAGTTAGTGTTTCGAACAAAATTAAAAAAAAACTGATTTCGAAAAACTTTATTCAGCCTATTACTCCAAACCCTGACTCTGCGACAAAAAGCGTTGTATACTACCTCATAGGGCGCAAAGAGAGCTACATTTCCTCATCATTCGATTTTTCCTACAAAGTTAGGTTGTACAGGCTGCTTGCGCACTCTTGGGACCATGGTTGGTCCCCTTGTGTTACCTGTAAGTAGAGGAAACGAGAGAGAAAAGAAACAGAACAAGTGACAGGTGTGAAAGTGAAGAGAAGAAAGAGAGAAAGAAGGGAATGAGAAAGAAAAGAAGAGGAGGAATGGCAATCACTCGCCAAAAGGGGATGGTTCAGGGCTGGAACCATCCGCAGCGCCTTATGAAAAGGCTAAGTTTATTTGGGTTCGTCGTTGCCAGCTCAGATAGACTGACGAAGGACAGCTGACCGAGTTGCGTCAGCTGCTGGTGCTCCAGCGTAGGGCAGAGGCAAAGAAGAAGAAATATTGTCTCCTCTTCCTCCTCATGCCGACAGCTCCTACGGAAGTAGTGGGACGTTAGTTTGAAGTCTTAATATATTTCTAGTGCGGTCTGAATCCAGCCTTGGCCAGATCCCCCTGGAGATCCTACAAGTAGGTTCATTGAACCATCTGGTCTGTGCCTGGGTATGGAAAAAGTGTTCGATTTCCTGCTTGCAGGCATATAGGGGAATACCACAGAAGACATCAATGTCCAACTCTGGTAATTTTAGCTAGATCGTCAGCGATGCAGTTGCCTGCGTTGGTCCCGTGTTCTCGCACCCATATAAGGGTGATATTTGAATGTCTCGCCATCCCGTTCACGGATGCCCGGCATTCCTGGACCAGGTTAGATGTATATACAGCTGTTAAGGACCTGATTGCGGCTTTGCTGTCGGTGAAGATTCGGATATTCCTATTAAATATCCTGTGATACCGAAGCCAGTTTGCCGCCTTCTTTATGGCCAATATCTCGGCCAGTATTATACTACATTTGTCTGGAAGTCTGAAGGAAATTTTGACTTCCAGGTGTTTAAAGTAGACCCCTCCTCCAACCCTGTCACCCCTCTTGGAGCCATCCGTGTAGACATCGAAGGGCTCCACGAGGGGAGGAGACCCTGCAGTGGACCTCACTTTCTCCGAGATAGAGAAACTGAAGCCCCTAGAGATTGATTGTCTCGGGGAGGTATAATCGATTAGCTCCGGCAAATTATTCCAAGAGTCGATGATGCTAGCATGACCCTAGCGTCTGTAGTTCCATACATTCGTAGCATGCAGACGCACTGTTGTGTTCAGGGCAAGCGTTTTGGTTAGCAGATCTACCGGTAACCAATTAAGCATAGCGAAAAGAGCCTTATTTGGCGTGGAACGTAAAGCCCCTGTAATTAGCATTGCCATGCTGCGCATTACTTTCTAGAAACGATAGCGGTTGGATGCTGCTTCCATGGCTTTCTACCATACCACAGCGCCATAAACGAGTGTTGGCCTAATGACTGTGTCATATAGCCAGCACATATTGCGAGGTCTGATACGCCACGATGTACCTATAGCTTTATTGCAAATGTAAACCGCGGCCATCGCTTTCTTGGCTCTGGTTTCTATGTTGGGTCTCCGTGACAGCTCGCTGTCCAGGATTATTCCCAGATATTTAGCGCTGTCTGATAAGACCCAAGGTTTTCCCATTCAGTAGCGGCAATTTGAATTTGGAGTCTTATATTTGCCTGTGAAAAGCATAAGCTCCGTTTTGGTGGGATTTACACTCAGTCCGCTAGCGATACTGCAATCGCTGAGCTTTTTGAGTGCGTGTTCCATCCTATGAGAGATTGTATCAAGGTGGGTCCCCGACTCTGCTTCCGCCACGTCATCAGCGTAAGCAACAGTTTTAAAGCTGAGTGAGTCCATAGTCCTTAATAGCTCATTTACGGTTAAGTTCCAAAGTATTGCTGACAGTACGCCACCCTGCGGAGTGCCTCTGTTGGTCGACATGATTGAGGTTGCCGATCCCATGGAGGCTTTTATAGTTCTACATGAAAGAAGGTCCGATATGAATCCGACCGTAGTACTGTCTATGACAGTTTCCACAAGTACCCCCTTGATGGCTGCTGGCTTGACGTTATTAAAGGTGCCTTCTATATCCAGAAATGCCACCATTGTGTAATTTTTGAACTCAAGTGATCTCTTAATGTAGCCCACTAATGAGTGTAGTGCCGTCTCAACAGATTTGCCTTTCGTATAAGCATGTTGGTGCTAATCGTCATTCTGATGTGAATGTCGACAATTGTTTCCAGGGTTATTAGCAAGAAGGACGACAGACTGATGGGTCTGAAGTCTTTGGCTTTGGTATGCGATGTTTTCCCCCCTTTTGGAATGAAGATTACATCATAAATGGTCCATTTTTGAGGGACGTATGACCATTCAAGGCAGGCGTTATATATGTTTATTAACAACGGTGTGATAATGGCAACGTTGTGTTGCAAGTCAGCAGGGATAATACCGTCCGGTCCAGGAGACTTGAACGGTAGGAAACTGCTGATCGCCCATTGCAATCTTTCTTCATTCACCACAATGGATGAGTTAGATATGTTGCAGGAGGAGTTTTGAACAATGCCTCCTGCTGCTGGTTGACAGCTCGGAAAATGGGTGTCAATGAGTATATCCAGTGATTCTTGTCCACTGGAAGCCTATTTACCATTTGTTTTCTGGATGTAGCCAGGAACGGATGGAAATCTAGAGGATTTTGCGCAATCAATACGTCTCGGAGGAACTTTCTACGTTTGTGCAGAAGGTCCTCCAAGACGCTCTTTTCGCGCTCCTAACCTAACTTATTCAAAGAAGACTTATAAAGAGACCAGTTTCCAGTACTCTGGGCGTAGTTGAATAGCCTTCTGAATTTCTTATGAGAATCAAATAGGGTGGGGGTCCACCAATGAGATCTTTTGTTCCCTCTGACAAAAGAGGATGGACATGACTGTGTTATTGCATTGTTAAAACGCTGGTGAGTTGATTCACAGTTGAATCGATATCCGCAAACTCCTCAATAAGTGGCGGTCGCGGTAATAAGTTGTTGAGAATACGTCCTTCTGTTTCATAGTTTGTTTTCCTGCGGTTGCAGAATGGGTTGGCTACCCATTCCTTCCGCTGATTTGGAATTGAAGATAGCAATGATCAGAGAAGGAGCAGTCCTTCGAAACCTTCCAATCTTGAATCAGATGAGCATGATTTGCTGATACTAGTGTAATATCCAATACCTCTTGCCTATTGGCAACTACAAAGGTAGGTTCTGAACCTCTATTAGCTACTACTAAGTTATAGTTCAATAGAAAGTCGGCTATACACTCACCTTTTGTGTTTGTATCCGAGCTGCACCAGAACAGGTGATGAGCATTTGCATCAGCTCCCATGATGACTGGAGTGCGAGCAAGATTTGCTGCCGTGACCATGTTGCGGACCAGGTTGTTGGGTGGAGGTTCAGTGTGGTCATGCGCCATGTAGCATAAGAGGAGCCAGATAGTGCTGTCATTTCTCTCCCAGGCAACGGTTACTGTGTCTTCATCACTATAATTAGATAGAATGAAGATATTATGATGCTTTTTAGCTATGATACAGGATCTAGTTTTACCTGAGCAGCTGGCATACAATATATTGGCATTGAGACCAAGAATTTTGCCGCTGTGGGTCCACGGCTCCTGGATCAATGTAACGTCTACGTCCCGTTCTGCGAGATGAGTGAGTAGAGCAGCGGGTGCTGCCTTAGAATGGTGAAGGTTAGTATTTCAAACAAAATTTTTGAAAAACTTAAAATTTACCATTTCAAATGGATTTTTGTTTTTTTATAGTAACAAAGACCTTTACTCAGTTTAATTCACCATTTTGATAATGGATTAATATTTGATATTTACCATATTAAATAGATTTTTGTTTTCTTATATTATACATACATATAAAATATACGAAAGCAGTTTTTCTTTTGGTATAAAATTTTCATTGATTTTCAATTTCAAAGCCTCTTTTTATTATGTGTACTAAACTTATACATATAAGAAAGGAATTTTCCTTTATATATAAATTAATTTTTTTAAAGCGAGATTTTCTTTCCACTTAATAATAGATTTTTAAGTTTTCTTTTATATATGTATGTATTATGATTTATTAAATGCTATAGATACAATTACTAATTACATATATAATAACAAAATATAAATTTATAATTTTAAGTGGAGTTTAGCATAAGGATTTTTCTTTTATTTTCATAGATTTTTAATTTTTAAATCCAGTACGACTCAAAATGTCAAGCTACCTGCACACAAAAATATTTACAAATTGTAGACAAAACAATTTACTAAATCAAACAAAAATATTTACTAGATTTTCTGAAAAATATAAACATAATTTCTGTCTGAATTTAATAATTAGTCTAAAAATGCTTAAGCAAAATAATTTACTTATTCAAACAAAAATACAAATAAAATTCTTGTCTGTGTCATTATCATCATCTATTAAGCACTTATGAGATTTCACTTTGTTAAATGTGTTCAAGTCTGAATGTTTATCTAAATAATCTAAAAAAATTAGTGAGAATTAACGCAACGACATTAACTATTCGATTCACTCAAAAATCTTTTGTAAACAAACTTGGTACAATTGCATTCCTCTTGCTATGATTGTAGTAGTAGGGAACTGGGGTCATGAGCCTAATTAAAATTTTAAAATTTGGGTAATTAAAATTTGAAATTTTAATTGCTAAATAAACAAAAGTGTAATTTGATACCCGTGGGGAAAAAATGAAAGTTTACCCAGTAGGCAAAATGTGTAAAGTGAAGATTATAAAAAATTATAGTGTGTGTAATGCTTTTTGATGTTATAGAAATTTAGGGTGTTGTTCTAATGGGGTGATATTGAGACATTGGGTACTGAGTTCAGGACTTGGTAGTATTGGCTTAGTATAGACAATGTGGTTCTAATGGGGTGATATTGAGACATTGGGTAGTGAGTTTGGAGCTTGAAAGTATTGGCTTAGTATAGACAATGTGGTTCTTATGGGGTCATATTGAGAGATTGGGTAGTGTTTTAGATTATATGTGGAATTAAAGAGTGCAGACAAGTTTGGTGACAACGTCACCAAACTTGTAGATAAAAAAGTCGACTTGGGTTCCTACGGGGTTTATTGTGTCGCTGTTATTATTTTTTTGTTCTTGATAATTTTTTGTGATGCTTGTGTTTACATTTACTTTGTGCATGGCTGTGGGTGCGTGAATGTGTGGGGGATGGGGGTGTGTGCGTGTGTGTGTTTCTTTTTTCTTATCTTTAGATTTGTGAAGAATGTGTGTATGTCGTTTCAAATGTCCGTCTTGTTTATTTCTTGGGATAATAAAGTGAATATTTGTTCTACATAATCATGTTTATTGCTTTGTTTATTCAGCTGCGCATTTTTTGAGAATGAGTCATCATTTGAAATGTCCGTCAGATTATTTGTTTTGCAGAATCATGTTTATTGCTTTGTTTATTCAGCTGCACATTTTTTGAGAATGAGTCATCATTTGAAATGTCCGTCTGATTATTTGTTTTGCAGAATCATGTTTATTGCTTTGTTTATTCAGCTGCGCATTTTTTGAGAATGAGTCATCATTTGAAATGTCCGTCTGATTATTTGTTTTGCAGAATCATGTTCATGACTTTGTTTATCCAGCTGCACATTTTTTGAGAATGAGTCATCATTTGATAACAAAATTTCATTAGGCATCATTTATATAAAATAAAATATTACACAATGTTATGAGTCATCATTTAGTTGTGTTGTATTTGAAATAAAAAAACAGTTGTTTTAATTTTTTCTATGCATTTAATTTTTATTAAATATATTTAAGTGATTAAAAAGTTTTAAAGTTTTAAAAAGACAATAATAATAATAATAATTTGTATATATAAATTATTTTAAACAAGATATTTCTTTTGTTAGCAAAAGAGCATTTCTTAATGCGCAAACACCATATGTATGATAATTACAATATAAATAAACGGGATATTTAATTTCCATTTGTTTAAAGTTGATGCATCCAAAGTCCTCGATGTTAAAAACTCTTTTTTTAAAGTATTTTTTCTAGCCATTGTCTCTTTTCTTCTCCTTTAACATATATTTTAGAATAACGTACATTAGCTTTTAAAAACTTGCAGATGCTTTGAAATGTGACTGATCCATCGTTCCACTTTAGGTGATGATAGTTCTTTGTTAACCAGTTTACTTCTTTTTGCTTCTTTGGCGATAGACATTTAAAATCAAAGGGGGGTTCTATAATGAAATTTATGGCTTCATTGTTGTTGTTGAAAACGATCGCTACTTCTTTTGCGATGAAATCATTTGAATCGCTTTTGAATCCTTGCATATCTATACAAACTATATTATCATCCATATTGTTTAATTTATAAGACTTTTCGGACTTGTGCTTTTATGGGTACATATTCAATTATGCGATCATGAATAAGAATGCAGTAAGCTGATGTCTTTGAGGCAATATTTGTAGCTGTTTCAAATTCAATTTTTATATCAATTGGTCCGTTATTGAGCGATTCGTTTTGATGACTGACATCTACTGCAATAATCGGTGCATTATTTTTAAATTCTTGAGCCGTTAGAAGCGGTTGAGATTCTCTCATGTAATAGCTCCGTTGAAATCTTAAATACATATCATATAGAATTGCATAGCGTTCATTCTTAAATTTGATATCTAGGTCATCATATGGATATGACACTGAATTTAAATGTACTTTTAAATTTGTCAGGTCACAATGAACAAACTTATTTTCTTGTTGAAAAGCAATCAATACAAAACAGGGTCGTTCTCTACTTGCAGCTAATTTAACATTCCAGATATGACTTGTTCCTGTATTAAGTTGTGGATTAACATGACAATCCCAACTACGGAGTTCCATCGGTATAGAAGCACCATTGTTAATAATTTTTATCATATTCAACTTGCTAAAATCAGATAATTGTACATGTGGGATTCTCCATGAGATGAGTCAAATTGAAAGTTTTGCTTTTTCTGTGGACACGCTCGAGTGTACAAGATCTTCATCGTTCTTATTACGCAAGAGTATAAATTCATGTTTCCCATTTAGTATGACTTTGTTGTAGTCTTCAGCGAAACCCAAAAGCATTTTTAAGGGTACATAAAAGTTAAAATATCCATTAACAAGTTTTAAATCATCAATTTTATTCCAGCCAGCATTCTGCATTACAGTGCTTTCCGTTGGTGATAAAGAAACCAAATTTTTAATGGTACTTGTACCTCCTAAATATCTTGTATGATCAATTTCAATACCATTAAGTTCATAACGAATTTCATCAAAGAGATATGCAACAAAGTTGTTTTTTAATTTAAAGTTGTCTGTAGATGTGGAGGTTTTCTCATCTACAACAGATCCCTCAACATATATATAACTTTCACTAGGTAACACATTCAAATCTTGATTTTGAATGGAAATGCGAATTTTATCATTATTGTTGTAGGATTGTAGGTATGGCACATATGTATGATATTCCTTTTTGATTATATTTTCATCAGATAAGGGTTTATCTAAGACATTTATTATTGAACTCATTTTGCCTTCAATTTAAAATTCAATGACTTGAGAAAATTTTTATTTGCTGTCGTTAGAGTTTTTTGATGAATTGACCTCTTTAATTGTGGTTTAGGTCGTGATAATATTTTAGGTTCGTATGCTGATGGTGTTGTTGTTGTTGTTGCTATATTCTGTGATATACTCGAGTTGAATATTAGCATTATTTAGTTGGTCTTAAATGAATTCGTATTGTTATTTCCTCTCCTCGGAAATTAATTAAATCGCCGTGCTGATCAACTACTCGTAGAGCTAGTGAACTTATCTCTCTGGAGTTCACCGCTAAATAGATGAGATTTCGAGGTGTCTCATCTATTTTATGGCCTGGAGGCACATTAATCGGAAATTCATGTAGTGTATGCGCCTTGGAATTATTCATATATGTATTAACAGCGATACTACTTTCAATTCGCAACAGATTCACCTTGAAAATATTAACTGGAAGATCAGAATAATGATCAACGTTTGGAGTTAGGATTTTACTATTGAATCCCAAGAGTTTTCCAATTGTATTTTCTCTATTAAAATATATTGCATCCTTAGAGCTGTTGACTTTAACTTGCATTGTATTGTTATTGGCTTCTATAAAAATTATATTTTCTGGATTGTAGCGTTTATATTGTTCCTCTATATAATCAACAATATCATTCAATTCATAAGATCCAATTGGTATTTCAATCACATTTTCACCTAAATGAAACAAATTGTTGTAGACATCAACATTTAGGATGCTATTATATGAATGAAAATCAGTTAGAGCACACTCATATGCCCCATTTAAATCAATAGGTGGGAAGTAATTAGCAGATAACTCTGATGAGTTGGAGCTTAGAGTAAGTGTTATTGACATTATGACTGTCTGATTACGAATAAATAAGTTCAACACAAAATTGTTTATAAAAAGGATTTACATATTTATTTCATATTTTTTATTTTAAATTTACATTATAATCTTAAGTACTAAGTATGTATGTATAATAATTGCTGATAATGTTTCAACTATAATATTTCATCTTTACTTATCCATGAATTGTGATCGTTACTAAATCCTAACCATTTAACAAATGCTTTGGCTCCTCTGGTTTTAATAATCTTTTCAACTAGATATGTATTAGGAAATCTTGTTTTTAAAAGTTCTTCATCATAAAATCCACCATTAATAGGATTTCCACGATAATCTTCTAATATGTATGTTGTGTGATATGTATTTTGAATAGATTTAATTGTGAAAATTTCTGTTGTCCAGTTTGGAATATAGCCTTTTTCAAAAATATGCTTATATTTGCTTATGCGCACATGATCACCAACACTAAATTTCGATATTTTATACATTTTCAAATGACTGTATACTGTATTCAATAATTTTTTCTCATTTGAAGAGTTGACTTTAATTGGAGCCATTTTAATGGTACGATGAACTTTTCTGTTATATGATTCTAATAGATCTTTGTAGATATCAAGCCAATTGTATGTACCATTAAAACTAAATTCTTTCCACATCATCCCTTTTAATGTTCTATTAAATCGTTCTACTATTGATGTTGTACTTATCCATCAATTTTCCAAAGTGTTTACTGAAAAATTCTTTACCATCATCTGTTTGTAGGTTTTTTGGTACTCGTCCCAATTGAAAAATAAATGAGTTCATATACTAAAATTCTTTTTGAAGTAATTTTTTAGTATTAAGAATTATTTTCGATGTGTTGTGATCTATTTGATACACTTTTAGCTATTGACACAAACATGTAATTTTCAAATTTATAAATCTTCTCATTAACTTTTCTTTTGTATAATTTCAACAAATTTTTGTAGATATCCGTCTTCCAAAAATTGTTTGATTTTGGAAATAGTTTCTTGCATTTTCTTATTCTATTCCAACTGTAATATTATTGCATGTTGTAGCATTTCGATTTGAGTTCTTAGAGTATCATGAATATTGTTGTTATCTTCCTTAAAGTATTTTAATAGCTTGTGTTCTATTTCTACGATTTGAGTTTGCAGAAACAATTTATTGATAACATCGTTTTCTTCCACAGCTTTTGCCACATTTTTGATTCTTTTGTTTTGGACATCGATGTTGTTGTTCGCATCCATAAAGAACCCCAACATTTTAGGGGCATTTTTCAATGAAATTATATTGCTTGTATCGTTTAGATAATGTCCAAACTTATCAACAGACATACTTTATATAGATTATTCTATTATATTAGCTTCGCGAAGTTCTTCAATAATTGATACAATTTCGATATTATGATTAGTATGACCTGCAGCTTGTGATGATACCAGTAGTCGAAGTCGATCTACCATCTCATTTGGATCATCCCAGTAAATATAGTTTGGCTTATGAGGGTTAAACTGCATCAATCCATCACCTTTATAATTAGATATTGTCTTATTTTTTGATGAAGTCTGTTGGTTTTTCTCTTTAAACATCTTTTTAATAATATGTTTATATTTATAGGCTTTCGTTCCCTTGATTTGTCCATCTGGTTTATAGTCTCTTCTGTACGCATTTGTATTAATTAAAATTTTTTTGTAGAGTTCTAGTTCATATTTATCATAGTTTTTTGGTATTTTATGAAACATTAGAGAAAATAGTCCTGGTGTTAGAGCCCATATTTGACTACCAACATCTATTTTGTTTTCATTTAATTTGAGCTTACTATCACCATTCATTCCATTCATTATTGAAATCTTTATGTGGACCATAGTTAGTATCTAATTCATTTCTTCCTTCCAAAACAGATAAGTCAGTGTAACTCTCTTCAGCATTTGAATTTTGAGAGTAAAAATCGTCATCATCATCATTATCAATAGTACTTTCACCATTAGGATCAGCAAGTGAATTGCTGGTATCAAATATTGATTCTTCTGCAAGTTTCTTTGGTGTAATTGATGGTTTCT
Organism: Panzeria rudis; assembly: GCA_956483635.1. NCBI lineage: Eukaryota > Metazoa > Arthropoda > Insecta > Diptera > Tachinidae > Panzeria > Panzeria rudis. The sequence continues at coordinate 60,588,049 of OY101451.1, forward strand.
TAAGATGATTAGAACTGTTATTATATTCAATTTCTGTTTTCATCTCATTCTTTTCTTTTCTGATAGTTCCATTGATATTATTAGAATTATTTATAAATTTGTTTAAAGGATCTGTTATAGGTTTAAATGTATCTTTTAGTTGTTCACGTGTGTCTATTTCGCCCGTTTTTATACTACGAAGCTTTTTCTTCCAGACATTTCTAGTCGCAACCAGCTCTTTTAAAATTTTTTCATCCATTTTCCAGCTATCAGATCAGCTTATTAGGTATCTGATCAGGTTATCAGATCAGCTTATTAGGAGCCTGATCAGGTTATCAGATCAGGTTATTAGGTATCAGATCAGCTTATTAGGTGTCTGATCAGGTTGTCAGATCAGCTTATTAGGTACCTGATCAGGTTATCAGATCAGGTTATTAGGTATCAGATCAGCTTATTAGGTATCTGATCAGCTTATTAGGTATCTGATCAGGTTATCAGATCAGCTTATTATGTACCTGATCAGGTTATCAGATCAGGTTATTAGGTATCAGATCAGCTTATTAGCTAGATAATTAGATCAGGTATAGTTGATATTTCAAGAGCTATGTAGATGTATTATGGTTAAAGCCAGATTATATACTAAAGTTTTTCTTTTATGTAGAGCAATTTATATTGTTATGAAATAATCGAATAATTTTCTGTAGCGCCCATTGTTTAATTCATTATCTTTGCTTATCATCAAAAATCCATATTTATCCTTCCAGCACAATCGACAAATTCCATGAAACTTTGCATAACTCATATCGCTGGCAACATGATGCCTATAAACATGCTTCATATTTGTCTCATCTTGTTTAAACATTATAATCATATTCGCATTGTCTCTTATTAAATGCTTGGGAATTCTGGTATAAGTTTGGCACAAGTAGAATGAATCAACATCCCTATGTCGTCCCATACAAAAATAAGCTGGTATATTATTCTGCTTCTCACATGCAACATCATCAAATATCATAATTGAATTAGTTTTAGCTTTGTCAGGGGGAATAACTGATTCATTTTCGGTGAATGTGTAATATCCCATTCCTTTAATAGGTGTAATTAATCTCTTCAAGTATTCATATTTCGGCTGATATAGAAATTTTGAGTATAAATAGATGTTTTCAAACTTTAGTCCATTAGGACTTTCTAGTAAGCCAATCATAGCATTAGTCTTTCCAGAATTTGATGGTCCCACTATTAGAGCACGAATAGAATTTGGTAAGAGTGAACTATGTTTTATTTTTGAACTGATGTTCGATGAATCATCAATGTTTCGAACTAAAATATTTTTATGTTGTTTTACTAACTGCATTTTTATAACTAAATGCAATTCATGTTTGTTACCTTTTATTATAGAAAAAATAAATAAATAAGATGGTTATACATTATCAAAAGTCATTTAGTCATAAAAACACCTTCGTTGGAGCAGGTCCTGTTGAACTTCATCTTCCTGGATATCAATACTGTGGACGTGGAACTAAACTACAAAAACGTTTAAATCGAGGTGATAAGGGAATCAATTTATTGGACTCTGCCTGCAAAAATCACGACATAGCTTATTCTAAAAATAAAGATTTAAATATTAGACATCAAGCTGATAAAATTCTTGAAAATTCAGCTTGGGATCGAGTTTTATCAAAAGATAGCAGTCTTGCAGAAAAATCATTTGCATATATGGTTACTAACGCTATGAAAGCCAAAACAAAATTTGGTATAGGTGTGGAGAAAAAGAAAAATGTGAAGAAACCTAAATTAAATGGTAAAAAATTGTTCAGTTCATCAATTAGAGCTGCAACAAAAATACTAAAGGAGAAAAAACCTTTAGACATTAACAATGCTATTAGAATAGCACGTAAAACGATCAACAAAACATTAAAAGGCAGAAAATCTCAAGTTATAATACCTCGCATAATAAATGTACCAAAAATTGGTGGTTTTTTACCTCTAATAACGATTTTAACTGCACTGAGTGCAATTGGTAGTCTAACGACTGGAGGTGCTGCTATATCTAAGGCTGTAAATGCGACAAAGAATGCTAAAAATCAGCTTGATGAAGCAATTCGACATAATAAAGCGATGGAATCTATAGCTGTTGGGAAAGGACTTTACCTAAAACCATATAAAAAGGGTTATGGTTTAGTTTATAAAAAAAACTCTTAGAAATGCTACCTAATAGACCACTATCAGAAGTCGACTTGAGAAATTTTTCAAACAAAATTCCACAATTTAGAGGAGTTTTCATGTTGGACTCACTACCAAAATGACCCAAGAAAATAGAATATGGCATAATCAATTTTGATATATCAACAGGACCTGGTACACATTGGGTAGCATATTATAAAAACATCAATAAAAAAGAATATTTCGATAGTTTTGGAAACTTACAACCTCCTTCGGAAGTACTCAAATATCTGGGCACAAATATAAAATACAACTATAATCAACATCAGAATTTTAATACATTTACCTGTGGTCATTTATGTCTTAAGTTTCTTTATGAAATAACTGAAAATATTAAATAAAAAACACAATTGTATATATATATATATATATATATATATATATATATATATATATATATATATATATATATATATATATATATATATATATATATATATATTTCACAAAACTCTTTAATGCATTTTTATTTATTTATAATTTACAATACAAAATTAATTTTTTATTTTTTTTATTCCCAAATGGGATATTAAGCATTTTGAATCAAAAATTCGTCCATCTCACTCTCAAGGATTAAGCTTTGTTCACCATCTCTGCGTACTTGAAATATTCCACTCGAGAGATCCTTAATTTCATCATCTGTCAGAGTATTATATCTTTTAGGTAGAAACATTATATTTTTTTCCATCTCAACTTTTAGTGTTGGTCCATATTTTGTTGTTACCCGTGTAATATTTTGAACAGCATATTTAGCAGCTACATCTAGATCCTTTATATGAATTAGGCTTTTGTTGTTTAGTGAATTAAATTTTGATATTAAATTTTTTGAGGAGCTCATTTTTTAAATAGATCTTGTCACTTTGAATCTTTAATGGAAATTGATCCTGAAAGTAGTGATGATGAGTCCAATAAGCCTAACCGAAAATATTTATTGTGAGAAGGTTAATATGTATATGTGGAGAAATAGTGCTAGAGAGAATGTTCCTTCTTTTAATTTTTTAATAGTCTCTTTGAAAATGAGTTGGAAAGAGAAATATGTATATTCTATACTCTCTATTCTAGAAGGATTATAGGAAAATGGAGAATGATATAAGAGGAGGAAAAAATATTATTTAATTTTATTCACTTTGTAGCTAAATATTTAGGAAAAAAATGATCAGTATCGACGAATCCTTTGAAAAAGTGAGCAGCAACAAAATTAATACGGAATATTAACAAAAAATTAGTCAAATAAGAAGGAGTCTTAATAAATTTATATCGGATTTTGATAACTTTAGACTATACGATCATTGGGAAATGATCATATTTTTTCAAAATATGCTGGACGAGAATGATGAATTTGATATTATGGAAGATGAAGACAACACAGAAGAACATTTCAAATGCTGTCCCTGGTATGATCCGAATTGTGAGGAAGGACCTGATACATGTAGGTGCTCGATATACTTTCTACGGAAAGCTATATTAGAAAATTTAATGGAATCTTATTATACAATGTTTCAACCATCATAATAAAATTTAATAAATAAAATAGTATTATTAAAATAAAATATTCACTGTCTTGTATTATTTTTTCTAAAGGATGATTAGGAAAATTAAAGAAATTTTTAAGTAAAAAATTTAATGAATAACTTATGAGATTCTCCATTTTTTTTTGACTCTGTAAAATGTTGAAATAATTAAATTTAATACAATTTCATAATGTTGTGAAACTCAAATTCCCTTGTCAAGAAATAAACAAATCAAATCAAGATTATGCAGGATTTAACTGTACAGTTAAACTTATAAACAGAAAAATTTGCAAGTAAGCAAAAAACAAGACAATAATTGTTTTGATCCAACAAAAATTGTTTTCTCTGCTAGCAGCAAGACGTGTATGCACAGTCAACGTCAGCGTTTTTTCAATTTGATGATGATATCAGGGCTGAACAAGAAAATAAAACAAAGATTGTATATATATATTTTTTTGATATTAATAAGATTTTTTTTATTATTATTTAATTGTTTTCTTATTTCATTATTATTATAATTTTTTTTAATAACAAACCAAATTTTCTTAATAACTAAACATTAATAACTAAATATTTACATATAAACAGAAGCAAATTACATTTAAGTAAAAATCTCATCATTCTTCTTGAAGCTTGTCAATTTCCATTAGCAACATATCCAGTTTATATTCTGGATTTGTTTCCTCAATTCGATAATTATACCTTGCTAATGTATTTATACCATCACATTGTATTTTTCTTTTATCATCTTGATAACTAAGTACAAACTTATTTAGTTGGTTGGTATAAATTTGATGAACTTTTGACTTAAATGTTAACATATCATCATAAACAATAGACTTATTAAATAAACAATTTCTATACGCCTCTAAACTATATTTATCAAGAACACATTTCTTAACCCCCTTCGATTTTTTTACATCATTTTCATATTACACGCTAAAAGAATACATTTTTGACCGAAGTCCCACAAATTCTTTCATCACTTTACCACAATTTTCATCCTTCATCATACCCAGCACCTTTTTGTTTAAAAGAGGAATACCATATACGTTATCTTTTGGGTAATCGGAAGTGTCAAATTCTTGTTCTATGTCAGATTTTATGTCGGCATAAAAGTCGTCAGTTTTTATTGTATATATAAATGAGTCGGTGTCCATGTAATTTAAAGATAAATTTGCTTTAAACTTGGGCTGCATGAATCCATAATGAAAATTATACATTTTCCATTTAGAAAGCTCCAAGACGCAAAATCCCAAGTATATGGGCTTGTTGTAATATGTTTTGACTCTATTCATTTCTATAGCTACCATATCTTCAGAAAATATAGATAAACTATGAAAATTGGATTTAGATATCCAATCTTGAGCCCCCAAATGGTTACAGTTTGTTCTGTTCCAGTTGGTTACAATTTTCACATCTCTCCTCTTGTCCACATTCTCCATTGTTTTGCCATACACAGCATTATTGAGTAATTTGAAAAATTTTTTCTCAAAAGCATTTTTAGCAGTGGCTCTGTGTTTGGTATTTAAGTCAATATAACCTTTTAACCATGGAGATTGTTTAAATGCTAGAATACGATGCGTTTTCTTTAGAATCAAACCATATTCCAAAATTTGCTTCAGAACTCTGTAATGTATTACATAAGAGTTTTTTGGTGAAAAGTCCGCAATTAATTTCTTATGGTTTTATTCTAAAGTTTTCTTGTTTTCAACACAGAAGGGAAGGTCATTGTGAGAGTCATGCAGATGTGAAGGATATTTTAAAGTGACCTCATATACATAACCATCTTGTGAGCTATTATCTATGCTTTTCGCATCCAGATTCAGCTCATCACTTGTCAGCCATCGGAATCCTCCATAAGGAAGATACTCAGACATCGCCCAACCGTAAAGGTTATTTGCGTCTAAATATATTAGAAATTCTGAAGGCTTGTCTTCATCAAAATCATCTAAATATTTATTATTTGCTTTGGAATATCGCTTACTGCACTGTACCATTCCACCGCGTATTCCCTTTTCAAAGAAGTTATACATGTCAATGTCTGTTAACAACTCTAATTCTATTTGTGTGTGTTTTAACATGGCATCCCATGATAGTCCTGGAGCAGTATAGTACTGACACGGATCTAGATTATAAATCCCCTTACAGACTTTTCGAAAATTTTCGAATATGTCTGCTAACAAAAGCACATCTGTTTTGAGATATAATTCCATATAATCTCGCAGGGTTTTGCAATTAAAGGTATGCCAAATCTTTATTGCATGCTCATAATCTTCAATTGAGCATTCCTTGTTATTTAATTTATTAAAAAAATCTTCTCTTGATGGAAGCTGACCATCATCCAATTTTTCAAATGAATCAAGATATTCATAAGAAAAAACACCCTTTCTTCGTATAAGGTCAAATTCTGTCTTTCTGTTAAAGTCTGCCCTAACCGTATGGAAATCATTGTCCGTTAGATTATTAGCTAAAGATTCTAAGCTATCAGCCATAAAACGAATAGTATCTAAAAATCGGAGTTCAAGATTGCAATTGTCAGTCATTTTTGTAAATGTCGATAGTGAAATGTACAGTTCTTTGTTCAGTGGTAGGACTTTTATGTTGTCAGACTTTTTACCTAATTCTTTAACAAAGAGGTGCGAGTCATAAGATGAATAATTATGAAAATATATGGGTATGAACTTCGGATTTTGGTACTTAAGGTTACAAATATTGTGAGCTGCACCTCCATATTTACCACTTATGTGACAATGATCTCTTACACGATCTTTACCGAGAAATTTGTCACATATGTGGCAATTTATTGAATTTTGAAAACTGTATATTTCCGAAAGGGTCAAGCTGTTCAGTTTTGTCTTACTGGTGAGGAACTGATTGTAAATATCTTCACAATCGTCAATTAACCAGTCAACAAATTTTACAGATGCGTCCTCACCAGTATATATCTTAAATTTATCTAAACTATTATTACCTACACATTTTATATAATAACTAAAGGCACAAGGAATGTGCCTCTTTATAACTTGAGTTTTGTCACTTACAGTAGTTTGAATGTCTTCTAGTATGCACTCGAAATATGCGTATATAACGAATGGCACATCCATCTGCCGCTGGTGATCTTTAAACTTCAAAATACTATCTTCGGGAGAAGGCAACGCAGCAACAATTTTCCCACATTCCATTCATTGTGCGTATATTGTAGGCAGGTATTACAAAATTTGAGACTGTTACGGTGCTTGGTTGTCTGACGCCTTAATAATCTGTAAAAGGAATAAATTTATATATGTATATAGTTTTCACACACATGTATTTACTTGCTTACCTTGATATATCTTTAATAAAAATGTAATGGTGAATGTCTCCAGCTTCCAACAGCAATAAATTCACATGCTTTGTTTTTTCCTTTTGTGTATTGTAGAATGGTCCAATGATTTCATCCTTCTCATTATCATACCCAAACACATTCACACTTATTCCATCATTCCTATCCTCAAATACTTTGATGTTTTTTAATGCCAATGGGAACTTTAAATTTGTGAAGTCAAGCACAATTCCATTTTGCAAGCCAATGACATCAGCACTAATGTCCTCGATGTTATATGAGCTGTAATATTCTTTATGATTTGTTATTGTGGTATCTAATGCAGCAACTAAACTCCATTTAAAACAATAATCATCATTGTTTTCAATGTTGATACAGCCCCGCTTTTTAGCCAGTTTCAATGGTGTGCTTATCCAATGAGATCCTTTTACTAGTGAACTTTTGTTTATGTTAATTTCAGCGCGAATAATTCTGATTAAAGTCCACCCAGAGTCTCTTTCCTGGAATTCTGACATTTTATTATGAATATCCTGGAATTGTTCTTCAATTAGCTCATCTACATTACTTCCCAGGCACAATAAATCCATTTTTGCTCTGTGTGAAATTTGACACAAGTCAATTTCTTCACCAACAATTTTTATGTACTCTCCAATAAGAGTTACACAGAATTTTAAAATATTATGTTTAACCAAACTTTTTTCAAGTCTTTCCTTGAAAATAGGTTTATTTTCCAGAACAAAGTCTTCAAATAGAAGATCATCTTTTTTGTTGGGAGTTCCATATGTTGCAATATTTTTTTTAATGCACTGTTTATTTCATAATATTTTGGTTCTACATACAAAGGAGTATTATCATATTTACCGCTGGGAGGATTTGAAGTATCCATGTCATCAAACACAATATTATCTAGTTGTTGCTGTTGTTGTTGTTGATGATGCTGCTGTTGTTGGTGTGCTTATTGTTGTGGCTGTGGTTGTTGTTGCTGTTGATATTGTTGCTGTGGTTGTTGTTGCTGTTGAGGATATCTGGAACTGTCCATCGTCAAGGCAAATTGATTATTCAAAACTGAAGGATAATAGTTGGGCATATTATATTGCTGCCATTGCATTGGTGATGTATATTGATAAGGAATAGGAAGATGATGTGGAATTTTTGTGGGTACTGAAAACTGATTATTCTATGACATTGGCATCGAATAGCTGGTAGACATACTGTATTGCTCATAATTCATTGGTAGTGGATATGGTTGGTACCGTAGAGAAGCTTGGTGCTGATGTTTTTCTTCTCCATTTGAGTCCTGATTGATGATCACTTGACCTGGTTGACCATGATTTCGGATGTTATCCAAGAACGCTTTTTGGTATTTGTATACCTTATTACACAAATTACATTGATATACAGAAGAACTCATTTTTTATTTTTTTTTATTTATTTAATCAAATTTATGTTATTATTTTATTTATTTAGTCCTTTTTTCAAAACACTATAAACTTCTTTGTTAATCAATTTTTTGTTTTCAAACTATTTATTTAATTAGTAACAATTAACTTTATTTAATTATTTTATTTAATTTCTATTGTAAAAACACTATGAAATTGTTTATTAATAAATTTTTTGCTTTCAACCGCACTTATTGAGTTATCAGAATATACCGATGAAAATCTTCATTATTTCTTCTACTTATATACATCCTATGAGAATCGCGTAGTAGGCATCAAGTCTAATTTTTTATTGATATTACGATATTGATGAAATTCATATGTATACATAGCAACAGCAAGAACTAGAACATAACATTGTGTAATATTTTATTTTATATAAATGATGACTAATGAAATTTTGTTATCAAATGATGACTCATTCTCAAAATATATCCAGCTGAATAAACAAAGCAATAAACATGATTCTGCAAAACAAATAATCAGACGGACATTTCAAATGACGACTCATTCTCAAAAAATGTGCAGCTGAATAAACAAAGTCATAAACATGATTCTGCAAAACAAATAATCAGACGGACATTTCAAATGATGACTCATTCTCAAAAAATGCGCAGCTGAATAAACAAAGCAATAAACATGATTCTGCAAAACAAATAATCAGACGGACATTTCAAATGATGACTCATTCTCAATAAATGCGCAGCTGAATAAACAAAGCAATAAACATGATTCTGTAGAACAAATATTCAAATTATTATCCCAAGAAATAAACAAGACGGATATTTGAAACGACATACACACATTCTTCACAAATCTAAAGATAAGAAAAAATAAACACACACACACATACACACACACACCCCCCCCCCCCACACATTCACGCACCCACAGCCATGCACAAAGTAAATGTAAACACAAGCATCACAAAAAATTATCAAGAACAAAAAAATAATAACAGCGACACAATAAACGCCGTAGGAACCCAAGTCGACTTTTTAATCTACAAGTTTGGTGACGTTGTCACCAAACTTGTCTACACTCTTTATTTCCACATATAATCTAAAACACTACCCAATCTCTCAATATGACCCCATAAGAACCACATTGTCTATACTAAGCCAATACTTTCAAGCTCCAAGCTCACTACCCAATGTCTCAATATCACCCCATTAGAGCCACATTGTCCATACTAAGCCAATACTACAAAGTCCCGAACTCACTACCCAATGTCTCAATATCACCCCATTAGAACAACACCCTAAATTTCTATAACACCAAAAAGCATTGCACACACTACAATTTTTCACAATCTTCACTTTACACATTTTGCCTACTGAGTACTTTCATTTTTTTCCCACGGCTATCAAATTACACTTTTGTTTATTAAAGCGTAGTATGCAGCTGTGCCTGAAATTCAGGCTGCCATAAGAAGTATGTGTAAAAAAAACAAACTGAAATTCAGGTTGGTAAATTTCTTAAAGAAATTTCCGTTTACAAGTACGCAGTTCCAAAAGAAAAGTACACGGAATTTTGACATTTATTGTCTATTACAGGCATGTTATAACAATAAGTGGAGAATTTTTTCCGTCAACTGAAACAAAAATTAACGTTCAGACAATTGTTTGGCCACGAAATTTTTGACATTTCTAATTTTTCGTACGTTGTAATTCATTTTTAGTGTTTTTGTGTGTTGTAAATTATAAAATATATAAATTTGTGAGTATGCAAACAAAATTCTGTATAGAATTCTACACGATTATTTTTCCGTGTAGAAATAAATGCAAAACTCCAAACCTGAATATCAGTGAGAGCTGCATACTACGCTTTAGCAATTAAAATTTCAAAATTTCAAATTTTAATTACCCAAATTTTAAAATTTTAATTAGGCTCATGACCCCAGTTCCCTACTACTGATTGTTTTTGTTATTTGTGTGTATGTCGTCATTGGGGTGGTTTTTTACGACCCAGTTTTTATTGTTGTTTTTAGTGTTTGCGTTCTAAATAAAAGTCAAACAAACAATTCATAGATTATGGACAGAACATTTACTGAAATTAAATTTATTTTTAGACAAACTTTTGTTTGAAAATTTTTTGGTGATAATATTTTCTGTGTACCAGTTTTGTCTTGAGCAGTCAATATTTTGTAGCAAATCACAACAAGCATCATCAGACGTATACGCAGATAGGACACGGCCATCCTGCGGTAATATTTATAACTAAAAATGGCCAAAATTTACTCATAGTGGCATCATTAACTTAACCCCATCATTGTTAAAGGACAGAAAAGTTTTCTTTTGTATATGTCTGTCTCTTTCATTCAGGGTTAAATAAAATTTCTTTTGTTTACCTTTTTATTGAAAAAAAATTTCTACAAATTGGCGGAAAAATATAGGAAAATTCTGTTTTGGCGGACATTTTGGCAGAATTTCCTCATACTTTTGCGCCAATTTGCAGCTAATAGTTCATTAGTGAATATCTGTTTGGCCAAGGAAGAAGAAACATTTATTCAAGACGAGAAAAGCAGAGCAAATCCAAGGAAAATGTAAGTACTGTTTGTAAATTGTAAAATAAATTGTATAAATATTTTCTTTTATAAATATTTCTTTCAGGAGTCGCAGATGTATTATGGGTTGCCCACAAATGGACCGTCTTCATCGCTTTCCGAAGGATCAGTCAAGGTTAGTTCCTAAAATTACTGTGTGTGATTAAAATAAATTTTATAAAGCCGGAAAGTTGGTTATTGAACTGAGATTATTCCTCTTAGCATATGTAACTATTTCCGGCTTTACTTCCAATTGGCAAAAAGATAGCCAATTGGAATTTGTTGTGTTAAAAGGTCTTTACAGACATTCGTGCCGTGCCGTGTTAGTTCAATGTAAATTAAAATACCGTTTCGTTAGTTCCAGACGGAGGTGCTTGCATACGTCCGGCACCGTGCCGGAATTTTACTATAAGTGCTGTTTTAGTGCCCGTTCCTTGTTTTTCATTGACGATTTAAAGTTATTATATAAGTTGTGTTTGCTATGGTGGACAATAATCGAACGCGAACGTACAACGGGTGTGTGGGAAATAGTGTCGACGCTGATTTCCATTGAGACTGAACTGATACGGCATGGATGTCTGTAAGTAGACATTAAAATTATACCAAAGTTATTGCGTATACCGAATAAAACCCAAAAATTGGTTCAGAAAGGATGCAGTGTTATTTACAAGTTTACAAGTTTTGCCAAATGTGGAAATCGGTGTTTTTCAAAAATCTTTGTAACTTTTCCAATTTCTAACCGATTTTCAAAATTAAAGGCTTATTTTATTTCATATAGAATATGCTTTCAATTTAACTGAAAAAAGAATCATGGTGAAGTGCAAAATTTTGAAAATAAGACATCCAATTGAAATCTTAACAAATTAGATGACCTAAGACTAAGAATGTATTAGTAGAACATTTTGTATTAGCATTGGCTTAAATCAAAATTTCCCCATACCGCCAAAACTATACTTATGCCCGTAATTTTATCAAATAGATATCTCTCTGTAGATAGTTATGTGTATGTATCTATGGTGTAAAAATATTTGATAATTTAAGCTACAGGCAGGGAAACCACAAGTATGCAATTGTATGTTTTATCCTGAGCGATGAATATAGGCACAAATAAGATTTTTATACGTTAAGAACCTTAACATAGATTTTTTAGTGCATATTTTTGCATATTTTACCCTTTACAGCATGGTTTTGCATATTTTATGTCTAGTCGCTTATTTGCGTCAGTTTTTCTATTTTGTGTGGCATACTTTAGCTTTGTTAAATTTTATTTTTTTTTTACATTTTGGGGGCATATTTTTAAGTTTTTAGTGCATATTTAACGCGCATAAAACAATTTTTTTTATAGGTAAGAATTGAAAGCATGTGGTCTTTTATCGCCTGCGTCAAAATATCTAATGTGTAATTTATGCACTAGATACCTATTTGCTGAAATTACGGGTATTAGTTGTACAAAAAGTATATTACAAAGTTTGTATTCTTAAACATGAATTTTTTGGTTATATACAGTTCATTTCGCATTAACTTATGCAAATACAATTTAGAATCATTTGAGCTAAAAAAAGACTGATTTTCTAAATTTTTTTGTTGCAATTTTTCTATTTGGTGCTAAAAATTTTATCCCAAATAACTATTTTATTAATTTTATTTATTTACTATTAATTCATTTGCTATAATTGTTGTTTCGGATATTGATTCTAATATCTTATGAAAAATAATTATTTTAACATTAAAAAAATATCTAAAAAATAATAAAAGTTTTAGGCGCCATGATTTGAACCAGGCTCCTTCGATTGGAAAATAACTAAAGGGAAACCGCTTAATGCTCTCACCCAAACGGCTACATATTCTGAATGGTTTAATTTCATTATATACGTATAACCAGCTTGTGTTTGTATATAGGCATACGTGCATATATAATACACATTTTAAGCGTAGTATGCAGTTCTCACTGAAATTCAGGTTTGGAGTTTTGCATTTATTTCTACACGGATATATGATCGTGTAGAATTCTGTACAGAATTTTGTTTGCATACACATAAATTTATATATTTTTTAATTTAAAACACATAAAAACACTAAAAATTAATTACAATGTACGAAAAATTTGAAATGTCAAAAATTCCGTAACTAGACAATTGTCTGGACATTAATTTTTATTTCAGTTGACGGAAAAAATTCTCCACTTATTGTTATAACATGCCTGTAATAGACAATAAATGCCAAAATTCCGTATATTTTTCTTTTGGAACTGCGTACTAGTAAACGGAAATATCTTTAAGAAATTTACCAACCTGAATTTCAGTTTGTTTTTTACACATACTTCTAATGGCAGCCTGAATTTCAGGCAGAGCTGCACACTTCGCTTTAGCAACCAACATTCTATGTTAGTGATGCCAGATTTTTTTTTAGAAAAATTTTGCCGTTATTACATTTCTTTATTACATATATATATATATATATATATATATATATATATATATATATATATATATATATATATATATATATATATATATATATATATATATATATATATATATATATATATATATATATATATATATATATATATATATATATATATATATATATATATATATATATATATATATATATATATATATATATATATATATATATATATATATATATATATATATATATAAAACAATTTATATATTTATACACATAAAAAATTCTATAGGTTATATCTCCTAAGAACTTGGTATAAATTTAACTAAGTGCATAGGTAGAATGGCAGTTACTAAGTTTTTTAGGCAATATGCCAATAATTTTAGTTAATTTCCATGTTCAAAAAACTAACTAAAAACTTAGGTAGCATTACCTAATTTTTTTTTAATTATCTATGATAGCAAGGTAAATTTGTTCTTTTATATTAGATAAATTAACAATTTTAAAAAATGTATATTTTAGTAAAATTAACAATTTTTTTAGATAAATATATTGTTTTTTAATACATCCTATATTTCCATTATCCAAATTGCACAATTAATAAAATTATTCATTATTTAATATAGTTTTATTTATAATAATAGAGAATAAATGATAATACAAAACTAAGAGATAAAATGGATCAATTAATATTAAATGATATACATAGTGCAATTTTTTAAGTGATTGTCCATAAAGTGGATACCCTATAAAAGCTGTTCAAAGTATTCCAACCCAATGAATAGATCAATGGCTGCACATAGGGAATAACGTCCACCAACCCAATCCAAGAAACCAAACATGTTCTCTCTACCAATACCGAAATCAGTAACCTTATCTTTATTGCTGGAAAATGCTACAAAGTCTAAAATCCTCAGTTTCTTCCAATAGATAATTCTTAACCGAAGTGGCATTGGTTATAGTCTCTTGAGTGATAAATGCCTTTGAAGCGATAATAAAAATTTTTTTGTTCATAGTTGACTGTCTTTAGAACCTTCAGTTTCTATAAGAGGTCCATAATCGGAGCCAACGATACCAATATTAAATACATTGGCAATTCGGGCGAACTCGGCACATAAGTATGTACATCGGGCATAACATTTTTGGCAACAACCGAAATTTCCTCATAACCATGATGACGCAAAGCAATGGTAGTGCAGCACGATTTTAGAGATATTGATTGATACGCCGTGCATCATGGCATCGCGGGCTTCAGCTACGCGTCGTACTCTAGCCAATTGCAAGAGTAAACTCCATACTTCAGGGGTGATACGATTTTTGGAATAAGCAAATAAACCATTCAATAATTTCAACAATAATTTTTTCTCCATTGCTCTTAGTTTATTAAGTTTATCCTTAATAAAAGTACATATGAATATTGTTGTTTCCTGAAACATAAAATTTTCATATTAATTTAAAACCATTTATTATAAAATTTTCATACATACCTTTTTCAATTATTATATTTATAATTATTATAATTATTATATTCATTTGACAATAAACTATTAAAAAATGTGATACGAAAAGTTTCGAAGATATTTACCTAATTGAATTAGTTAAACTAACATGGTTCTTAGGTAAATTGTATTGTACAAATTACGTAATGGCATAGTTAATAAAACTTAGTTTTTTATTTTCATATAAAAATAAAGTAACTATGCTGGCTAAGTTAAGGTGGTTTTATACTATCTGTGTTTTACATCTGACTTGTCAAATTTCCCACTGCAAAAGCTATACATTTCGTGTGAACCTTTTGAAACATTTCCACCTGAAATTTATAGAACTAAAGTCAGGCGACAAAATTTTCAATTAGAGCGCGTTCTATTTTCGTCTGACATCAGCTGTTTTGAGTTAACAAGTATGTGTTGGCGTCACTTAGAGGTTATGTCATATGCGATTATACATGTACGTGTGAAAGCAAAAATTAAAAATCGTCTGTAAATGACAATTTTGACAGACACGCAAAGTTACATGTGGGTCTCAAAACTGACAAGTCAGATGTAAAACACAGATAGTCTAAATCCACCTTTAATAGTACCACTTATATTTTTTGTGTGTATAAATATTTTGTTTGAAAGAAAATATGGTAATACAATATTGCCAAATTCTTTTCGCTTAGCTATAGTATTTTGTAGAAATATTTTGTTTTACATACAAAACACTTGTACATTATATTAATTTTAATTTTGTGACGTGTTTTTCCGATTTCGGCCATGTGCCATCTTCAGTGTTCTATTGAAATTGATTATGGAGGGGTATTAGCTAGTTCCTATGAGCATTTCATTGGGGCCAATGCAAATCGCCAGGGAACCTTTACCCAAAAATCTCATAAAAAAACTAAATATATTATATTAATCTCCTAATCATACTTTGTAATAATATCATACTTTATAATATTTGAAAGCGACACATCTCATGACGTCAGGAACGTGTTGGTCAACCTTGAAAATGCGCGTAGGTCGTCCCTACCTCTTGTTTCCATGAGTTTGATATCAATTTTGCTCGCGTTTTTTCGAGTTCAGGTTTATTTTCTGAAATTATTAATTGTGAATTATAAAAAATACTCATTTATAATTCTTTTAAATCGTGAATATCACTCTATTAGAACGAACATTTTTCACATAACCTTATTATGTTATTCGCGAAAATGATTTAAAACTAATAACATTCTTACTGACTGTTTTAGGATGAAATGGTGGACGTGAAAGATAGGTCCCTTTCTACTTGCGCTTAGAATGGTCGACTTCAATTTTATAAAACGCGCATATCTCTGGGAGGGCACATTTTTGGGGCATGGGATCGGTCTCATTCGATGCTCAGATGTTGTCCATAACAAAAAAGTGAAAATTGATTTTTTTTACCCTTAGGTCCCTTTCTCTATGCGCTGTCACATATACATATATATTAATATCTCCAGAAATGTAATAACAGCAACATTTTTCGAAATAAAAAAATCTGGCATCACTAGCATAGAATGTTGGCTACTAAAATGTGTATTATATATGCACGTATGCTTACATACAAACACAAGCTGGTTATACATATTGTTACGTTTTTAGTCCTTTACATAAAAACGGTTTTATTATTTTCACAGGATTCATTGAATTGCAATAAAATAAAACACGGATATTTAATTTACAAATAAATTCTCAGTAATACTTTATTTATTACTTTAAAAACACGTACAACTAAACGCGATGTACACATTAACTATTCTTGGCGATGTTTA
This sequence comes from Panzeria rudis, assembly GCA_956483635.1. NCBI lineage: Eukaryota > Metazoa > Arthropoda > Insecta > Diptera > Tachinidae > Panzeria > Panzeria rudis. Next base: position 60,604,754 of record OY101451.1, read on the forward strand.
CTCGTCTAAGTTTAAAAACACACTTATCCATGTCGTCTGACACCCTCCCCTTATATAGTCAATTATAAAACCTTCTGGTAACTTCGCTAACTTTCTGGAATGTAATTGTCTCTTTTTATCTTTAAGTATACGGCTAGATCATTTGGTCTTGCTATAGTGTAGTGTATGTGCGTGTGTAGATGCATGAGATTTTTCTTCTGTTTGTTTATCTTCGCACACACACATACTCTAATGTTTGCAACTTAAACATATTATGCCGTGATCAAGTTTACATCTCTTGCAGCTGATGTTGTTTAAGTTTAACTGGGGGTCTCCACGAGCAATAAACTTGGAAATAATTATGTTCTCATCTGTCAAATTCTATTTCCAACATCATATGTTCACGTGTGGACCGCAGAAACATTTATTTGCAAATAAATTGCGACATAATTGTTCAAACTTATGTTCAAGAAATAATGTTGAACATAAGCTGTCAAATTTGATCGGCATTTGTTGTTTGCGTGAATTAAACAAAAGAAACTTGTAGCTGTGGTAAAAATACAAAGTTTTTTAAATACAATAAAGCAAATTAAAATAAAGTAGCTTTAAACAAAATTTAATAAATTAAAATAAAGACAAAAAACATCGATCCATTCACAGTGAATTTTTTAAATTTATGTCCAATACCACAATACGTGTTCTATAGCTCAGAACATAAGCCTATACATGAACATATATGTGCTGTTATTCTGCCGACGTTATTTCTTATGTTCGGAAATAAATATTGCGCGTGGAGACGTGCAGTAATGTCACTGTTTGTAATTGCAATTAAGCAGTCTCGAATAATCTTGTAGGTTCTAGCTACCGTTTCCTGAAGATTCCGGAAACTTCCATTTTCCGTTATTTTTGAATTCTATTGACAGTTGTCGAGTGATGCCAAGTTTAACTGTGGTACTTGGTTGCCAGGTTTTGATTTTATTACAGTGATTTAGGGGTATAAAGCAGATAATGATCGGGTTGTCAGTTCGTGCCGTTACATTTGAATCTGCATTTTCATTTCGTAACAATATATAATGAAATTAAACCATTCAGAATTTGTAGCCGTTTGGGTGAGAGCATTAAGCGGTTTCCCTGTAGTTATTTTTCAATCGAAGGAGCGTGGGGCCCGATTCTATTTTTGTGAAAAAGTAAAAATGAATAATAAATTATCACTTCATTGAAAATGCGATTCTAGTTTAAGCTTTTATGAAAACTATCTGTCAAATTTTTCTCATATGATAATATTTTTTTCGTCATGAAAAAGTTGGCGAAAACTTATATGATGACAACTTTTAATGACTTTTTATTAACTTTTGCTTGAAAAATCATTTTATATGAAGTAAAAAACGCCACAATGTATTATTTATAATAATTGTTAGAACAGTGAAATAAACAAGAAATAAAAATGAAATAGTTTGGAAAATCCAAAAGTGCACGCCTCATAATCTCATTTAGACCGTGAAATTAAATAGGCTTCTATTCCTAATGATACTGAAGTGTAAAAAAATAAAAAAGACTCGATTAATGAAGTCTTTCGGTCGTTATCGTGACCACATACTGGATCCGTACATACAGACAAACGGACGTCCAAGACAGAACTTTTTTAAACAGTGTTTTAATAGTTTAAATAATAAAAATGTTAGCTGCACACGGTATATAATTGTATTTACCTGCACATTAAGGCAGGTAAGTATATTTAGTTTAACAGCATTTTTGAGTTATCTGCACAAAAAATAGTGAGAAGTTGTTTGTGCAGCTAAATCAAAATTACTGTATTCCATGCACGGCCATCTCTAGAACCCCAAATGTTTTTCCTTCCTCCTAAAAACCCCAATCTTTAATTTGATACGGGTAACAAAATACGTCATATATATTTATTATATATGTATATAAGATCAGATTTGCAGTAGTTCTACTTGTTGAAATGGCATTGCATAAAATCTGCAATGTAAGTGTAGTATTGTAATGCAAATGCATCACCCATTATCTACATTAATACCTACTTATAATAATTTATGCAACTTCCTTACTTACTCCTATTCTAATTATAATAAACTATATAGCTACCCTACTTACTCCTATTTTAAGTAACCTGCAACTACGCATTAACCATATTCGTTAAGTTTAGATCGTTAAGCTCATTTGTCTTTAAATAAAAGATAGTCGGACAGTCGACTGATTCTGCTCAACCCATAAAGTGTCTTTTATTTGAACCGCATCCATCACATGGCGACCGAGACGCAGTTTGGTATTAGTCAAAAATGATGTACATAGTTATATGTATGAAAATTTTAATTATGTACAGTTGGCTAAAGAATATTTGAATAATTAAATAAATATTGTATGCTAAAGCAATATAGTGATTAAAATAAAAATTAAAGTGGAAAAAAAGAAAACATTTTTGGTGAACGATTAAAAGTATATTACATAATATTAAAATATGTACATACTTATATAAAAACCCCTTTAAACTACAAAATATGAAAAATGTGGAAAAGTGGGAAAATACTTGCACGTCACATACATATCGACAATAGAAATTGTGTGAATTATGGCATGGGTTTTTGCACCAGATATTTTTGTCTACAAGGATGCGGTTTAGTGTAAATTCTGTGCGGGCATATTTTCATGAAAATACATACATACATACATATGTACACCGGCGTGCACAGTATCGACTGTATGAAAAATGTGATTCCGGGAACCGTTAGAAACAAAAAAACAGAAAAAAATGTTTGACTTAAAAATTTAAATTGAAATATGGAAAAAACAGTTAATTCAAACCAAATACATAAAATCAAGAGAAAACAATTCTTCAAGTTTCAGAAGAAAGACAAAAAAAAAAGAGAACATCGATGAGAAAACATTGACGAAAACTGAAAAATGCAGAATTGAAATTTATGTTTTATACCAAGAAATAAGCGAAAAGAGAAAAGTGTCCAAGTTTCAAAAGAAATAAAAAGTAGTACAAAAACTTAACGAAAGAGAAAAGAAATGAAGAACTATAAATAAACGTTCGTAACAAGACAAGATTGGGTAAACCCGGATACAAAGGAATAAAATTGAAAATGTAAAGAAAAAGTATACAGAAAAAACAAAGTGATGGAAGGAATAAACTTAAAGAATGAAATAAAACTATGAAACAGAAAATCAAAAAGAAAATATACATAAGTGTTAAAAAAAAATAAAGAAAAAAAACAAGAAAACAAAAGTTACTAAAACAAATTTCAAACAAGAAAACAATTAACCAAAACCTAAAACGCAAAGTGCATATGTACATATGTATATGAAACAAAAGTAATGTATGTGAAATAAACTTACAAAGAAAATAAAAGGAAAAAAATCTTTAAAATAAATAAATTGAAAAATTAAATAATTAAAGTTAACAAAAGAAATTCAAAAATAGACAAAAGAAATTAAAAAGTAAAATACTTACAACTGCAAAATGTAGAAAATATAAGAACAATAAAAATTTAAAATAGAGATTTGGAAAATTATAACAAGCAAAAGAAGAAGAAAAGCTGAATACAAAAGCAACAAGTGTAAAATAAAGTAGAAGAAGAAATTAAAAGCAGGAAACTGAAAACTCAAAATAAACAAAAGAAGTTAAAATAACAAATAAAAGTTAAATGCTGAAAATTAAAACATTAAAGCAAACAAAAGAAATTCAAAGTTGAAGACAACAGCAATACGTGTAAAAGAAAACAGAAACATTTTTAAAAATTAAAAGCAGAATATCGGAAAAAACATAAACAAATAAAACAGAAAAGTAAAATACAACAAGATATGCCAATCAAAACAAAGAAAAAGCAAAAACAAAATAGAAGAAGTTGATCATGCCAGAACAACAAATAACAACATGCTGCAGTGATTGTCAACAGATGGAGATCATTTTCTGCAAACAGGATGACGTAAAATTATTGACACAAAATATTATTTAATTATTATACCTATTATGTATATTATCACAATTATACTTATGTTTTACTAATTACTAATAGGTATTGTACTAATTAAACATACAAATTCTCATTACTCTTTTAAATTAAAGTACTTATTGCATAATTAAAATTATTTTTAATAAATATTGTTCATATTTTTATTACAACTTATACCTACAAAATAAAAGAAATTATATATATATATATATATATTACATCTACCAGTGTTATTTTCATATGTACATGTATCATAATATACCAACTTAAAAATATGAAAAAAATAAATAAAAACAAAGAAAATAGTACAAAATGAAATACATAATAAACAAAATTCCTTGTTATTCATGTGAAGCATTGTCGCATGGAAACGTTTAGTAAATGTCGGTTCAGAATTTTGATATTCAAATATTTTATGATTTAATTTCAGATTTCCAAAAAATTAAGAAGAGGGTTTTACAAAACCGTCCAATTTCTAGCAATAAAAATAAAATTGAAGAATACATAAATCTTTTAATTGAAGCATATAACAATATATTGCTATATACAAAACCTTATAGTGACAAATTGTCAGCAAATGATAAAGAAAAAGTATATAATAAAATTTTATATTGTAGGGAAAATTTATCGAGAAGTTTTTACAAATTGGAATGCAAAATCAAAGTTCCATATGGTGTAGATGTATTTGAAGTTGTACGAAAGGAAATGTTCACTGATATAAATTCGGACAGTGATAACGACAAAGGTAGTTCTGAAAAGAAATTAGATCCTAATAAGGAGATAGAAAATAATAGTAAAGTTTTCAATCTTAGTAACAGAAATATAAACAGCTTTGAAATGGCAACGACAGAAGATAAAACAAAGTTTATCACAACGTGTTCAAATATAATGCGTGATAATTATGATGGAAATCCTCTGACATTGAACTCTTTTTTGGACAAAATAGACCTAATCGAAGACCTAACCTCAAGTAATTTAAAAACATGCTTCATTAATTTTATTAAATCCAAATTAGATGGGAAAGCTAGAGAAATCTTGCCAGACCCAGTAGATGCATCAAAGATTGGTTGTGGCGCTATTCTCAGTCAAAACTTTAATGGGCATGATTTACCAATATTTTACGCATCAAAATCTTTCAACCATGCAGAACAGAAAAAACCGACAATCGAACAGGAACTACTTGCAATATATTTCTCTATTAAGCAATTCAGGCCATATATTTATGGTACAACATTTGTCGTCAGAACCGATCATAGACCTCTTATATACCTTTTTAATATGAAAGATCCATCGTCCAAACTTACAAAAATACGACTCGAATTATCCGAATACAATTTTTCTATAGAATATATAAAAGGAAAAAACAACGTTGGAGCAGACGCTTTATCCCGAATTTCAATTGACGAATTGAAAAACGAGGTAAACTGCGAAAACATTTTAGCCGTGACAACTCGAGCAATGGCAAGGCAAAATGATAATAATAAACATTCTCCACAAAATTCAGATACAATTAAATTAAAAGTTTATGATAAATTTCCACAAGATTTCAATACAAAAGTTTCAAGGATAAGATCAGAGATATTTTACAATAATGAAGAGATAAACAAAATAAGATTAAAGATATATAATAAATTTAAAATTAAATTTGCTATAGATGTTGCTATTGTTAACAAAACATTGAATTTCGAAGATATGCTTTTGAGGCTTGAAAGAGAAGCCAACAATAACAATGTTTATATCATAGAATGGCCAAAAACGATACTTTCTTTACTAAATATAGCATTCAAGATTTAAAAACCCAGGGTAATATTATTTTAAAAACATTAAAGATTTTATTAGTAGATTCAATCGAAACGGTAATTGATGAAAATAAGAAAACTAAACTTTTGGAAACTTATCATAATGACCCAATCATAGGTGGACATTGTGGACGTAAAAGATTATATGCGAAATTAAGATCAAAATTTTATTGGAAAGGTATGACAAGAGATATAGCTCATTTTGTTAAGAATTGTAAAGAATGTAATATAAACAAGGTTCGGATAGGAACAAAAGAAAAACTAGTAATAACTCCGTCACCATCAAAACCATTTGATGTTGTAGTAATGGACACAATTGGTCCATTGCCAATATCAAAATTTGAGAACAAATATGCAATAACACTGATCTGCGACATGTCGAAATATCTGGTTACCATAGCATTACCGGATAAAAGTGCAAAAACAGTTGCACAAGCAATTTTTGAAAACTTTATTTTAATATATGGTAAAATGATTTCTATTAAAACAGATTTAGGTACCGAGTTTAAGAACGAAATATTTTCGGAACTTTGCAAACTTTTAAATATCGAACATAATTTTTCAACTGCTTATCATCACCAGACAGTTGGTACAGTCGAAAGAAACCATAGAGTATTTAATGAGTATGTTAGATCGTACATAAGTGAGAACATTTCGGACTGGGACACGTATTTGAAATACTTTACATTTTTCCATAATACATCTTCAAATTTAGTATTCAATAATAAATTTACACCATACGAGCTAGTATTCGGAAAACAAGCAATTATGCCAAATGATCTCAAACTTGATCAAATTGATCCCTTATACAATATTGAAAATTATAGCAAAGAGGTTAAATACAGATTGCAAAAATCACACATTATGGCAAATAAACTGTTACAAGCCCATAAAGAAAGAAACAAAAACATATATGACAAATTTGCCAAACCCTGTAATTTGAGAATTAATGATAAAGTGTATATTAGAAAAGAACCATACGACAAATTTAATCACATATATAATGGCCCATTCGTAATTAAAGAAATGGAAGGTGTAAATGCTACTGTATATAATGATATAACAAATAAAGAAAAAACAGTTCACAAAGATAGATTGAGAATCGCTTGAAACATTTACGTAATCGTTTCCTATGAAATTTTAAGAAAAACAAAATTTATAAAAATATATTTAAATTTTTATTCATAAAATAAAAGCATGGATATATGTACATAAGAAAAGATACTGTAACTTTACTTAAATTAGCATTTTTATATACATATATAAGAAAATATACACATAGATATATGAATATAATATATAAACACAACACATGAATTTAAAATTATTAACCTAAATCTAATCAAACAAACATTTTACTAGAAAATATTGAATCAAACAGATTGATTACCTGATTGATTCAACATTTTTTTCAAGAAGGGAGGTGTAATGCAAATGCATCACCCATTATCTACATTAATACCTAGTTATAATAATTTATGCAGCTTCCTTACTTACTCCTATTCTAATTATAATAAACTATATAGCTACCCTACTTACTCCTATTTTAAGTAACCTGCAACTACGCATTAACCAGATTCGTTAAGTTTAGATCGTTAGATCATAGTCGGACAGTCGACTGATTCTGCTCAACCCATAAAGTGTCTTTTATTTGAACCGCATCCATCACAGTATAAAGTTCTGCCTGAATTTAAAGTCGCCATAAGAAGTATGGTTGAGTTCCAAAACATTAAAATACATTGTAGTGATGAAAAGTCTTAGTTGCTTTGTTTTTGTAAGCAAAGTAAAGTTGCATCACTACAATGTATTTTGATGTTTTGGAACTTACCCTATGTGTAAAAACCAAAAAAATGAAATTCAGGTTCTAAACATTTTCAGGCAACTTTCCGTTTCGTAGTACGCAGCTGAAATGAAAAATCAACGCAAATTTTGTCTATTACAGGGATGTGCTATCAATCAGTGGAGATTTTTGTCCGTCAACTTCTTAGTCCATGTCCATATGAAGCAACTTTTGCTTCTGCAACTTTCTTAAATTTTCTTTTGAAGTTAGATTCGTGTCCATTTAATGAAATTATTGCTGCGCGGCTTTTGTTTTTTTACATAGAATTTGTTGTTGCTTAATATTACGAAGAAGAAAACAAAAGAGAGTTGCATGTACATGAAACAGTATACCCCTTCCCTATCTTCTCACCTCTCTATCTCCCATAAACTCAAAAGTTGACTCGTAAGGACATATACTTAGTAAAAGCGCTGACTGATTAACAGTTCTCTCTTTTTAATGTAATGCAAGCCACAGACTTTACGACCGTTGGTACAACTAGGCTACTAATCAAGTTGTATGCTTGTCGCACAAACGATACAATTTAGTATGCGATCTTATGCACAACTTCATTTTGCAATCAACTTGTGAGCAAGTAAATATCTCTCATTTTATGTTGCCCGCAAATTATACTCACATTCAATGTTTACTGCAATGTGGTGACAACAAGAATAAACACGTATAACACATATATTAGTATACGACAGGCACACACACGTTGCGACAGTGTTGTACAACATGGCAAAAAATCAAAACTTTTTGATCTTTCGTACAACCAAGACACAACTTAATACAACGAGCCCACAAACGTTGCAATTTCGTGTACAACCTACTCAAGTTGTACCAACGGTCGCAACGTCTGTGGCCTCCTTAGTCTATGTCCATACGAGTCAACTTTTGCTGCGCAACTTTTGAGTTTATGGGAGAGAGAGGTGAGAAGATAGGGAAGGGGTACACTGCTTCATGTACATAAAACTCTCTTTTGTTTTCTTCTTCGTAATATTAAGCAACAACAAAAGCTATGTAAAAAAAGCTGCGTAAGAAGAATTTCATTATATGGACACGAATGCAGCTTCAAAAGAAAATTTAAGAAAGTTGCAGAAGCAAAAGTTGACTCGTCTGGACATAGACTAAGCAATTTGGCCCAAAACAAAAATAATCAAAATGTGTCAATGACTATTACTACATTTATACCAGTGGTGGCCAGACTCTCAATTTCCTATACTCGCGAGCAGTGTGACCGGATTTTAAAATAATATAAAGCTAAATCAGGTTTTAAATAGAGCTAAAAACAGCTAAAGAAAAAATTTTAAAGCCAAAAAATAAAGGTAAATTTTTTACAGCTGTGCAATAGTAACTTTTCATTATTTTAAAAGTTTTTATAGTTTAAATGGTGTCTATGTAGGTATAAATAATATGAAAATATATTTTTGGCTCATTTAAATGAAAAACATTCAATCAATAACAACCACCCATGATAAAATAATACAGGTCTGTGCAAGAGATCAGCTGATGATCAGCTGCTCCCTTTGTTTTCAAGCTGTGTTTGTCAAACTTCATACTAAAATAAAACAAACAATATTTTTTATATATAGAGTTATTTTGACAATCACAGGAGGAAGGCGTTTTTGTTGTACTGCTGCACAGACTTGTATTATTTGATCATGCAACCACCCAAGTGCTGAAAATAGCATTTCGCAACATAAATACGATTTTGACTCGAAGCCACTAAACTGGTGTGTTGGAAATCGCAATCACAAAAAACTTAGCTATTTCAATTCGCAAGCAAAGAGGATAGTGAAATCTAAGTGAACTTTCCTCTTAAAAAAAATTGGTATCAAATTGCAAAAATAACAGCATTCCAGTAAAATTTAGACTCTATTTAATATTATTTTTGAAAAAATAAAATTTTTATACATTTTAATACAAAATACTAAATTAAAAAGTATGTTGCTTTATTTGGACTATTGTGTTGCTTTTGTTTGCTTTAAAAACAGATGCATAAAACATATAATATGAAGCAAAAATAGTAAGGGAAAAATCTTAAAATAGTTGAAAAATTCTGTGTTAGATACTATGGTTTCAAAAAACAAAGAGCATTGATAAGAATCTTTTTCGAAGATTATTTCGAAAAATAAACAGAACGCGCGACCTTAGAACATGCAAAAGTGAAATTTGCGATTTTAAACTCACAAGTGATTTTTGCCATTGTAATTCCAAAAGAGTAATATCACCTACGCTAAAATTTTACATTTCTTGAAAATTTTCATACAATTTACTTTTGTATTGCTTATACTGTTTTGTAATGAATAGATGTTTGTGATTTGTAAAGTTGAAAAGTTATTTGCCAAACGTTGTAGTAGTTGGTATATTAATTGTTTAATAAAATTTCGGCAAGTGTATCTAATTTCTTTTTCTGTTTCAGAATCTATTATGTCTTGTTTTGAAATCAGATATTGTTCAAACTTATAGTTAAAATACGAAGTTGGAATTAGAAAACCGCCTAAATTTGCTTTTAAACGGCCAAAATTTTCGGACTTCAAAACGATTTGATTACAAAGATTTTTCAAAATTAAGTGAAGTTCTGAAAACAATAGCATGGGGTCCACGTCGTTACTTTTGAACATTTTATTTACTTTTTGAACATCAGAAAGTAATGGCTTTAAAAATTTCAAATAGAGTAAATATTTTTCACTGTACAAATTTTTCAAGACCTTAGCTTGATGGCAGGATTCCGAAATAGATGCAAGTTGAAAGTGAGTTTTTAATTCCAACCATTGATTACTTATTACACCATGATGTCGATCAAATCTGCCGCTGTGAATGTTTCTGCACTGCCAGATTATTATTATTATTATTATTATTATTATTATTATTATTATTATTATTATTATTATTATTTTAACTACTTTATATGGTTACGGCACATAAATTTATTCTGATATACTGTTTTATTTATTTTGAAATAGAAATTAATAACACGAAATTGAAATTAAAGAAAAAGCTAGAAAAAGCTAAATGCATTGTTGAAAAAAAGTTAAGAGCTAAATGAAATATTTCGAGCTAAACATTAAAAAATAAGGCTAAATTTAGCTCCAAAAGAGCTAATATGGCCACACTGCTCGCGAGTATAGGCTGTCTATTTATTATCAACACACATATACTGTGTGTGAGACACACAGCTTATCTACCCTACCAGCAAATCTGTAGTCGACTACAAAAATAATCAACTTATAGTTAACTTTTTTAAACTAACTAAAAGCTAACTACAATGTAATCCAGAACTAACCCAAAATCAATCCTTAAGTTGAGTGCATAATGGGATTTCGTGAGAGCTAAGTTCCTTTTCACGCTATGCCTTTTTAGCTTGGCTTATTTTTGACAATTTTCTTTTAATTCCCTTACGAAAAGTCACAAACATTTACATTACAGACTTTTTATCCATGCCTTTATTGACTATTATACACATGCTTAATGCTGAGAGTACGAAAATGGCAAAGATAAATAACAAAAACCACTCAAATTTCAATTTGTGCCTTTTTTCTTACCCCGCTAACTTCTCACCTCCTCTCTCTTACGAAGTAAGAAAGCCTGTGTGTAACAATTTTACTCTCTCAGCTACTTTGAAGCTCATTTAGAGTCCATATTAACTTTTTGCTGTCATTATTTTAAATGGTACCTTAGCTGGGTGGTCAGCGCGGTGACTATAAAACGTGTGATACATAGTTTGAACTAGAGGGCTGCCCGACTATACTCGAAAGTACTCGTATGTATGCTTGTGTGTGTATACATGTATGTTTTTTTGTATATATGTGTGTATATATGTATGTATATTTGGTCGTGGCTATGTATGTACACACATATACATGCATGTATACATAAGTATATACATAAGAACATACATCTATGCACACACAAAATTCATACAAGTACAATCTACGAATATATTTGTGTACACTTTGCAGCCCCCTAGTTCGAACCCAGCATCATCTTTTTGGATACTAAGTCGACGTTTAGACGATGCAAGTCTTATTGATCAGCTTCTTATTCAGCTGTGAGAGAGACAAAGAAATAAATACAAATGCCTCTGTCTGGCAACATCTAAACGTCGACTAACTGTCAGTTGACCCAAATAAAGTCAACTTTAAGTTAGTTGGAAAGTAATGCAGAGTCAGACAATTGACTACCGCCTAGGACATCACAATGTTAAAATACTCAGTTGACTCCATTAAAAGTAATCTAGGCATCAACCACCATTAGTTGCAAAATATTTAGCTTAAAGTGCGTTAAAAGTTAACTGAGTTGCTTATAGGGCATTAACCCGCGAAGAATATACTCATACAAAGATAAGATAGTGTTTGTGTGGCCACCACTGATTTATACGCACGTGTTATAGTGTGTTTCCATATACGTAATTTCGGCCAAAATATTACATTTGCCCAAATGAGATATTTTGCAACATGATTTCCCATATATTTTTCATATTAGCAAACTATCTCATATGACTTAATGTGCTCCAAATTATATCGAAAATACTCTATGCAACCCTGCGTTACTTTTAAAATTACAAACTCTATCCCTGGATTATCTATCAATTGTGATTGACAATTTCGAAAAATGACATTAAAGAATATTTCATTAATTTTAAATGTCAAACTATATACGGAAAAAATTCAGTTACAGCTGCTGCGTACACCTTATAAAGTAAGTGCATCATTTGACTACGAAAATTCGAACACCAAATTACTCACAAGCTAAATGGAAACACTTCGAAGTAATTTCCCAAATCTACGTAATTTGCTCATAATGGAAACGTACTATTATTTGCAAATAAAAACGTAGTGCTGCAAAGTCCCAGTTTACACTATGCAGCTTCTTATTCAGCTGTGAGAAAGACAGAGGCATTTGTATTCATTTTTCTTTCTTTCTCACAGCTGAATAAGAAGCTGATCAATAAGACTTGCATCGTATAAACGTTGACTATGCAAGGCTTAGTACCATTTTACACACATAAAGCTTTAATTCAGCCGGTAGAAAGACAGAGAGATGAATTATTCCTCTCTTTGTCTTTCTACCGGCTGAATTAAACTTTGCAAAGAAAACTTTGTGTATGTAAAAAGGGCACTTATTGATCAGCTTCTTATTCAGCTGTGAGAAAAACAGAGAAATGTGTATTCCTTATAGTATGTTTCCACCAACTTTAAATTACGTACATTTAGGTAAATTACTTCGAAGTGTTTCCATCTAGCTTGTGAGTGATTGGTGTTCGAACTTTCGTAGTCAAATGATGCACTTACTTTATAAGGTGTGGGCAGCAGCTGTAATTGAATTTTTTCCATATATAGTTTGACATTTGAAATTAATTAAGTATTCTTTAATGTCATTTTTTCGAAATTGTCAATCACAATTGATGGATGACCCAGGTATGGAGTTTGTAATTTTAAAAGCTACGAGGGTTGTATAAATAAATACAGTTCGAAAAATAGTACTTTCGACATAATTTAAAATAAATCGCCTACATTAAGGTAATTTGCTCGTATGCAAAATGTATCGTAAATCATGTATAAATCAACTTAATTTGCTCAAATCACCATGATTTGTCGAAATCATGCCGGTGGAAACATACTATTAGTCCCAGTTTACACTATGCAAGTCTTATTGATCAGCTTCTTATTCAGTTGTGAGAAAGTCAGAGACATTTGTATTCATTTCTCTTTTTTTCTCACAGCTGAATAAGAAAATCACTTACAAGCTTATAGTGCGTTTCTATATATGTACGTAATCTCGGTCAAAATATTTGATTAACCCAAATGAGGATGCTGTTGGCTGAGTAGTTAGCGCGTTTGACTACAAAACCTGGGGTCTTGAGTTCGAGACTAGTTTCAGGCAAGCCAACAACATCACGCATTTTTCTCATGTGCATTGGTGTGTTATTGTGTGTGTTGTTGTTGGACTGTTAAAGTGATGAAGGCATAGCACCGATCACTTTGGCAGTACCGGCAGCGAGTAATACTAACATATCTTAATGCACTTCACAGCACCCTCCTTCGTCGGTATTGTAGCAAAAATCGTCGGCGAATTAAAAAATAATAATAAAATGGCTACACAGCTTAAGCAACTCAATGCCTCTACTTGGCACCAGAGGGGCTTACAACACTGCTCTGCAAAAAAACGCGCAATAGCAGGGTTGTAAATGAATTAAGCTTTCTATCTCTCTCCCATTTAACCACCTATTCTCTCTGCACTATCCCTTTCCCAAAGAAGGTAACACATTAATTAATTAACTGGTAGGCATTAATTGCCTAATTGTGTTACTTCTCTTTAAGAAAAATGAGGTAATTTGCGACATGATTTCCTATATATTTTTTATATTGGCAAATTTTCTATATATATTTTTCATATTGGCAAATTAGCTCAAATATATATAGTGCGTTTCCATATACATAATTTCGGGCAAAATATTTGATTTGCCCAAATGAGGTAATCTGCGACATGATTTCTTATATATTTTTCATATTGGAGAATAATCTCAAATGGCTTAATGTGCTCCAGATTATGTCCAAAATACTCTATGCAACTCTGCGTTGCTTTTGAAATTACAGACTGCATCCCTGTGTCATCCATCAATTGTGATTGACGATTTCGAAAAAATTACATTAAAGAATATTTCATTAATTTTAAATGTCAAACTATATACGGAAAAAATTCAATTACAGCTGCTGCGTACACCTTATATAGTAAGTGCATCATATGACTACGAAAATTCGAACACCAAATCACTCACAAACTTAGTGGAAACACTTCGAAGTAATTTCCCAAATCTACGTAATTTGCTCATAATGGAAACGAACTATTAATGTGCTCCAGATTATGTCGAAAATAGTTTATGAAACTCTGCTTTGCTTTTAAAATTACAAACTCCATCCCTGTGTCATCCAACAATTGTGATTGACGATTTCGAAAACATGACATTAAAGAATATTTCATTAATTTTAAATGTCAAACTATATATGGAAAAAATTCAATTACAGCTGATGCGTACACCTTATAAAGTAAGTGCATCATTTGACTACGAAAATTCTAGCACCAAATCACACACAAGTTTAGTGGAAACACTTCGAAGTAATTTCCCAAATCTACGTATTTTGGTCATTATGGAAACGTACTATTAGTGGAAAGAATTAATTTCCCAAATATACGTAATTTGCTCATAATGGAAACGTACTATAATGCATTAAACACATTCACCACAGCAAGATACCTACTACAAAATGTCAAAGATAGAATACATGTCTTTAAAACGAACACAAATACTGCTTAAGCCTTTATCGGCTTTTCTGCAGAAACACCCAGGGTTTTGGCTGGAATCGAACCTGCGACCTCCCGGATAATATTATAGCACATTATCCACTACACTACGGGGGTACCCCGTGTGTATACGAAAATGATTATTTTCACGGATACACACAAAAAAATTCATAGGCTATATTTCCTAAAATTATGGTATAAATTTGACTAAGCGGCAGGTTAGAATGGCATTTACAAAGTTTTTTGTGTAATTTAACAAAAATATTTGTTGATTTCTATGTTCGAAAATTCAACTAAAAACTTTAAGCTTTGAAAATTTACAACGTAAAATTAACTTAAAATATTTTGCGATTTTTGTTCGATTAGCAAATTTTTTTTGGTAAAATATCTACTAATTTTTTAAATCCACGTTATATATAAAATAAAAAATATCTTGTATTTATTAAAATTTATTTATATAAAAATATAAAATAAAAACAACATATAAACATGTACAAATATATAGAAAGAAATGTACCCATTGAAATTTATTTGGTAACGCTACCCTACTTAGCATGTTAGACAGGGCTCTCACACAGCGCTTAGATGAAAAGACAATCAATATCCGCAGAATTTTTAGATGACCTGCAGTTCTGAAAAAGGACATGTAAACGAATCAATCAAAATGTTATTAACTGGCTCACATTCTTTATATTCAGGATGAATCCAATTCTCTTTGGCCATGCAGTTGGCATATAATTCTCACTAATTTTTGCCTAATGCATATTTGGGCAAATCCCCTATTCGTTACGAATATAAGAAATGTTTGCATTAGCATGAAATAAATATGGCAATATTTTAGAAGACTTTGCAGTTTCTATTTTATATAATTATCATCTGTTAACATAGCTACAAAGCAGTTGCAATGTTTAATACTCCATACATAAGGACGATATGACTATTGCTTAGTCTATGTCTATACGAGTCAACTTTTGCTGCGCAACTTTTGAGTATATGGGAGAGAGAGGTGAGAAGATAGGGAAGGGGTACACTGCTTCATGAACATGCAACTTTTTTTTGTTTTCTTCTTCGTAATATTAAGCAACAACAAAAGCTATGTAAAAAAAAAACAAAAGCTGCGCAACAAGAATTTCATTATATGGACACGAATGCAGCTTCAAAAGAAAATTTAAGAAAGTTGCAGAAGCAAAAGTTGACTCGTCTGGACATAGACTTACATACGGTTTCCATCATGGGTCACTGCTTTAATTTTGGTTAAAGATGCACAATAATTGGTACATATATAGAGAAAATGAAATACATTGCTAATAATGTTCCCTCTTGTCTGTACTTTAAAATATATAATAATTTTAAATCGATTCAACTACATATTTAAGGAAAATGAATTAAAAATCGTCCCACTGCACTTGAATACAGAGATCACTACAACTAAAAACATAAATACATTTCAATTTATTTATTAAAATATGTATTTTAATTTTATAAAAACGTTTTTTCTTAAATTTAAATCAAAAAATATTTTCATATGACAAGAAAATTTAAACACAAAACGAGAAATAATTTCGAAAAAGGCACCTTGTGCAAATAATTGAATTAACTTGGATTTTAGGCAAAATGTATTGTACAAATTACCTAATGGCAGAGTTAATAAAACACAAGTTTTTTATTCTAATATAAAACTAAATTACCTATGCAAGCTTAGTTAATGCGCTTTCACATTGTAATACAAGATTTGAGATTTTTATTAGATTTTGTAAGACGAAAATCAAATCAAAATCAGTCTGACTGTCAAAAAATCTTTAAGAAAATTTTCTCATTACATATTGTTTCTACACTATCACATCCCAAATAAAACGTAACATAAAAAATGTGCAATAACGCAACTTTTTTCGTTCTTTTTTTTCTTTATTTATGCCACCAAACAAATACACAGCTCTTTTTGTTATTAATATGTTTGTTTGTGCAAAAGACAACCCTGATATAACGAAAAATGTGATGGTTTAGAAAATTTCCTAAAAATGACGAATACCATAATACTGTCAAATTTCTTTAGGTATTATTTGACAAATCATAACAATTTGTTTTCACACTGTTGGTTTTTTACTTAAGATTTGACCTTTTGACAAGTATTAATACTAATTCTAATATTCTGAAGGCCCCTTTAATATTACCTATTTTATTTTTTTGTGTGTACACGACTACACGGCTACAGGTTGTTGTCCATGCTTAAGCATGGTACTGTGTTCATCATTTCGTGCGAACTGCTGTCAAAAGTTCATATAAAAAAATTGTTATGAATTTCTCATGAAAAATTGTTGCAAAAGTAGTACTCTGTTTATTTTGTGAAAAACATATGAAATCTATCTACAACATTTTGAGTCTTCATGCGAAATAATATAAGCATCACTTTTTTCGTGTGGAATTTACAACAAACACATTGGGTTTTTTAAAACGAACACAATTGCAGCATACTTTCAAGGGCTATTATAATTGGTTACTTGTCATATTTTTCGTATGAAAAAACTAATGTTGATCCACATTTTGCGCAAATTTGAACAGAGTACTTAGCTTTACTTTTGTCGCGTAGTCAAATTAAACTAATGCATTAAACACATTCACCACAGCAGGCTACACGACTACAAATGCTGTTGGCTGCAATCGTCGTCGTGTAGTCAGCTACTCAATTATTTTGAACACGGCAGCTACATCATAACCAGCAGCCATTTTGTTGTAGAATTACTATTTTAGTGGTGCCACTTTCAAATATTTCACTTGTATAAAAATGAAATCGCTTATTCGAAATATACTTAGATCTCGCAATATATAAAAAAATCACTTTTAATATTTAAATTCTCTAGGTTCTTCTGTGCTAAATAAAATTGAATATTGACTTAATTCAAGAATACCAGCATCGTTGAAAATTAAAAATAAAACATGAGTAGTAGCCTTTTTTAACCTTAAAATTTTAGTGTAACATAATTTTAGGGTGATCTCTCTTGGCTCCGGAGTTACGGGATTCAAAACTTTTATTTTTAATTGATCATAACTCCTAGAATTAAGAACAGATATGAGTGATTGCGAGTGAAATGCTTGATACAACGGCACATATACTTCTTGATACAACGGTATATACATATGCATTATATAGTTTTATAGAGACCCTTACGTATCTTTATTTGGCGTATACTTGAAAGCTGTCACCGATCAAATACGTAAAATATGGCACTTTAAAAATCAGTTTAAGAGTTAAATGAGTTAATTTATTTTTGGAATTTCATTTTCAAAGTGCCATAACTTACAAATTTCATCAATGACAGCTTTCAAGTATACATTAAATGAAAACTTGGAAGGTGTTCTATTAAACTAAAAAATATATGTTTAAGTAGTGTTGTATCGGCCAGTGCTTTTACGTAAAAAGTAATGCGAAAAATATCTTAAGTTCCAATTTGTTCGCAATGGATTTGAAAATTTTATACGTATACCAGTACAAATGTATTTTAGATCACTTTGTTCTATATTGTAGGAGTTATGCTCAATAAAAAATTAAAGTTTTGCACACCGTAACACCAGAAACAAGAGGAAGCACTAAATTTTTCTGATTAAATAACGGCTATTGTCCTGTAATTTTATTTTCAAATTTTGAACAATGATAGTATTCTTGACTTGTTTCAAAATACTGTTACGAAATGAAAATACAGATTCAAATGTAACGGCACAAACTGACAACCCGATCATTATCTGCTTTATACCCCTAAATCACTGTAATAAAATCAAAACCTGGCAGCCAAGTACCACAATTAAACTTAGCACCACTCTGACAAGGTAGGAAGGGTATAGCAAAAGCCCGGCAGCATCATGGTGTTACGTTCAACCCTGGCGCCATCCAAAACGTGTCATTGTCATTTGAATTTATACATGCTAAAATAATCCGAGTTAATGCAATAAATTTGAAACCAACACACACAACACAGATGAGCACATTCTCAGCCCACGGGGAAAACCGTTTTTATGTAAACGACTAAAAAACGTAACAATTGGTGTCAGAAGTAAAATTGCAAAATAAAATAAAAAGGACATTAAAAAAAGACATTATTATTTAATAAAAATTACAAAAGGACACTAAAAAAATAGAAGCCATGAAGTTTGAAGAGCTAAAAGTTGAGCAGCTAAAAAAGGAGCCTAGTAAGCTGGAACTGCCAACAACAGGCAATAAAGTGGAACTTCAGAAGAGGCTGATAGATGAGTTCAAGCAGCGTGGCATCGACATCGGGACATACGAATTTGAGGATAAAGAGGAAATAGAGGTATGTACTCGTGCCACGACAAGCAACATGGATTTAAGTACAATGTTCGCCGCTATGATGGAAAAATTTCAAGAAGTAAAAGAAACATCTAGAGTGAACAATGAGAGAATGCTGGCTGGAGTCAAGGATGAATTTCAAGAAACATCTAGAGCTAACGAGCGACTGCTAGCTGAAGTTAAGGCTGAAGTTCAGGAAACATCTAAGGCCACAAATGAGAAGCTAGTGGAAATTTCGGAGGCCATAAATAGAAGAGTAGATGGCATTGAGGTACAAGTCAGCAAATTTGACGAGAAACTCTCAGAACTAGAGAAAAACTCCATAGCATAGAAATTAGCGGCGTCGAAGTGCATGTAAAAGATGTGGACGAGAAATTGCATGACTTGGAAGCAAAAATTGTTAATCTTCAGTGTCAAGGAGTGAGAGTTATTCCAGAGGCTTCCAGCAGAATAAAGACGCCTTGTTTCGATGGCAGCGCACCTTTGAACATCTTCAAGTTCCAGTTCGAAACAGTTGCCAGCAAAAATGGTTGGAACAGTGAAGAAAAGGCCTTAGAGCTGATTTTGGCCTTAAAAGGAGCCGCAGCAGAAGTACTTGAAACCGCACCAGGGAGCTGAAGAAATAATTTTGATGACATAATGGCGGCACTGCAGCGGAAATATGGTGGCGAACATAAGCGAGATATATACCGCATGGAATTGCGATGTAGAGGACAAAAGCCCAATGAGTCTCTACAAGATTTCGCAATGGAAATTGAGCGGTTAGTGCAGCTTACGTATCCAGGTGAAAACCACCCATTCCTGGATCATGTTAAGACAGAGGCGTTTGTTAATGGCATCCGTGATCCTGACATCAAGCTTGCAGTGTGTGCTACACAAAAGGCTACATTCGCAGAAATGGTCTCATTTGCACTAGCTCAGGAGACTGCTAGGGTGATTTGGAACCCACAGGTGTGCAAGGTGCGGAACGTGGACGTCATTGCCGAAAATGAGAGTGATCTAGTCTCTAGCATCAAGGAGGCAGTGAGACAAGCATTGGCGGAGAAGGACGGCAAAGTAAAAGCTAAGTGTTATAACTGCGGCAAAGTTGGCCACTTCCAGCGCAACTGCAAGGCGCCAAGAAAAAGAGCCAGATCTGTTTCGCCACCAAGGAATGATAAACGGGTGCTTGTACCGCGTATGGGAAAGTGCAGATGGTAAAATGGCTTCCAACCTAATAGTTGTGCCATCCTCCAAGGTGAATAAGGTTTTGCACGAGTTCCACAACGATCCTAGTGGCGGTCATCTGGGAGTGACAAAAACGCTGGAGAAGCTAAAACAGCGTTTTTATTGGGTTGGGTGTCAACAAGCCGTAGCCGACTGGATAGCAAACTGCCCACAGTGCATCGCAGCAAAAGGACCAGCAAGAAAAAGTCGAGGACAGCTGCAACAATACAACTCGGGTGCACCATTTGAGCGGATAGGAATGGATGTAGCAGGTCCTTTTCCCGTCAGCGACGCCGGGAATCGCTATGTTCTTGTGGTGATGGACTATTTTAGTAAATGGCCAGAAGTATATGCCATCCCGAATCAAGGACAGTTGTGAATGCATTTGTCAACCACTGGGTATGTCGCTATGGTGTTCCAATTCTATTGGACATTCTGACCAAGGTAGAAACTTCGAGTCTGCTATATTCCGTGAAATGGTAGAAAGATTTAATCGTACTCTAGAGGAGTACCTGCGAAAAGTGGTAAGCGCGCATCAAAAGGACTGGGACGAGCACATTCCCAAATTTTTGTTGGCATATAGGTCAGCTGTACATGACTCAACATCACGAACACCTGCTAAAATTGTCTTCGGGACGGAATTAAAATTGTCTGGTGATTTGGAATTTGGCGTTAAGCCTACACCAACAAGTGAAGAAGGCACCAGCTCTTCCCAAGAGCAAGAAAATTTAAATGAGCTACATGAATTTGTACGCAACCGAATTAGAATGGCCAGTGACAAGATGAAGGCTAGATATAACCGAGCTGCAAATTCTGAGGGATTCAATGAGGGTCAACTGGTTCTACTTTACAACCCACAACGAAAGATTGTCTCCAAAATTGCAGACTCATTGGGATAGACCGTATAAGGTTATTAAAAGGTTGAACGATGTTGTCTATAGGATACAGAAGTACAACAGCCCAAGGTCCAAAATGAAAATCGTACACCTGGAACGACTGGCGCACTATGGAAAAGGTGATTGTGTGCCTATTCGGGACGAACAGGCTTAAGTGGGCGGCAGTGTTACGAAATGAAAATGCAGATTCAAATGTAACGGCACAAGCTGACAACCCGATCATTATCTGCTTTATACCCCTAAATCACTGTAATAAAATCAAAACCTGGCAACCAAGTACCACAATTAAACTTGGCATCACTCGACAACTGCCAATAGAATTCAAAATAACGGAAAATGGAAGTTTCCGGAATCTTCAGGAAACGGTAGGTAGAACTTACAAGATTATTCGAGACTGCTTAATTGCAATTACAAACAGTGACATTAAACTTAAACAACATCAGCTGCAAGAGATGTAAACGTGATAACAGCGTAATTTGTTTAAGTTACAAACATTAGAGTATGTGTGTGTGCGAACATAAACAAACAGAAGAGAAATCACATGCATCTACACACGCTCATACACTACACCATAGCAAGACCAAAATGATCATACCGAACACTTAAAGATGAAAAGAGACCTGAATTACAGTACAGTTAAAGATAAAGAGAGACGGCTGTATTCCAGAAAGTTAGCGAAGTTACCAGAAGGTTTTATAATTTACTATATAAGGGGAGGCTGCCAGACGACATGGATAAGTGTGTTTTTAAACTTAGACGGGTAAACATCGCCAAGAATAGTGTGTACATCGCGTTAGTTGTACGTGTTTTTAAAGTAATAAATAAAGTGTTACTGAGAATTTATTTGTAAAATAAATATCCCAGTTTTATTTTATTGCAATTCAACGAATCCTGTGAAAATAATAAAACCGTTTTTATGTAAAGGACTAAAAACCTAACAATATTTTTAAGTTCCTAATTATTTCTCATTATGTTGGCAGCACTAATCTTTTCATTGTTGCGAACAAAAATAGAAACTAACTTTGAGTATGATCGGGGAGGTGCACATAAACGCGACTAAAGCCGAAAAACATGTATGATTCCAGGCATATACATAAACTTCACTCAATGTTGTAATAATACAATTACTTATTTTGAATACATGTATATAACAATGGAAATAAATTTATTGATTTAAGAACTTCATGCATATACATATATTGTGTCACTTAAATTTTGTAATTTTCTTTTTTATATTACAATAAAAAAAATTTAAGCACTAATTTGCTTACATATTTTGTTATACTGTCAACACTGTTTTTGTTTTGTAGCCAACAAAAATAGAAATTAGTTTAATTTATCTACAACGACAAAAGCAGCATGGAAAACAACCTGCAGCCGTGTAGCCACAAAATACACAGAAGTGACACGAACCGAAATATATTTCTGATCGCTTACACAGTGCCTTTAAATTTCATTTTCTTTTGCAGCGCTTTTTTACCCGAATTAATTTTGTAATGAATAAAACTAATTAAATATGCATACACTTTCACAATTCACATTTATTAATTAATTACAGTTCAGTAAGAACACGCTGTATTAAAAAAACCTACCACCACAAAGTAATTGCAAAAGGACGCACATTAATAAGAAAATCTACGACACTTTTATATACACACAATTCTTTTTTCACAATATATTTTTAATAATAAGGCATAATTCTTTAATTTTATTAGAATTCAGTGAGTAAAATTTTTACATTTTTTCGTTTTGTTTATTTTCTTCTGTTCGTTGCCATATTTGTCTCTTTTTAACAGAGCCTTAGAGACCAACCTAAATTACGACGCAAAGCGTTGTCTGGCTGTCAAAATTTCTCATGCCCATACAAAATGTATGAAACCAACCGAAATAACGCGGCGTCAACGCTTTGCAATTGGAAAATCCAATTTTGACAGCGCGTAAAGAAGTGAAGTTGGCTGCAAAAGTAGTGTTGTTTATTTTGTTAATGCTCACACATATACTTACAGTAATGTAAATGTAGCTTCTTTCAGGTCAATTAAGCGTCTTCATCTCTATTTCTTATTTCTATTTAGAGTTTTTTATTAATCAAAGTGAGTAAACATTACTGTTTCTGGCACAACGTTAACGCTCTAATTTAGGTTACCCATGTCAGCGTAAAAGTTAAGCGTTAAATTACGTTGCGCTTTGCGTCGTAATTTAAGTTGGTCTGTTAAAAACAATTGAAAAACCTGATTGTCGCGTTTTTTACCTCTCACTATTGTGATTTCTGTATATTTTGTAGTGTAGCCGTGTTGTCGTGAAAATAATCATTTTCATATGCACACATGCGTTTTATTTTTGACAGGTTGTAGCCAGTGTTGCCAGAAAAGTTTTGCCTTATGTCCCCAATTTAAAGAATGTTGTGCCAAAAAATCCCCATTTCAAAACCAAAAATCCCCAATTTTATCCCCAAAAAATATTTTTTATATTATGCATTAAACACATTCGCCACAGCAGGCTACCGACTACAACCTGTCAAAAATAGAATACATGTGTGTATATGAAAATGATTATTTTCACGACTGCAGGCCTACACGACTGCAGGTTGTTGTCGATGCTACTTCAGTATCCACGATCAAACGTGGTAAAAGCGAACAAAGGGCGCTGATGATGACAGCGTAGCGGCTGTTGACATTAGTAGTACTAATCCGTTCTGCTAGTCTGATTAGATATACTAATATTCCACTCTTAAAAATAATTTGAATTTACATTAACTCAATTATTGTGAACTTAAGCCGAATAATAATAAAATCCGACTTATACACATTTTCAGTTCAAATAATAATTACGTACAAAAAATATGCATTTTCATCAAAATATGCACAAATAAGCAAATTCTTTATTTTGTAAAAATATTTCGGTTTTGCCATAATCCGGCTTAAAGGAAAAACATGCATTTGCATGAAACCCCTGACCCTGGATATGATACTGGAAATACGTAATCACATTTTGTTATTTTTAATAACGAGAACTTTAGACAATACATAAAGAAGTTTGTAATATTTTTTCCTACAGCAAATAAAAAAATATTCTTATTGTTTTACATGTAAAAGTAAAATTTGCTTCATATTTTCAAATGTAAAGTTCAATATATTTGGTATTAGCAAGCTTTTTAGATTTGGATCAGGATAATTTTCTCTTAATTTAAATACTGCTACCTTAGACCTTATTTAAGAAAAAAAATTGGTGAAAAATAATTATATTGTTGAAATTTGAACTTTTCACAAAATATGACACAAAAATATGCATTTATATAAAAAATATGTAAAAATATGGATTTTCAGCAAAATATGCAAAAATTGTACAAACGAATCGATGCCATTTTTAAGCATATACATTATTTCGTAAAGATATTTCGGTTTTGCCATAATCCGGCATAAGGGAAAAAACATGCATTTGCATGAGAATAGAATTGTTAGAATTAGAATTTAGAATACTTAAATATATGTGAATTCTTTTTTATAAGTATTTTTTTATTGTTTTGAAGAATGTTCGACTAAACTCATAACTTAATTGTTAAACTCTAAAAGCACCTGGCAAAAAGGATGTAGATGTAGAAACTGAACAAACAAACATTCACACACACTAGTACTTGTAGTTATTAATGATAATTCATACTAGAATAGAGAAATAATCAAAAGAAGCTTAACACAAGACAAAAGAAAAAAGTGAATATCAATAACTATCAAATGAAATATAGCTCTAAGACAGCTCAACTCTTGACTGCAAACCACCGACTTTGGTCGAGTAGTCTAAGCGGTAAAAAACTCGGATAAGATTAGCGGGATCTATCGAAACGTCAGTTCAACCCTCCGCGCAGTCAAAATTTTCTTTGTCTACATGCTTCACATTTATCTCTAAATAAAAATGTAATTTAATTGAAAAATTAAACTAAACCCGAACTCAAGCCAAAAATAATTAAATTTCTTTGGTTAAACTAATTTCTATTTTTGTTGGCTACAAAACAAAAACAGTGTTGACAATATAACAATATATGTTAAGCAAATTAGTGAATAGAAATATTTTTTATTGTAAAATAAAAAAGAAAATTACAAAATTTAAATGTTATAATATATATGCATCAAGAATTTTTAAATAAATAAATTTATTTGTTTTATTGTTATATACCTGCCTGTTCTGTAAAACGATTCATTTTAAAAACGCTCGATTTAGAAAAATTAATTCCACTAATAGCAAACTTTTTTCATACTTTTCTGCAATTTCATATTTTTTAGAGCTTAAAATATCATATCTGAAATTTACTATATACGATTTAAAATACATCAATGGGGCATTATTTATTTTTGGAAACCAAGAAATTTACTCGGATTCGGTTTACTGAACAGAGCCGATAGAATAAGTCAAAAATGCCAACATTATTGAAAATTAAAAAAATAATCACAGGGTAATAGCCCTTTTTAACCTACAAATTTTAGTGTAATTTATTTCGGTGCTCTCTCCTGATTGCGGAGCTACGGGGTTCAAAACTTTAATATATTATTGATCATAAGTCCTACAATATAGAACGGATATAAACGATATTTACTACGTTTATACGCACGGGTTATTTGCAAATAAAACTGTAAATTGTTGTCATATATTGTTTTATTGCGACTTATTAACTCACGAAAACTATTCACGATTAACGCACTATTTGCAAATAAAATGGTTGGTGCTGGCGCTTTGTTAATAAAAAGCATTAAATAGAAAAATATTTTGCGAAAAATATTGATAAAAGAAAATAATGACAATTAAAGCAAATAATTATTTGTTCTTTTATACATTTCAACTATTTTATTTATTTATTTTTTTGTAAAAATACAAACGTCTTCTATAAAAGTGCTACCAAGTTTTTGTATTTTGCTATGCCGTATAAATTTTCAAATATTTTTATTTGCGAATAGTCCGCGTATAAACGTAGTAATAGTTATCATTTCAAAATGCTCTAAAATACCTTTCTACTGGTATATACAATTTTGAAATCCATTAACCCATTGCGAGCAAAATGGAATTTAAAACTTTTTTTATATGACTTCTCACGTAAAAGCACCTTTATCTTCAAAACTGGCCGATACAATCGTTCTTAAATACGTATTTAGTTTAATTGAAAACATTCCAAACTTTCATTTGATGTATACTTGAAAGCTATCATCGATGAAATTCATCAGTTATGGCAATTTGAAAATAAATTAACTCATTTAACTCTTAAACTCATCTTTAAAGTACCATAGCTTACGCATTTCATAGGTGACAGCTTTCAACTATACACCAATAAAAGCAAGGAAAGTTTTCTATAAAACTATACATATATACATAGTATATATGAACTGTGCATATGTACATATTACCTGAAAAGTCAGGTAAACAAATTTTTAAATTTCACTCGGAATGGGTTAATTGTTTTAAAAAATTTGTATACCAGTAGAAAGGTATTTTAGATAAGTTTAAAGTGATATCCATATGAACCGCGTAACTCCGGAGCCAAAAGAGACAAAAAAAATTACACTAAAATTATAAGGTTAAAAAAAGCTACTGCCTCATAAGTTTTTTTTTAATTTTCAACGATGTTGGTATAATTGACTTAAGTCAATATCCTATTTTATTAAACAGAAAAAAACATAAAAAAATTTAAGTATGAAAAGTGTCATAACAATCAATAGGTCTTAAAGAAATAAATTGATTTGTTTTTACATTTTGCAAGATGTAAGAACATTTTGAATTAGGGGTTTTTGTATACAAGTAAAACTTTTGAAAGTGGCACCACTGAAATATGTACTGCAATAACAAAATGTCAGCTGGTTACGATGTAGCTGCCGCGTTCATAATAATTAAGTAGCTGACTACCCGACGACGATTGCTGCCAACAGCATTTGTAGTCGTGTAGCCGTGTAGCCTGCTGTGGCGAATGTGTTTATAGCATTAAGCATTATCATGCAATAAAAATAAAATGTTTATGTTTACATAATAGCCCAATTCACAATCTTGTGTAAATGGTCTTGCATCGTTGCATTTGCAAAATGGTATAGTATATTGATACTCACCACTAACAATTGTTAAGTGGTGAGTATCCATATACTATACCAATTTGCAAATGCTACGATGCAAGACCATTTGCACTAGATTGTGAATCGGGCTAATATGTAATATGCATATTATGCATTTTGCACTAATTAAAAGCAAATTGTCCATATTTCATTCCACTGTATAGTAAAACTAACAACTTTTAATACTTTGAGAATTGTTATATAAATTCACTTTCTCTCTAGGATAACGAAAAATTTTTTTCTAAAAGCAATAATAAAATTTCAGAGAAATAAAATAAATTAAATGCTTTCCTTTTATCTGTCAAAAAGTTTTAAGAAACCGTCATGTGTACTGAAGCATATTAAGGCTTCGCTAAAGGCAATTATTCCGCTCTTCCAAGAAACTCCATTCTGTGAGAATTTACAGTCGGGTAATTGCGGACGTTCCGGCATCTCTTCTTGAGTTTCATGGAGTCTCAGAGTTAGCAATAACAAATTGTAGTCGTCTGAGGCCACTGTGTCCGGGTAGTGGTCTGAGATCATTTTTGCTCATTAACAATAAATGGCGAGCAAACACCACCTGATCTCAGGACCTATTCTTCTCTTTGACGTATCCACGTGAGATGCCAAAGAAGGGTTCGGGTGCTATTAATCTAGTTTGGGCTTCCCTATTGGTTAGACCGTCAGCCCACTCTTACCGGCATTGCCAGGCACGCAACATAACGTCAGTTTATCGTGAGTGTAAGTTCATTAAGATATCGTAGGTCACACGTTGACAACACGTAACTGATTTCTACAACTTTTCAGTTGACGAAATTACATTATAATTTAAATGATGAGAAGCAAAGGGGTACAAGTGTTAAAACTATAAAAATGAGTTAGATGCAGGAATAAACACTTATTATTGATATTTATCACTCTAAAAATTCAGACCTGTATAATAATCTCAAAGAACTGTATGTATTACAAAGCCTAATTACTTGTTTTTGCACCCTTTTGATTCTCAACCCCTTAGTTAGACTGCAAATAACTGAAAATTAATTAGTATATAATCAGGAATGTGATGAAAAACAATTTAGACACAAAAACGATTTGAAAACGATAAAAGATGTGAATCAGGTATGTGATGGAAATCAATTTCGAAAACGCTTTCAAAATTGTTTTCAAAATCGATTTCCATCACATACCTGTATGTGTTTGCTATAGTCGTTTTGTCAGTAGTTTTGTTCCTCATCGGATATACGCCGAAAAACATATTGTAAGCAAATTTCTTTAACTTCTTTTGATCCGAAAGTGATAACACAGTTCTCATTGGACACACGTTCAATTTACATCGCGATGCATTCAAACAAATGAAATTCATTAATGGAAACACTGTTTTAAAATAATCGGAATCCAATTCGAAAAAAATTAATGTTTATTAAAAGTGCTTATAGTGAAAAATCCCCAAATCCCTCCCCACGAAAATCTGTCCCCAAATAGAAGTTCAAATCCCCAATTTGGGGACAAATCCCCTCATCTGGCTACACTGGTTGTAGCCGCTATCCTGCAAAAATTATTGGTCTACATGGTCCATTTTAGCTGATATGGACTAGTTACAACATGGTCCTATGTAATGCAGCTATGGACCACTTTCAAACAAATGTTCGTGTTTTAGCACGAAATGTAGTGTTGCCAAGAATGTTATATCATAAAATGTCATCAATTACCAGCAATATGGTAGCCTTGATGGCACAAACGTTTATTTGAGGTTATAATGAATGTTTGTAATTAAAAGTTTATTTTTTTGGTAAAAGCGAAAAAATAATAAGTGAGTTTTGTTTATAGGAAATCAAAAATGCAGTGTAGCTCCCATCATAAAAGGAGACTTATTAAAGCAGAGGGAAAATCATTTACGTAGAATACAAAGTGAAAATGAAAACTAGTTTTCTGTTTGTCAACCATGGAGTAGTGACGCAGAGTAGTTTCAAAACTATCCCCTGTAGGTGCTCCATGGAGTAGTTACGTGGTCTAGTTTTTGGGTTAGTCCGATGTAATGCAAAGCTGGACCACCTGGTCCAGTCCTAGGACATCGCAATGTTAAATGGACCACGTCTAATGCATACGTTTGGGGTAGTTTGGGACTAGTCCTGGTCCATTATGGAGTAGTCCTTACACGCATGTATGGACTAGTCGCTATTTTTGCAGGGTAGCCTGCTGTGGTGAATTTGTTTAACTGGAGGTCTACACGTGACATAATATGTAAGATGAGATTGTCAAATTCAATCGCAGAGAGAATTGTGTTACGTGTAGACTTCAAATTAAGGCGCTTTCACATTGTAATACAAACTTTGAGATTTTTATTAGATTTTGTAAGACGCAAATCAAAATCAGTCTGACTGTCAAAAAATCTTAAAGAAAATTTTCTCATTACATCTTATTTCTACACTATCACATTCCAAATAAAACGTAACATAAATCATATGCAATAAAGCACATTTTTCAATCTTTTTTTTCTTTATGCCGGCAAACAAATACACAACTGTTTTTGTTATTCCTATGCTTGTTTGTGCAATAAACAATCCTGATAAAATGAAAAATGTGATTGTTTAGTAGTCCTTACACGCATGTATGGACTAGTCGCTATTTTTGCAGGGTAGCCTGCTATGGTGAATTTGTTTAACTGGAGGTCTACACGTGACATAATATGTAAGATGAGATTGTCAAATTCAATCGCAGAGAGAATTGTGTTACGTGTAGACTTCAAATTAAGGCGCTTTCACATTGTAATACAAACTTTGAGATTTTTATTAGATTTTGTAAGACGCAAATCAAATCAAAATCAGTCTGACTGTCAAAAAATTTTAAAGAAAATTTTCTCATTACATCTTATTTCTACACTATCACATTCCAAATAAAACGTAACATAAATCATATGCAATAAAGCACATTTTTCAATCTTTTTTTTTTCTTTATTTATGCCGGCAAACAAATACACAACTGTTTTTGTAATTCCTATGCTTGTTTGTGCAATAAACAATACTGATAAAATGAAAAATACACAACTGTTTTTGTTATTCCTATGCTCGTTTGTGCAATAAATAATCCTGATAAAATGAAAAATGTGATTGTTTAGAAAATTTCCTAAAAATGACGAATACAATAATACTGTCAAGTTTCTTTACGTATTATTTGACAAATCATAAAAATTTGTTTTCACACTGTTGGATTTTTATTTAAGATTTGAGTTTTTGACAAGTATTAATACTAAATCTAATAGTCTGAAGGCCGCTTTAGTGTTATCTCAATGTTGTAAGAATTTTTATGAGATCGTTGTTATAAGAATTCTTATAACAACAATCTTATGAGATGAACTGTCAAAAAACACATGTATATGAAAATAAAATTGTGTGCATGTGTGAGTGTTTATTAAAATAAATTAAAAGCGATGTTTTTTATAAAATGTCTGTGTTAAATAAATGAATAAATGTGTTTAATTGATTTATAAATTTAAATTTGTGTGAAAAATTAAAAATAAAGTAACTAATTATGCAAAAGAAGTACATGTTAGCTCGATGAGCATTTGCATAAAATGAAATCTTATAGGAAAAGTAAAATTACGTCTTCCCCTAGTATGAGATTAAGAGAAAATTCGTCATTTTGTTTTTAGTATTCTGCCGACGTTTTTTCTCATGATATCTCAAAGTTAATGTCTCGTGAAGACGCTGTGTAAAGCATAATTTCTATTTTTGTAGGCTACAAAGCAAAAACAGTGTTGACAATATAACAAAATATGTAAAGCAAATGAGTGCTTAGAAATATTTTTTATTATAAAATGAAAATTACAAAATTTAAATGTTACAATATATGTATATGTATTGAATTTTTAAACAATAAAATTTATGTTGTTATACACATGTTAAATAAATAATTGTATTTCTATAATATTAAGTTAAGTTCATGTACATGTCTGGAATCATGCACAATTTTCGGCTTAAGTCTCGTTTATGCACTTTTCCACGATCATACCCGGAGTTAATTTCTATTTTTGTGGGCTACAATGAACAAATTAGTGCTGCTATAATGAGAAATATGAAATAAGTCAAGGATACCAACATTGTTAAAAATCGATATATCTGGCAACGCCATGGCAAATAAATAAGTTGAATATCTAGCTGTGCGTAAAATATATTTTACTTAATAAAATAATTGGTAAAAAGATAAAAATAATATAAAATAATAGACAAGTATTTGAAGTTCATTAAAAGAATCAAGTGTTCACATATTACTAGCTTAATAACCTCAACATAAATTTCTCTAATATGGCTTTCATATGCACATCGTGTCACACAAAAGAAATGATGCAATTATTTGCGGAATCTGTAATGAATATCAACACATTGAGTGTGCTGTAAAAGAACTGTCAAGTATGGGCCTGACCGCTAAGGAGAACATTGCAAAGTTAAAGAATGGTTATTCATTTGGTTGTAAATCTTGCTTTTGTTCTACCTCAAGTAGTCCTATGTCAGTAAAGGTTGATGGTATGGAAAAGCAGTTGTTGGAGTTAACAAGTGTGATTAAAGATAGCGTTACATCTCAATTAGCGGATATAAAGGAGGAACTAGCTAGATCTCGTGATGACAAGAACAATTATGAAGCTGAAACTAGTAAAAAGATCCAGGAGCTTGAGAGTGAGAACACCATTATTCGAAGGCAATTAAATCGTGCTGACATTATAGTAAGTGGTCTTCCATCTAATCTTACTACGGATGAGCTCTATTCTTCTGCATTGTCTATTGGCAAAGCCGCTAACGTAAACATTAGTGAAAATGAAATCAATTTCTGTACATTGGTACGTCAAAGATCAGCAGTTCTAATAAAATTTAACTCTGTTCTGAAGAGGGATGCTATAATGAAAAGTTATAGAGTCAACTATAACTTAAAACTTAAAGATGTAATTCAAACCGATATCGAAAAAAGAGTGCATTTAAACAATCATCTTACTCCAGTGGAGGCGAAGTTACATTTTATATGCCGCAGCAAGATCAAGGCGGGGGAAATTAAGAGCTATCGTATTCTGATGTATACTCCTCTAAAAGTTAAGCTTGTGTATCATAATAAGGAAGAGGTTACCTTAGCTGCAGCTGAGTTGCTTACCAGTGAACCAACCTATAGAAGGAAACAAGCGGCTTCTGATAATGGTGGTATTCATCGTCTTGAGAAGAATAATTAATACGTGTTTGCAGTCAAAGTTTGTATTGCACCTACATATGTTTGTATGTACATATGTACATACCCTGCTGTATTATGTACATGCATACATACATACATATGTGTATACTGTTGAATTATTATACAATCTTTATGTTATTATTATGGAATTAAAAAATTATAAAAAGCCATTATCGATTATACATTTGTTTGTATACATAATTTGAGAACATGTATTATCGTGTACTGAAGATTAGTTTAGAAGCAGTTGGTTTGATTATTGTAGTTTGTTTACTCTTTATTTTGCTTGGAACCTACATATATGACAACTGATGTATCACATTGTTTTTAATCTACGAGTGTAATATGAAGTAACAATGGCAATGGAGTACTAAATGGTTCTGAAACTTTAGTCTCCTTAATGCTGTGATACTGGCTGGAGTTATTGGAATATAAGAGTACGCGTATGTCTGTATGTCTATACACAATTTCTCTTATATGAGGCATGAATGATTTTGAGAACTACAATACATTATGTAGTTTTTCCCAAAATTTTTAGTATAGTCGATAATATGCGGCAGTTTGTAATTCTCTTTGCTTAATTACTTTATATTGATGTCATTTATCTTTTTTCTAATTGAAATTGAGCACAGCATTTATTATTGTATGCATGTTAATTTTAAAACTTTCAAATATTATAATACATTTTATATTTGGGGTTAAACATTCTTTTGCACTTATGTTGAGGCCGGGTGGTGGTGGTCATGCTTAGCAATTTAGGTCCAATATTAGGTAGTAGCACTGTCTTAAATTCATCATTGAATACTAACGAACTGAACTTTTGTCAGTTCAATGCTCAAAGCATAGTTCCAAGAAACAATTCATCTAAGTTTCATGAGATAAAATATATTTTCGATAGCTGTAAATATGATGTTATTGGCGTTTCAGAAACTTGGTTGAAGAATCATGTAGGAGATAGATCCGTATTTTTAAATGGTTTTCAACTTTTTAGGAACGATAGATGTTGGATGCGAGGTGGTGGAGTTTGTCTGTATATTTCGAACAGATGTAAAGCTCGAGTGATTAGCGATTATATGGTTGAGGGTGTTGTGGAGTCTTTATTTGTAGAAATTAAGTTAAATACCAATGTTAAATTTCTGGTAGGAGTTATTTATTTACCCCGGGGCGATTTCTCAGAATGCGAAGACATTATTATTGATTTAACGAGTAGATACAATGACTCGATAATAATGGGCGATTTTAACACTGATCTATACACTAAGGCAGACTCTGTAAGAAACTTCTGCTCTAGGGCAAATCTTTCAATTGTGCACAATAGTATTCCTACACACTTTAATGAGGCTCATCGGAGTTCGACTTTGATCGACTATTTTCTTGTTTCTATATCATATAGACTTAGAAATGAGGGGTTATCTGAGGAGCATTGGTATAGAGATTATAGGAGTATTGACAGAGAAAGATGTTTAGCGCGACTTAATGAATAATTTGCGTCAGATTTAGTTACAGCTTGTGTAGAAAGGCGTGCGGAAATATTTAGTGATATTGTGAAAACTGCATTGGTTGAGAGTGTCCCACTTAGAAAAGCATCTAGTGTTAATTGTGAAAACTGGTTGAATTCCAACGAGTTAAAGGTATTGAGAACTTATAGGGACTTGGCTTGGCGTACATTTTGCGAGTGTAGCTCTACTTATAATCGCAAAATTTACTGCAAATATCGCAACAAAGTGAAATCCACTGTTAGGCGATTAAGGAGGTTACACTATACTCGTTTTTTTAGTGATTGTTCGCAGTCGCAATTCTGGTCAAAGTTAAGATCGAATGGTGTGATTGGTAATGATATACAATAAATAACATTGACATAGAATAATTTAATAGGCACTCAATACTCCCTTCCCTAATACAAAATGACAATAGTCAACTTTCATTTCAACTGCAAGGTAGTTTTTCATTCAGAAATGTTGATTCGTTGGAAATATTTGATGCCATGACAAGTATTAAGTCGAATTCTGTTGGACCTGATGGAATTTCGCAAAAATTTCTTAAAATAACTTATCCAGTAATTGCTACTCAATTTACATGTCTTTCAAATTCTATAATTACGTCGTCCACTTATCCGAAATCATGGAAAATCGGTAGATAAAATCACCGCGGTCGTATTTAGACTACCGTCCAATAAGTGTGCTAAATGCTTGCTCCAAAGTGCTAGAGGTGCTATTGAGGAAACAGATGTTGGACCATATTAATACTAGGAATATGATAAGCCCATATCAATCTAGTATTGGATATCTCTGAAAATACTAGATCCAATATGGACAGATCTTTGAATACATTGGTGGTAGCGCTGGATTTAAGCAAGGCATTTGATTCTTTATGTCATAAAACGTTATGTCAAAAACTTCAGAGTATATTTGATTTTAGTTCCTCTGCTTGTAGGTTAATTTGGTCGTTTTTGACTAGAAGATTTCAATATGTGCAGTTGGGTAGTGAAAAATCCTCTATTAGAGAATTATACAGAGGTGTACTGCAAGGATCTATATTAGGACCTCTTCTGTTTATAATGTATGTTAATGATATATATAATGTAGTTAAGTTTTGCAAATGTTATACATATGCAGATGACATTCACTTATTGGCAGATGATTCTGGATATGGGGTAAATTATCTGGAAACGAATGTCAATGATGACTTGCAACGAATTGTGGACTGGGCTAACTGTATCTTCTTATATTTAAATCCTTTAAAAACAAAAGCACTATATTTTTCTCATAATGCTGTTCGTCCAAATTTATGTTTAATGAATGATAGTATAGAATTTGTGTCTCATCACAAGGTATTAGGTGTATACATTGACTCAAAATTAGATTTTTCTTTTCACATTAACTTCATAATATCAAGAATATCCTTTACCTTAAGAAAACTGTATTGCGTTGGACTTTATTTGCCTATTGGTGTTAAAAAGAGATTAGCTATGTCGCTTTGCCTACCTATGTTTCTTTATGGGATGGAAATTTTTTCAGGCACCTCTCAGCTGAATATATCAAAGCTAAAGCTATGCTTTAATCGGGTAGTGAGATATATTTTTAACCTGGGAATAAGAGATTATGTTTCTAGCCATATAATTAGTTTATTAGGTTCTGATTTCCAAAGCTTTATTAACCAACGAGTAATGCTACAATTTTTTAAGATAAACAAATCCGGTAAACCTCAATACCTGTTGGAGAAATTTAACTTTGGAAGCTCTTCTAGAATGAATACAGTTATTTGTCCACGTCACTTGTCTCTTATCATGATTAGATCATTTTTGGTTAGAGTTTCGAGATTGTGGAATAACTACGTTCCCAATGAAGAACGAAATTTTGATCAATCCATTAGTGGATTTAAAAAAGTTATAAGGCAACATCTGTGAAAATTGCTGCTGCCTAAATAGGAACTATTGTTAATTGCATGATTATTTTTTCATTCGGTTTCGATATATTGTGCAAAATTGGGGGACTTAGTTTTATAAATTTTGTAAATATCTTTAAATTTTGTAAATATCTTGAACTATATAAATATAAGCATATACATATATATCCTTATTAATGAAAATTGTTAATGTTAGCCATGTTTTTTCTACTGGATTAATTGGGCCTTATAGCCTTGTAATCTTATGAAATTGAATAAATAAATAAAATAAAATTATGCGGTAATACAGTATAATTCCTTTATAAGCCACACCGTTTATTGTAGAATTAGCGATATATTCCAAAATGTTAGTTTTTCTGTCATCTATAAGTAAAATACCTGCAAAATATTTTTTATTTAGTCTATTAGTCCTATAGTTCATTTTCGCTTATACGCCACCAAGATTTGGTTTGAAATATCTTAAATATATGCAAGTTATGGAAGATATATTCCAAAATGCAAAAGCCAAAAATAATATGTTTTTTAAGCATAATTTTATGAAAGTATTACTGATATTGAAGTAGAAATTGTTTTTATTTTAGCAAGCTTAATTGCAATATTTGTGAATTGAGTAAATAAGGAAGTAATTTATTAACGTTAGTTTTATTTTTCTTCGTTAAAAGAAATAATTATTTGGGGATTCGCACATAAGCCACAAATTGGCTTATATAAAAATCAAGATATAGTCCAATTCGCCTTATAGTCCACAAAAAGGGTGCAAATGAGGCAGTCGACTATAAGCGAATTTTACTGTAGCACTTTTTAGCGTAAAAATTTCAAAATTTTAATTTTTTTGTATCATAATTCCTACAATATAGATCAAATTTAAACGATATACATGTTCTGAAATATCTTTTTACTGGTCTACAATATTTTTAAATCCATTAACCCATTGCAAGCAAAATGGAATTTAAAATAATATTTATATGACTTTTCACACAAAAGCACTGTTATCTTAAACACTGACCGATACAACGATATATAATTGGATATTTAATTCGTAAGTTGTTTCACTATAAAAATGAGATTTTAAAAATAAGGTAACTCATAAAATCATTTTTAAAGTTCCATAGCTTACGTATTTCATTGGTGACAGGTTTCAAAAATACATCAAATGAAAGCATGGAAGGTTCTCTATAAAAGTGGATACATGGTTATGTGTCGTTGTATAGACTAGTTTTCCAGATAACGGTGATTCTGTGTAAAAAGTCAGATATCAAAATTTTAAAGTTGCATTTCACACGCAATGGGTTAATAGATTTCAGAAATTTATACACCAGTAGGAAGGTATTTTACAGAACTTTACCGTGATAATTCTAGGAGTTAGACTAATAAAAAATAAAAGTTTTGAGCCCCGTAATTCCAGAGCCAAAAAATCTTTTAAAATTCTCTGGTTAAAAAAGCCTATTACGTCATGATTTTTTGCCGAAAAAACGTGACCAACAGACAAGCTAAAATTGCATTTTCTTTAATTCTAATATTTTTTAATATTTATTAAAAATAATATAAAAATAGCATTCTCCGGCATAATTGACTTTATTTTGTGATATAAAAACCAAGTTAAATCACACTAACCCTGGGCAAATGTAATGGTTACGTTTTTTTTTTGTAAATATTTGCCAAGTGTGACAGTACCTTTAGTCAATATTCTATTTGATTTAACAAAGAGAACATCAAAATTTTAAGTATTAAAAGTGCAATAACAATAAGGAAGTATTAAAGAAATAAATTTATTTTCTTTTACATTTTGCGACATCTAAGTATATTTTGAATAAGCGCTTTTATTTTATACACGTGAAACATTTCAAAATGGCACCACTGAAATATGTACTTCTAGAACAAAATGTCAGCTGCTGAGATGTCTCTGACTCTTTCAAAATAATTAAGTAGCTGGCTACACGGCGACAAATGAAGCTAGCGACATTTGAAGTCGTGTATTCGTGTAGTCTGCTGTGGTGAATATGTTTAATGCATAAGTTTGAATAATTACCAGTTAGTCATTTTATGTTACATAGCGTCTTCACGAGCCATTGATTTGTCTTGACAAAAGTCAAAGTCGATATGAAAAAATAGCACTAACATTTTTCTGATGTTTTTATGTATGAAGTTTGACAAATGTTGGAACAAAATTATGGCTCGTGAATACGCTATGTTAGGTGCAGACTGCAAATAACTGAGATAGAAATGTGTTAGACGGGGTTCACACCGGCCAATTTTTGTTTCGCAACCTTTAAGCGGCCCGGCGACTTATCAAACTTGCATCAAATGGTGCTTCAAACTCACCTTTTTTATCATTGTGTTCGTAAAAAAAAACTCACGTATGGTTTGACGAAAAAATCTAAATGGGTTTGATTTTTCGTCAAACTCACCTCAACCAATACATACATGAGTTTGATCAAACAGTTTGATAAGTCGCCATGGCCCTTTAATTCAGCTGGGAGAAAGACAGAGAAAAACTGTGTAGCTTTCTGTCTCTCGCGGCTGAACTGAGTTGCGCAACAAAAATTGCCCTGTGTGAGCCCCGTCATATATAGCAGAAAAAATTCTAAGACGGCAATACTGCTAATAATTGCGCCTTGGCTATTCACACCAGGTAGTCGCAAGAGAATTTGCCGTGAAGAATTTATATTTGGGCTCAAGGCGAATTAATTTTAAATTTTAATAATACAACAAACACAATATAAATTCGCCGTATCTGTCAAAAACAGAAGACGAAAACTTATTTAACGTGTACTTTTAACAACTCTGATTACAATTCATATACATAAAATAACTACCTTCTTTTGTTTATTGCCACATAAAAGTATCTATGCCTTGCTAATCATTTAAAAACACACGATTAAAAAACAACTGACAGATACAGCCAACGCGGCGAAATAATCATATGTGCTTTTAACACGATCTATATTATTGGATCATGATTTGGGCTGCCTGATGCATTAACACAGCGTCTTCACGAGCGATTAACTGAAATAATTATATTATAATAAACCATGTCACAGATTCCGTTCGGATCGGTTTTGATTCCGCAGTTGTCGTTCCGAAAAAGTACATTTTTGGTGCTTTAAATTGCGCGTATTTTGTATTTCGTTTTTACGATTTTTATACCTTGAGGCGTTTGTTTACTTTTGTTTTTATATGCAAAGCTCACATTAAGCTTTTTATTAACATGGAAAGCATGCAAGTTTTTTAATATTTACTGCAAATGAAGTCAGTAGAAAGGTATTTTTCAATCCCACTTTGAAATTTAAAAGTTGTTTGATTACGAAGAAAATTTTCGTTTTTCGTTTTCTGAAGAAGTAACTTACGGATTTGAAGCCACTACCGAACGGAATGGTATTCTGTGGCATGGCTGAATAGCTGTGTTCGTTTACTCGGAATTCTTACTACTTTTACTACAATTGGAAAAATTTGTTTACTTTTTGTATTGAAAAGTTCCAGCTGTGGTAAAAGTAGTAAATTGTACTAAGTCTCGGTTCACACTGTAAAAGTTTTCTTTCAGAAAGTCTTACAGCATGTTTCCAGAACCCAATACGCCTATATTACGCGTAAAAATATTGACGTCAATCATGTTTGCGGTGTTATATCGGGAATGTCATTATCCATTTGTGAAAAACGTAATACTTGTCATATTTTTTTGGTGTTTAGAAGACGGAAAGTGACGTCAATGATACCAAAAACAGCCAATTAAAAATTACCATTCGTCTTAACAATTAAATGTTAAAATAACATCACTTTCACATCAAAAACTGGAAAACTAACCATTATTTGAAGTAAGAAACTTTATTTCAATTATTTGTGTTGAGCTATATACCATATAATTGTATTTATATGCAAAATGAAAATCTTTAGCTAAAATCTATTTCTTTTGTTTACAAGCAAAAGCTTTTAGTAGTGTGCGCCATTAAAAGGGTTACCATTATTTGGATAAAAAACAATAACTTTGTATGAGAAAAAGTAAACAAATAAAATTTATTGTAGATGGGCAACTCTATATGCGCGAAACTACGTAAGTCGAGACGAAAAGTAAGGTACGTCCTCGATAGACGCAAATTGTTACGTAATTGTCCATATGCCACTCGCGTACGTTTTGATTGCAACGCGTTCTGTGAACATGCTGTTAGTCTCGGTTCACACTGTGAAAGTCTTCTTTCAGAAGGGGGAGAGAGGAATGGGAAGGGGTACACTGTTTCATGTTCTTTGAAATTCTCTTGTGTGTTGTAATTCGTAATTATCAACCTGAAGTTGGCTGTAGCTTTATTTTATATTTTCTTTTACTTTTCTTTAATGGTGGTGACAGCAAAAATTTGTGTACAAAAAATAATATAATTGTATAAAAACTTCCATACTATATACCAAGTTAAAAACATAAATTTATTTACAAAAAGTGAAATTAAAAAAGGAAAAACTAAAGAAATAGAGTAGAAAGTAAAAAAAACAAAAAATGGCCCAAAGATGGAAGCGTGAAACTATTGAAAAATTAATAATTTGTTTGCAGCAATAGCCTTGCCTATATAATGTAAAATCAAAAGAGTACTTATAGTATGATTCCACCGGCATGATTTCGACAAATCATGGTGTTTTGAGCAAATTATGTTGATTTATACATGATTTACCATTCATTTTGCATACGAGCAAATTACCACAAAGTGGGTGATTTATTTTAAAATATGTCGAAAATACTATTTTTCGAACTGTATTTATCTATACAACCCTGCGTTGCTTTTAAAATTACAAACTCCATCCCTGGGTCATCCTTCAATTGTGATTGACAATTTCGAAATAATGACATTAAAGAATATTTAATTAATTTTAAATGTCAAACTATTTATGGAAAAAATTTAATTACAGCTGCTGCGCACACCTTATAAAGTTAGTGCATCATTTGACTACGAAAATTCGAACACCAAATCACTCACAAGCTCGGTGGATACAGTTCGAAGTTATTTACCTAAATCTACGTAATTTAAAGTTGGTGGAAACATACTATTAGACCGAATAAAGAAGGCCCAGGCGTGGAACAACATAATGGAAGAGTTATTGAAGGATGATAACAGTCTCAATGCCCAAGAAATTAAACGCAAGTGGAGGAATTTGCGAGTACAGTTTATGCAGGAACAGAGACTGATGAATAACTCGAAAAAAGTGGGGCAGGAACGGTAGATATTTATGTCCCAAAGCTCTGGTGCTATGGCCAGTTGTGCTTCCTCAAAACGCACGTCGAAGTAAGGTCAAGTAAAGACAATATCGAGGTATGTATGCTTTGAATTCAAGAATTACCCAAAATGGTTTAATTTGTTATGTTTTCATTTATTTTAGACAGCAAGCACAGAAAACACCATACCCGACTTTGGGGAAGAAGGCAATTTAAGCCAAGACCCCCTAAGAAAAAACATAAGGTAATTTTTGTGTCTAGGTATAGTGAAAAAATATTAATATAATATTTAAAGTGTGTATGGGTCAAAAACGTTAATATTATGTATAAAAGTATACATAATATTAGAATGCAATCAATTCCTTCCGCAATGACCTCAACAATTTCCAAACATTTCTAACTGGCAGAAAAGAGAAAAATTGCCTGGTTAGGAAACCCGTCACTCGAATAACTACCTTGACGTGGTGTGGCGGCTTAAGTACAGGCTATGATCTCTGTTTTCAACTCAGGTGCTATGACGACTTGTCTCTCATGGCTTCTGAGTTGAAGATGGACGGTCTCTTGCTCCCTACTCATTCTTACCATAATTACTTTCCTCTTATGGTAAGTCAGAGTAGAGGGCAAATGGTCTCTGCCTTCTACTCAGGGGCTTTGATGACTTGTCTCTCAGGGCTACCTGAACGGAAGACGGATGACTCAAAAGTTTGTACACTAAAGGTTATCCAACCCTTAAGCCGAGGTGTTAAGTAACCCGTGCCTATCGGATTTTCGCACTCAGGGGTAAAAGACTGTGTTAGAACGGAGCTTTGCTGATACCTGGGCACCTCAGCAAGGAGAGAAACGCCCTTACCACGTTAACGGAGGCTATGACGTGGTCGATTTTCCCTTCCCCTACACTCGTGGGAACTAAATGGAAATTTCAAATAAAAATTCAAAAGACGAAACAACAACAGCGACGAACGTGGAATTGCGCGGAAACAACAACAAAAAGGACGAGACGGCGACAGCTATTGATGGTGAAACCAGGTCAAGCGAACCTTAGTACTAATTCTAGTACTAGCACTACTGGTTTCAGAACTAAACAAACTGCAGGAGGCGGTCACCTTAAAATCGTCGAATGCGGAAAAGCTGCTCTCCAAAAGGTCAGCGATAAACGCAGCGAGATACCCCTGGATTTCAAACCAAGTACCTCGAAAGCTGCTAAAGCCCGGGCCTTAACGGCCAAAATCCCATTTTCGGGTGCTGTCCGAGCCAAAACAGGTAAGGCTGCTACCCAAGTGCCAATTGTGTGCAAGGGAACTGCGAGCAAATCCTCGCGTCCCCGAGTTCCACCTCCCCTGCCAGCAAAGGAACTGCGAACAATTCTTCGAGTTCTGGAGCTGTGCATCCCATCAGCGACAGCAATGGTACTGTGAATAAGTCTTCGCGTCCCCAAGCATCGCTTGGTAGTCAAGCAAGGGAGCTGCGAACAAGTTTTCGGGTTCCCAGGCTGCACCTCCATCGTCCAAAGGGCACACAATTCCCTCTAGACGGGATTTTCTGTGGCAGCGCGCCGCCGAAAAAGTGTTGGATAGGTTAGGCAAAAAGCCGGCCGATTCCCTAACAAAAGAAGAGACAGACATCTTTGTTAAAAAGGGCTAAGGCAACTTTAGCTGAAATGAAAAATCCTTCCCTCACGCCTAAGGGCGTGCCTAAACGGCAACGTTCTGAGGAGGAGGCATAGTTGCAAAATCAGCAGCCCGCAAAGAAAAATACCATACCCCAAAGATCACTTGACAGATCATACAGTGAAGTTGCTAAAGGCCAACTTGTTATGGCTGTCATAGATCGGGGTAACGCGGACTGTGCGCGGATAGTGCGGCGGAAAATGATGGGGGTACTTGGTCGTGTTATCCAAAACAACCCAGGTCACCACCCGCAATGTGAGGCCGCCGGTTGGTTTAGAGGTCGGGTGAAGCTTATAGCCTGCGCAAATGAGCGATCTGTCCTGCTTTTAAAGCAGGCGATCGCCCTTTTGACTGACCTATGGGAGGCCGCTAGTCTCGACGTGATTCCTCCTAAGGATATTCCACGCCGGCCTAGGGCGCTTGTCCGCGTACCCGACACTCCGTCCAGCAAGAAGGAGATACTTGAACTCCTGCAGCTTGGAAATCCCGACATACCTACCCATGACTGGCAGGTAGTCAGGGTCTCCGAAACTGCAGGTTTCTCAAGAAACCAGGAGTCCTTGGCACCGCTTTGTGAGAAACGGGGGAAGATGTACTACGGCTTTGGAGTAATCTTCCTCAGAATCTATCGAGGTGATGACAAGGGCTGTCTGGTTGAGGAAGAATGTGATCCGAAACCGGAAATTACCACAGATGATATGTCAACTGAGGAGACTGCTAGTCTAATGTCCTACGAGGACACTGTCTCCAACTCTGAGTTGGTGGGAGAATTCTTCGGGAACCTAGGCGAAGCAGTTGACGAGGACGCCCTCTTGGACTCGGACCAGGAGGACGCCAACGTTACAATCGTAAATGGCTAGGCGCGGGCATGGTGAAGGCGACGCAAGTCAATCTTCACCGTTCCAAAGTAGCTTCGGCTGCGGCGGTCCTCCGGATGGCTGAGAGAAGGGAGGAGCTTATGCTGGTACAGGAACCCTGTACACACCAGAACAGGGTCTGCAGACTAGCCATGAAAGGCTACAGGCTAATACACGCAAATGATCCAGGTAAGATCAGATTGTGCATTTTAGCCAAAAGCGACTTGAACATCTTCTTCCTCTCTGATTTCAGTGATGAAGATACTGTAGCTGTAGCCTGGGAGACCGGAACAAATACCACCATACTGGTCTCCAGCTACATGGC
This sequence comes from Panzeria rudis, assembly GCA_956483635.1. Taxonomy (NCBI): domain Eukaryota; kingdom Metazoa; phylum Arthropoda; class Insecta; order Diptera; family Tachinidae; genus Panzeria; species Panzeria rudis. Next base: position 60,648,759 of record OY101451.1, read on the forward strand.
GCACGACACCGAATCACCACCACCAAAGATTCGCGAGGTCGTAAGAATGGCGAACAAGAAAAACCTGCCGATAATCATAGGAGCTGATGCAAACGCACATCACGTTATATGGGGCAGCTCGGACTCCAATGCAAGGGGTGAGTCTTTACTTGATTTCATTCTCTGTAGTAACTTAGACGTAGCTAACATCGGCTCAGAACCCACTTTCATGATTATAAATAGAAGGGAGGTTCTTGACATAACGCTAGTAAGCACTAGGCATTCTAACTTAGTTACAGAATGGATGGTCTCAAGTGATTGCTCGTTTTCTGACCATAGATATATTGAATTCATTATGGGGATTCAGGTAGCAAGGGCAATACCCAAGCGAAATAGGAGGAAAACAAATTGGGAGGAACAACGCGAAATCCTATCCGATCTTCTTCCGGATCCACCGGTCATCCAAGATCGGCAAGGCATCGAAACTGCAGTCGGCGTCATAACAGATGCCTTTGAGCTTGCCACATCAGAATCGTGCAGACCTAGTATCGGCAGGGGCAGGATTAAACCACCATGGTGGAATCCTGAAATTGCGAAGGCTCGTCAAGAATCTCGCAGGCTTTTTAACGTGGCTAAGAGTCTTTGGTAAATAAATTTAAAAATTTGATAACAAATGCGAAGCGCAAGTCCTGGAGAACTTTCTGCAGTGCTATAGAGGGTACATCTGAGACCTGTCGACTTTGAAAAATCCTATCAACCAACCGTTTCCCTGGCTGCATCCCCTACACGGGAGAATGCTTGCGCGTTACTTCCAATTGCCACATGCCACAAATCGCCGTAAACAGGGAAAGGCTTATGTGGGCGATAAATAGTTCTGGCCCGTTCAAATCACCGGGTCCGGACGGCATTATATCAGCCGATCTACAGCAAAATGCAGAAATAATTGCGCCATGGCTAATAAGGATATACACACCTCCCCGAAAGACTTCAGACCTATTAGTCTGTCGTCCTTTTTTCTCAAAACCATGAAACGGATCGTCGATCTCCATCTCATAATAGAGATAAATCCGAACCTGCTATCAGCCTCTCAGCACACCTACACCAAAGGCAAATCGGTTGATACTGCGCTCCACTCGCTCGTTGGCTTCGTCGAGAAATCAATGGAGCAGAAGGAATATGCATTGGTGGCCTTCCTAGACATTGAAGGTGCTTTCAACAATATGAAACCAGAGACCATTATAATGGCTCTACGTAGACTGAATATTCATCAGTCGATAATAAGCCTAGTCTGGAATCTACTAACCTATAGGGTTATTGTATCCACTCTGTGGCGGGCTAAAATCTGCAAGGTAGCAACCCGAGGTACTCTGCAGGGAGGGGTTCTATCCCCTCTTCTGTGTAATCTCGCTTTAAACTCTCTGCTTATGGAACTTGATTCCAAGCTGTTTAAAACCGTGGCGTATGCCGACGATATAGCTGTGCCAGTTACTGGAAAATACCCGGATATCCTCTCACAGCGACTGCAGGATTCACTGAGAACTATCAGCAGGTAGACTACAGAAAGTGGTCTCAGTGTTAACCCTCAGAAAATGGATCTCGTACTCTTTACAAAAAGATACAAGATATCATCCTTTCCACTTCCGATTCTAAACGGAATTGAACTTAGGGTGTCTGACAGTGCGAAGTACCTGGGCATATATCTGGACTCGAAAATGTCATGGCACCGTAATGTCCAGTCAAGGGCAAATAAGGCCGCGGTGGCCATATATACATGTAGAAGGGCCATTGGGAGGAACTGGGGAATAAATTTAAAGAACTCAAAATGGATCTTCAACATGGTAATAAAGCCCATACTCACATATGGCGCGCTAGTATGGTGGACTGCATTAGACAAGATCACCTATTGTCGGATCATAGAAAGGATCCTGCGTACATCAGCTTTGATGAATACAGGCGCTCCACGCATCACTCCATCAAAAGCTCTCTTCACAATGTTGCATTGGCTGCCAGCTGACCTCATGGTCAGACAACTGGCCATGAACTCTGCGATCAGGCTCGATGCAGCAGGTGCATAGAAAAAGGCACCCAAGGGACACGCCAACATTTTGGAACTCCTAAACGGTCTGCCGGAAAACATTGATTACTGCACACCTATTCCTCTGCTTGACAAAAGATTTGCCGTGATGCTCTCGGGAATGTCCTCCCCTCATCAGGGGGACGTGCTGGAGATTTACACGGACGGATCTAAATCGGACGTGGAAGTGGGTGGCAGCGTCTTTATTCCCCGTTATCAACAGAGAATTAAGTTTAAGCTACAGGATAAATGTAGCGTGCTACAGGCCGAAATATCAGCCATAAAAAGAGCAGCTAAATGGATGAGGTACTATAGGATATACGACGAGGATATCCAAATTTGTACGGACAGCAAAGCTGCGATCAAGTCTCTATCGGGTGTTTACACGACATCCACTTTGGTGTATGAATGCCGGATGTCTCTAAATGATATAGCGAGACATTCAAACCTAGAGATACTCTGGGTCCCAGGGCATAGCAATGTGCCCGGAAACATTGCTGCGGACGAGTTAGACAAATCCAGGGCTCGAATGAACACTCGAGACACGGATCAAATGATAGGCGTACCGCTTAACTGCTGCAAATCTCATATTCAGCAGGAACTTTTTGGGATCGCGCAGACCAAATGGTCAAACGAGGTCACCTGCTCGATTTCGAGGCTAATATTGCCCCAATATGATTGTAGTAGATCTGCAATCCTGGAGGGGATCCCTCGGGAGCAAATACGCACACTTGTGGTGGTAATAACAGGGCACTGTTTTATTGGTGCGCACGCTAAGAGATTGAATCTACCGTATAATGATTTGTCATAATGAGGAGGAGGAAGAAAATGTAGAGCACCTCCTCTGTCTATGCCCGCCCTATCCGATCAAAGGGTGGCTTCACTAGGCAGCCCGCTTCAGGATCTAGCAGCCTTATCAAACTGCGACATCAGACGAATAAACTCTTTCATTCGATCGTCGGGTTGGTTCAACACTGATCCGAATAGGGAAACGTAGTAAGGGGATTTCTACTTATTTTTCACGTTCCCTCTTTCAGGTAACACAACGGGACCTATAGGGACCCAAGTGGACTGTTTTTTTTAATCTTTAAACTGGCAACCTGTACAACCTAACCTAACCTAGGAAGCCTAGTAGCAACTCAAATGGAAGAAGTGCATTTCGAAGGCCAAGCTAAGGCTGCTTGGCAAATTCAATGTCTTATGCGAAGACTTACTAGTAAGTCTTCGCGAAGTAGCATTTCTGCCTCATCCTCAAAGGATATTTTGAAGCTGTCCATGGAAGGACGGTTTGACGACGAGAACTTCAGTACTTCAGAATAGGTAAACTTGTTTATCATTATTTCCGTTAACCCATTGTATAAATACTAAAATGTAAAACTTGTTTCAGATACATCTATTCTCCTCTGTACAATCCACAACATAGTGGCTGTGGCTCATTACTTAGCTGATTTTGCACATACATTGTATACTAAATGCCCAAGGTAGATTTATTTATCAGGGGCCCATTTCTCAAAACTACAAGTAAAATACACACAAAACAACACTTTACAAATTCTATTGTTGTTTTGTGTGTATTTTACTTGTAGATTTGAAACTTGTACTTTTTGAGAAACGTTGCCCAGGTAGTCGCAGTTCCATGAAAATGTACAATTATTAAAACACATACACAACATAGCTTGTGTATTTTGATACAAAATTGACAGCTACAAATAAAAAAAGTAAACAGCTGTGGAATCAATATTACCTGGTAAATAAATCTACCTTGCTAACTGCCTGTCCCACAATGTCGACAAAAAAATTCTTTCCCATATTTACTTACATATGTACATATATTGAAATCAAAAACAAATGTTTTTTATTGTTGTTTTCAATATAAATTATACGAGAAAAATTTCTTGTCGACATTGGGTAGTATGAATAAAAAAAGTAATTGCTTTTTACTTAAACTTTTGTTTTAATACACAAATTTCTGGAAATGATTGAATATAAAAGTAAGATTTTTTTGGTTTTAAAACAAATTTTTAAGTAAAAAGCAAATACGTTTTTTATTCATACTACTCATTGTGAGACAGACAGGCAGTAAAAGTTAAAACTTTTTGTAGAAAAGTACAAACCACAATATAGTGGCTATGAATTACGATTTAATTGTTATTTTCCAAAAAATTTTTTTTTGCTAGCCGAATAAGAATTATTTTTGAGTTTTATTTTTTGATCCTAAAATAATTCTTATTATTACGATTTATTTTTTAGCTCAAAAGTAACGATTATTTTTAATTTTTATTTCTTTGCTCGAAGTAAAAATCAAAACGAAGTAAAAATCAAAACACGTAACATAATATGTCAGATGAGATTGTCAAATTCAATCGCAGAGAAAATTATGTTACGTGTAGACTTAAATTAGTGTAATCTCAATGTAATAGGAATTTTTATGAGATCGTTGTTATAAGAATTCTTATAACAACAATCTTATGAGATGAACTGTCAAAAAACAGATGTACATAAAAATAAAGCAGTGTGCATGTGTAATAATAATAATATATTCCCATCGATCCTATAAGGAGCATAGGGCCTCTCATATAATTATTTGAGGGGTCGTTAATCATAGGATCTCGGATGAGTAGATGATTAGTCTGCTGCATTCCAGTCTGATGATGGGGCTGCCATCTAAGCCTACAGACTGGCTCTTCATAGTACACGTTTATATAAGGAACCGCTTAATGTAAGTACAGACGTTCGCTTGTAGCTGCACCAATTAGGTGAACAAGCGCTAGCCGTTGTTGAGGTATATGTGGTATTGGGGTACATATTAAAAGGCGGTACCCACTCACCTTGTCGATGTTGCGAGGCACAAACATCCGCTGATTGTCCGGGACTGCTTATTTGCGGAGAACCACTTATTCGCAGCTAGCCTTCATATCTAAAGGCCGTTCACTATCCGCAACCTGTGACCCGTCCTGTTGCCTTCAGCTCGGCACCTCTGGGTCCTCAATCCCTAGGTTTTCCGTGCATGTGTGAGTGTTTTTTAAAATAAATGAAAAGCGATGTTTTTGATAAAATTTCTGTGTTAAATAAATGAATAAATGTGTTTAGTTGATTTATACATTTAAATTTGTGTGAAAAATTAAAAATAAAACAACTAATTATGCAAAAGTGGTACATGTTAACTCGATGAGCATTTGCATAAAATGAAATCTTATCGGAAAAGTAAAATTACGTCTTCCCCTAATATGAGATTCAGAGAAAATTCGACATTTTGTTTTTAGTATTCTGCCGACGTTTTCTCTCATGTTATCTAAAAGTTAATGTCTCGTGAAGACGCTGTGTAAAATAATGTAAATCAAGAAATAATAAAAATCGAGAAATCGCTAAAAAATAAAAACTAAAAATAATCGTTATTTTTGAGCTAAAAAATACACTTTTTTGAATATACACAAGACAAAATTTTCGGTTTTAAATCGTTTCGTTTTTAAAATCGACTATCATCACACACCTGATTAAAATACAAATTTAAATGTAAATTTAATAATAAAATGAGCCAACTCAAACTGAATGTCATATTTTTTATTTTCTAAAATCATGAAAATTTTCCATATAAAGTTTTGAAATATATGGAATTGGCTCAATGTAACTTTAGTATTAAAATTTAATTTAGTACGAACATTAATATTAAATGTACTATATCATTAGGGGCGCCTTATTTTGCAAAAATTCGATTTCTACCTGTCTCACCCCCTTGTTTGTTAATTTCACAAAAAAGTTTTGTAGAACGAAACTGTTGCTTGTGAGGTTTGCAACATTTTATATCCCAACAACTTTTCTATAAATCTAATAGTTAAAAAAATAAATACAAAATTTTGAAGAACCATTAGCTTATTTTAATGCTTAGTTTGTGCTTTAAGTTTTCATGAGCTAGGAGGGCGAGTAAAGCATTAAAATAATCTAATGAGGTTTTTTTCTAGCGATAACTAACTAATGATAAGTTTTTTCGTTTCGTTTTTATACCTATTATATGTAAAAAAAGTACACACACATACATTGTATTTATATACAAATAAAATTTTGCTAATAAATGAATTAAAAGAGCATCAACACAGTGGTTTTAATTGCAAAATAATCCATATAAAAATAGTTATGTATATGCAAATTAAATAAAATCATCGTTCATAATAAGTTTTTAAAATTTTTAGTCAAACCTCTTTTCATCATATTAAAAAATCATTTATGTCAATTTTGGGAATAAGATTTGCGTATATTTTGTTTTTTTAGAAACGTACATTGAAAATAAACTTTTTTAAGGATAAGTATGTATATATATTAAAGTTATTTTCGTACATTGAACATAAACATTTTCAAAGATACATACCGTAATATAACGATACATTTATATAAATTAAGGCCCTAATTGTGTAAATCACATCACCGAAGTGAAATTTATATTAAAGCAAAAACATTTTGTTTTTGTTTTTCATACAAATTCTTCACCAAACAAATGCATAGAAAATCTACTGTTACTTTACCTTCCAAAAATTTTATAATTTGTATGAAAAATAAAACTAATTTATAAAATATTTGAAATATTGTTTTTGTTCTCTATATAAATTTCACTTAGTTGACTTGATTTACACAATTAGTGCCTAAATATTTTCCAAATTGAAAAGTTTGATAATAATTTTAAAACTGTTTGAAAAGATTTATTATATTTATGGTTAAAGATATTAAAATTTTTTCATGAAGGATCTTTATTTTTGAAAATAAATTTGTATCAATATTTTATTTCAATGAAAATAAATTTTACTCAACAAAGATATTTAAATTAGGGATGTAACGAATACCGATACCGATACCGATATATCGGCGATACTTCAGATTTTCCGATACATCGGTATCGGCGATATTTTACTGCCGATACGACGATACTTTTAAACATTTTTTCAGAGTTTTTTTAACAAATAATTTATTTTTGTTCGATTTTACCATGAATTGAATACACTTCGTTATTTTTTAAATCTTATTAATATCAATTTTAAAAATTAATAATATTTTATGCTGTTATTTTGTAAAAAAATTATTTATTTTTTGTTAATTTTACCATGAATTCAAATTCAAGCCGTTGTTTTTTAAATCTTATTCCAGCAAAAAAGAGATACTCCAAAGAAGTCATGAAAATGTAAAATCTGGAAGTATTGCAAATTTGGATAATTTCTAAAGGTGTGTTCTCACTATGTGTATTTGCCATATGGAATGTAACATTTTCACATGGTAAATTTGTACATATAGTCTGAACCTCTTCAAACAATAGCCTGTGTTATTTCTCTGTGTACAGTACACATGATTTAGAACGAGTTCTATTTTGAAGTGACAAAGTATCTGACATCAGCTGGTTTTTAATAAAGCAATTGTTTGCGAACGGGAAAATGAGATAAAATAATTTTTAAATTAATAAAGTATTAAATTAAATAAAACAAGTGTAAAATTAAATAAAAGAAGTATATATAACAATAAAATATGTATAACCACTCGGCTGTTTTATGATTGTTTTGCTTTATAGGTTATGTCAAATGTATGTAACATACCAACAGGTGAACACAAATATTATAAACCTTATGTAAACCTCAAATTTTGACATACAAATGAAATCACATGTGTATAAAAAAGTGGCATTGCATAAGATAAATACACATAGTGAGAACACAGCTTAATTAGTTTTACATATCCTTGCCCTTGCAAGAAGTTCTGTTTTTCGATTACCAATCACCGAATTGGAAGCGATGCTAGGACAAATTTCTTTTTCGGTATTCTATAATGATTTTTCCTTGAGGAAAAGTATAAATAAGTACCCATTTTCACAATTTTTTTATGCGAATTTAAGTATTTTCATGTAAATTTAAGTGAATAAATATAAACTTAGAAGTCTTTTAATAATTAAGCTATTAAGTTATTTAGATGAATATTAGTTGATAAATTTCCTTTAAAAAAATCGATTTTTTTAAAAAGCATGGCGAGTATTTTTTTTAAATTATAAAGGAATTAAACAATTTTTCTTGCTTTTCTACTAATTATCTGCATATTTTTAATATAGATTTGTTGGAAGCAAAGAAAATATAGCTCCTTAAAAATTACTTCCAATGTTTTATCAATTTTAAATATTCCCTCTTATAATGTAATTTTGTATAATAAAAAATTGCACTTGAGTTTTGTTAATCTAAACTTAAACTCAATTTCAATATTCGTATCGGAATCGGTATCGGCGATATTTATTTTTAAATATCGGTATCGGTATCGGATCGGCAAAACGGCGTATCGTTACATCCCTAATTTAAATACAGATATAAATATAGCGCGTAAATCGCTTAACAATTATTTTAACCAATCCAGTTTACCTTCATTATTAAAGTATGACGTAAACTGTTGTCTAATGGCTTCTGCCTCACCTTTCCGTGGATTGTAGACGCTACTTAAATTGTCATGATTTTCGGTCGGGAATAATTGATTACAATTTTGCGTATACGTTTCATCATTTTGTAATAAAAATTATGTAATGTAACACAAGCAAAGGTAATTATTTCTACCTTTTCCGCTTTTAAATTCATTGGCGTCAAGAAAACTCTGAATCTATTAGCTAACATACCAAAAGCATGTTCTACCACATGCCTTGCTCGGGAGATTCGTGCGTTAAAAATTTGCTTTTCCTGTGAGTTGGTGTGGTACGGTTATGGTTTCATCGAGTGTACCTGCATAAGAAAAGCATCGTCTCCAACTACTACATATGGAAGATGACGATCTTTACCTAGCATAGCATCAGGAGGTATCTCTTTAGCTTCTTGGAGAACTGTTCTTAAACGGCTTTGAAGAAAGATGCCGGCATCGTTATTGCGGCCATTGCACCCGATGTCAACAAAACAAATTTGCAGTTGGCATCGACTAATGCCATCAAAACTATGCTATTGGTTCCTTTATAATTATGAAAAAAACCCCGTCTTTGCGCGATGACCGAAAACTTATATGTTTTCCGTCCAAAGCTCCTAGGCAATTTGGGAATTGCCACTTGATGGTAAATTCCCTGGCTATGGCCTCCCATTCGGATGGATTCCTTGGAAACTATTAAAGTAGAAAATTTAAACATATGTATATCTTCACAGAAAATGCAAAAAGCGGTATCTGACATTTAAAAAGTTTAACAAGAGAATCATAAAAATTGTTTAAATTAAAAAATATATTGGCAATTAGTGCAAAATTTTACAATAAATATATAAATTTGTTGGGCCTTTTTTACTTGTATTGTAAGATTTTGCTTTAATTGTCAATATATTTTTCATTTAAACAAGTTTTATGCTTCTCCTGTAAAACTTTTAATATGTTAGTTAGAGCTTTTTGCATTTTCTGTGACGATATGTACATATGTAAATCTTTACCAAATACATAATGAGCCAATTCAAACTGAATTTCACAGTTTGTTCTTTTAAAATTTAAAAACTAAAATTTAAAACAATAAAATTTATGAAATTATGAACTTGGCTGATTATAATTAAGTGGTACGACTTTTTTTAAGTATATATGCAAAAGGTCAAATCATTATGTTAAAAAAATTCGCAGGAGATAAAAAAAACTTAATAAAAGCCAACTATTGTGATTATAAAAACGATGTTTTCTGAGTAATATCATTAATAAAGTCTACAATAATAATGCTATCCTCAAAAACCATTTTTATCATAAATAAAAAATTTCCGAACGTGTGAACAGTTGGTATTATGAATAAAATGTGATGTGAAGATTTCCGAAGTTTAAATTTTTAAACTTTGAAAAAAATTGTTTTTGAATTTGTTTGCTTTCAAAAAACTTCACACAAATGTTTTTAAATTCAGGTATGTTATTTTATTCACATTGAATTCATGATACGAAACGAAAATCCATGTGAAAAAAAATTTATTCGAAAAAGGCTGATAATTTATTTTAAACAGTATTGTTCAATATTTAGCGAATTAAAGTTTTTTCGTTTCCCTGAAAACTAAAACTCGATATGAACATATGTATGTATGTTTACAATACATACCTTCAAGTACGTTCCTTTCAGACTTCTCCAAATGGCTTCGCAGACTGCGGAACTATGCCAGAAATAGCCGATCTTGACACTCTAGTTTGGTAGTCAATGCTTCGGAACGTCTCCCCTACAGAATTTAAGCGTTATTTCGAATTTGGTGGTATTAAAATCAACTTCAATTCTTTCCTCATCGTCGTATCACAGCTGGAAATATCCTTATCTATAAGGTTCAATAGGAATTCAAATTGAGACTTGGACATTCTCAAGTAATTCCTATATGACGATTCGTCACTCAACAAAAGTTCATTTGATGAAAACGAAAAGGATCTGCGCTTGGCTCTAGCTAGTCTCCATTTTTGTCTATTTATATTTGGCAAGTAGGTTGCTTTGTTGCATAAATCTACTAAACCTGCGAAAATACTGCTTAAGGCCATGATTCACTATCCTACACAGTCGCGCGATCCGCCAAATATGACATGTATGCTAAACAAGTATGGTAGTGTGGACTAAAAATGCAACTGTGTGAAAAATTTTTTTGGCAAGCCACGCGATTTAAAAAAATATATGAAAATTTTCATAAAATGATAGTTTCCATACGATCATGTGAATACACTAAGCAAACAGATGTTTTTGCATCATTTTTTTATAATGGTGTGGCACCTACAACGCCATTTTGAAACGATTTTTTAAAGTCTGTCAGACTTCTGTAAAATTTTCCTTTGAATGAATCGTGCGATCTTGTAGGATAGTGAATGAGGGCCTTTACAAATTAATGTTTTTTCACTATCATCTATATCAATAGGTCTGTTCATTTACTTTCCTAGCAGAAACTAGCAACGAGAGAGTAAAGCAGAAATTTGTAAAATTACTCTCCCAGATATGAAAAAGTAAATGAACGCTTTGTCTATGCCCATACGAGTCAACTTTAGCTGCGCAACTTTTGAGTATATGGGAGAGAGGTGAGATGATAGGGAAGGGGTACACTGCTTCATGTACATGCAACTCTCCTTTGTTTTCTTCTTCTTATATTATGTCTATGTCCATACGAGTCAACTTTTGCTGCGCAACTTTTGAGTATATGGGAGAGAGAGGTGGGAAGATAGGGAAGGGGTACACTGCTTCATGTACATGCAACTCTCTTTTGTTTTCTTTTTCGTAATATTAAGTCTATGTCCATACGAGTCAAATTTTGCTGCGCAACTTTTGAGTATATGGGACAGAGAGGTGGGAAGATAGGGAAGGGGTACACTGCTTTATGTACATGCAACTCTCTTCTGTTTTCTTCTTCGTAATATTAAGCAACAACAAATGCTATATAAAAAAAACAAAAGCTGCGCAACAAAAATTCCATTATATGGACACGAATGCAGCTTCAAAGAAAATTTAAGAAAGTTGCATACTTTACTAGCAAAAATTTGCAAGTAACACAATAAACAGTTTGTACACCCAAAAAATTTTACATTAGCTGTTAGTAATTTGTATGAAAAGTTAGACATCTCGTAAAAAATTATGAACATTTTATAATTTTGAGGTACATGAACACAACTTGGGATAAAAAAGTGTTAAATATTTCGAGTGTAACCTTTATGATTTAGCCTTAAGGTTGAACATTTTCTACCACCCAATTCAAGCGTTTTAAACTCTTTTAACGGCCACTGCTGCAGTCAAATTAAAGAAAAATATCCAATCTTACCGTATTTAATATTTTTGACTTCTCAAAAAGTAATAATTTCTTAATAATTCATTAAAATTAGAAAAAGTTAACTTTTTCATGAATTTTTCAAACATTTATTTTGTAAACAAAAGATATAAACAGCTGTTTGGCTTAAACATACTCTTCTCTTCTTCTTTTTCTTTCGATTAGGTTTTTTTTCAAAATATCATTTTTCGATTCGAGCGTAACTGAATGCGGGAACGTAATCGAAACGCAGAATAAGGGTTATTGTTTTCGTGAAGTTAATTTTTTTTGAACTCTCGTTCATTGTAACAGTGAATTATCTCCCTGTAATTAAATTTCGAGAAAACGAGCCTTTTATAGTGAATATTCTGCAGTTTTACTTCGGCGAGTAAACAAGTAACGCAATCTATGGGGTTTCGGTGCAAATATTGGAGTTGCTTCACTGACTAAATGTGATACTATTCTACAAAAGTATGTATTTATTAAATATATGGAGTTACCCCACTTTTACAATAAACGACATATATTTCTCAACTTATTTGATACAAGTTTTCTATGGGGGTGTGCCAAACGGTAGCAAAGTACCAAGGTAGATTGAACAGGTACCACTACAAGAACAGCTGTAAATTTGAGAATGTGTGCGTCTCACAGACAATAGATTTTGACACATGCCTGGGATTGTTCTATCAACAACGGGCATGTGTTAGTAAATTTCTGGGGTATTTCTACTAACAAAATACATGTGCTTTTTGGTGTTGTATTTGTTTTAGTTATGGTGGTACCTGTAATGAATATGCCTTGCAAAGTACTATTGTAAGTAAATTTTTGACACTTCTGAGGTAAATAAAATTTACCCGCGAGAAGATAACAAACTTTTGAACAAACTTTTTCCACTCAATTGAAAGACTGAGAGAGCAAACCTGCTAAATTTGTAGGAATTGAGTGTGTCCTCTTGAGGTTCTTAAAACGTGCTGCCAGACATACATATATGTACTCAGACGAACTGCCAGTCAAAACTGATACAATATCGTCAAAGTTTGTTTATGAAATCGTCAAAATGACTCAAAAAATGTTACATATATTTTGAAAATATTTAATATTTTCTACATCATTTTTACTAACATTTGCTTAAATGTTATTATATAACATCATAGATCTATTGATTTTGTAATATTTTGTTGTACAAACAATTGATGAAAATCATTTAAAAATTTACTAACGCTGCAGTCACACGTTCAAGTTTTGCTTTCCAGTTTTTTACATATGGGCATTTCAAGGGAAAAGTCAACTTTTCGTAACGTAACGGCAATAAGTAATTAAGCAGTACTTCAAAGGAAACTAAATTTTTTACTTCTTTGTACAATTATTGTAGGTCGTAAGTAGCTCTACATTTAGTAAAATTTGATGAAAAATCAAACGAGTATGTTACTCTACGAAAAATGACTAAAAATTACCCATTTTCGCAACTTGTTTCTTTTTATGCGAATTTAAGCGCAAAACTGTGCTTTCGTGTAAATTTAAGTGAATAAACATAAACTTTTTGAAGAATAATAGTTCATAAATGTCCTTTAAAAATTTGATTTCAAAAGCATGCTGTGTATTTTTTAAAATTATATATGAATAACAACTTTTTTGTAAGACTTGAATAAATTTTTACTTGCTTTTTAATATAGATTCTTTGGAAGCAATGAAAATGAAGTTCCTTAAAAATGGCTCCAAATTTTTTTACTGGGTTATATCAATTTTAAATATTAATGATCTCTTACACTGTACATTTGAATAGTAAAAAAAATATTTTCCTTGAATGTTGTTAATTTAAACTTGAATTCAATTTCAACATTCGTATCGGTATCGCTGATATATATTTTTGAGTATCGGTATCGTATCGGCAAAAAAGCATATCGTTACATCCCTAGATAAAACCTTTATGGGCAGCAAAGTTTTTCTCAATATTTTGTATAATATGTGTGATAAAATTCTTTTTAATAAAAAAATCTTATTCAAAAACGTTTTTTAAAATTGCTTCGTTTTCGAAATCGATTTTCATCACATACCTGTAAGGCTCGCCGCCAACTTTTTTATATAATAGTCTCGTGTTATTTTTATATTTTCTTTGACGTATGATATTTTTCTTTTCATTTTTGTCATCTAGGCTAAACTAGATTCGTTCCGTCAAACTCAAGGGAAAAAGAACAGAGAAATTATATTAGAAGTGTTTATTGGATCCGTGGAAAATGGGCCACACTGAAAAATAAAAACAGTCCCAGAAATAGTGTAGCGATTACTTACAATATGGTTGAAGATAGGTCAGAAATGATCTGACAGCCCTGTTTTTAAGTTTAAGGAGACTTTGCAGAAGTCTGGTAGCATTATTTGCAGCCTAGCTAAAAAAACTTGGCTTCACTTCAAATAAAAATGCACAGTTGTATGAGGTAGCCTTATTCGCCCAGATAATATTCAACTGCCTTACCTCTGCTGTCAAACTCCATATAAAAAAAATGAAAGTTCAACCCGAACTGTCAAAGTACAAATAAAAATAATCCTGCTCAATTTTGTATACATGTTGATTTGTTTCTGTTCCAAATAGTAATATATGGAGCAGAAAGCAGCAGAATTCATCAAGGTAAGTACATACAAATTAAATATTAACAGCCAAATTCATAAAAATTCTTATTTTAGGTTTAAGACTCACAATTGTTATTGAACAGTTTCACGATAAAAACATTGTGTGTTTTACTCTGCAGTTACACGTTCAACAAAATGCTTTCAAGTTGATCACACGTATTGCTTGTTAAAACTACTTTAAATTGACGCTATGACGTAGGCTGTAAGCAACTTGATAGTCAATTTTGTTTTCAAGATGCCGTCGTCTAGGAATCAACCCGGTTATAACGAATTCTCGGTTGTAACGATCTAAGTCTAAAGTGCCGAAGTTTCGGTTGCCATTTTCATACAAAAATAATTCGTAATAGCGAATTCGTAGTTAACGAGTCCTCGTTTGTATCGAACTACGCTTATTACGAACTTGTCATAGAGCGGTTTTTTTTGCTGTTTGCACAAAGTTCGTTATAGCCGAGTCTTTCTGTAATGTACTTACAATAATAGAGATCAGCTGTTTAAATTGAACGAAAAATTGAAACAAATCTTGAAAGCAAAATTGAAATCAAGTTGGTAGTCAATTTCCAATTATGTGAGTGTGTTAGTAAAAAAGTGTGAATGTATTGAAACTTGAAACAAAACTTGAACGTGTAACCTCCAAATTAAGGAAATTTAGATTTCGATACTGGCAACACCACCATGTTTTGTAGTTAGTGTTGTAATAAAAAGAATATGATTTCATCTGGATATTGAAATAAACGAATAGCTTTTTATTGCTTTCGTGTAAGTTAAGATTTTTTGAACTCTCTTTATAATATATTTCTCAACTTATTTAACACAAGTTTTCTATGAAGTAAAAGCAAAAAAGAGAAATGATTACAAAAGAGTTCACACGAATCTTTTAATCATGTATGAAAAAGGTACTCGAATAACGAGCCTATTTTCATTTGTGTTGATTGTTTCTACATCACTAACACTTCTTTTTGCTTTTATGTGTTTTGATGGTGTTTTTTTTTTGCTAATTTTGTTGCGAATTTTGTTTAACTTAAATAATTAAGTGACATATTCTATCAAATTTAAAAAACATACGTTAACGCTTATAGTTAAGACTTCAAGCTTTAATTTAAAGCATATCATGTATTCCTGTGTGCTAAATTTGCAAAGATATTTGAATTGAAATTGATGATGATGTATATCGATGATATGAATTTATTGAAGGTTTATAGTAGGTGCATACCATCTTTAAACCTATTTTAAAATTTTCATGTAATATACATTTTTGAATGCAATTTTATGAAATTTTGCTTAAAAGTAGTCTATTGCCCTGTTTTAAATATTTATGAATATGGCTGTAAGTATTTTATTAAAGTCTGAGTGTCATTGTTGTTATATAAATTTTATAATGATATATTTTACTAAACTTATTTTATTTATAGGCGATTATACTGAAGGAAGGAAGCGAATTGAAGTAAGTTTTAATGAAATTTTATTCAGATATTTTGTACATCAAATTATTTATAGGCGACTTTACTACTGAAGAAAGGAAGTGAAAAGTATAAAAGTAAGTATTAATAAAACTAGTTATATATGTAGTGATAAACTTTTACTTGGAATATTATTTATTTGCAGCGCAATACATACGTACATATATTCTGAACAACCTCGAAAGGAATGAAGAAGCAATCATGCAGGTAGCTAAAACGTAGGGCTGGCTGAGTTCCAAAACATCAAAATACATTGTAGTGATGCAAAATCGTACTTGCTTTGTTTTTGTAAACAAAGTAAAGTCGCATCACTACAATGTATTTTGAATTCACCCGCTATGTACTATTTTAATTTTACGCGGCAGTCACACGTTTAAGTTTGCTTTTAATCAGTTGTTTTCTTGACTGTAAATTGAAACAGGCAACTTGATAAAGAAATTGAAAGTAAGTTCGCATCAACTTTAAAAAAGTGTGAGTGATTAAAACTTGAAACAAAACTTAAACGTGTGAACCCCATCCAACTTAATTAAAAAAAACGCTAGCCTATGTACATATGTATGTACATATCGTTACCTAAAATGCAGAATAACGTAACATCACATTTCATAAGTTTACTGGAGAAGCAAAAAACGTAAAATGAAAAATATTTGAGATATAACATAATATTTTGATATACATATGAGTTAAAAAAACGATAACCGATCTATTTTTTATTTTATATATGAGTTAAAAAAACGGTAACCGATCAATTTTTAAATAAAAAATATTTTTATTATTATTTTTAAGTAGTGTGTTACGTTATTTTGAATTGTAAATTTCTGAAACAAAACGACGTATCATCAATGAAAGTATCGCTCGTATAATAGCTTCATTCAGTGTGTAAGTAAATTTAAAAAATTTAAATGCGAAAATTTCGCCCTTTTTGCTTTTCTTTGTTTATTTGTTCATGCTTACTGGTTTTTACACAAAAAAAAATTGGACGTTTTGCACACCAACCAAATGACCTGGGCTTATTTTCGTTGTTAAAAAAAATAAAAAAAATATTCAAAATGCCATTATATGTACGTCTTTTTGAACTTTTATTATAAAATCGTTCTTTTTCAATCCACATTCATAAAATTTTGTAGAGACATGTAGTTTCATCAAAATAATCATAATCCAAAACGCGATTTTCAATTTGATGATATGTATGTACGTTGTTTTGCATTTTAGGTGACTATATACTTGTGAATATATACAGTAGAACTTCTATATACTGAATCCTTTTATAAGTTGAAGCAAGTCGCGTGGCAAAAACGGTAGCAAAATTACATAACTTGAAATCGTCCATAATATCCGGGTAATGGGGATTCAAGTTATAGCTGTTCAAATATACATACTTTTAGTTATTAATTGTATGAAAAGTTATTATTTGTAAGAAAAGTGTGTTTTCTTTGTTTTATTATGATATTATATTTGCTTATTGTATCGACTGTATTATAGCATTAAATAAAGAACATTTAAAGGACAAATAATCCTATAATAAAAAATTTTAAATCCATGAAAATGGTAAATTTAAAGGGGAAATCCTCTTATATGAAATGGTAGATTTAAAGGAGAAATCAATCCTCTTCTAATAAAATATAGTTAAAGTCCATATAAATTTTAAATTTAAAGGATAAATCCCATTATAATAAAAAAATCAAATCCATGAAATGGTAAATTTGAAGGAGAAATCCTCTTATAATAAAATAAAGTTGAAATCCATGAAGATGATAAATTTATAGGAGAAATCCTACTATACTAAAAAATCCATTAATAATGGTAAATTTAGAAAAAATCTTAATAGTATTTTAATATATTAAATTTTAAGAAATGTGTGTGTTTCAATCAATCAAGCAATCAATTAATATAAGTATAAGTAAATTGATTTAAAAAAATTGATTCAATCATGTTTGCTATATTGATTTCATGATTTCAAAATTATATCATACAATCAATTTACAGTTTTGAATGCAATAAAAAAATTAGCAATAATTAGCGTGAAATCATTGCAATCTTTTCCAAGTTTTTTCTCTGAGAATATCTTCATTTTCCGAATGTGGTAAGGCTTCCTTAAACGTTTAATGATGAAACAGAACTCCATCGCAACGTGTTTTCATTAACTTTTTAAATAAAACATTTGGTTTGAGTAAAGAAAAATAAAAAATAAACCGAAAAGGAAAATTTTTAATAAAATTAATGAGAAATTTTGTCGTTTTTGTTATGGGCTTTGTTGCTCTCTGGATGATTTTCGGTTGTCGTTATGGTATTGTTCTGTTTCATCACTTACGTTTGAAAAAAACTTAAAAAATCGCAATTTTTGTCAAACAAATTAATTGGAATATTCCAATAAATAAGCTAACTTTTCGCATTGAAATGCAGAAACAATTTCTACTCACAAATCGAGAAATGATGAAATTTTTTGTTTTACAGTTATGTGAAAGTTTTACGATCAGAGAAATACAGAAACGAGGTACAGAAAAAAGTAAGAGGCTATCAGTAGTGGTCACTTGTTTTTGATAACGAGTAAACAAATGAAATTTTTTGCTTTCGTATTGAGGTGATGTCGCCATTCATAATAGGGGAACTATTTATATATTATATTATTCCGTAAGTAATGTTTTCGATTTATTTAGAAATAAAGAACTTTCATAAGTTATTTTATGTGTTTTTTCAACTTTTAGGAACGGACGATGAAAGGACGGAGGCTGGCGAATTTGGATATAAGAAATATTATTTAAAATTTCTCAAATGTAGAAACTTTGAGAAGCTTTTGTAAGGCAAATGAAAATTTGTTTAAATGTATTATAAATTCTATTAATGAAAATAGAAGCAAACATAACAAAACAAAATCAAATATAATGCAAAAAATTGCAGACGCATTTCTAATGTAGCAACACGCATTTTAGAATCTCGAGAGAGAACAATTACAGGTTTAGAAATGCCTGAAAATGTAGAAAATGATGTTCCATTAGAAAACATTTTATTAGAAGCTCGAGATTTAATAATTTCGAGTTCCAATACACCCGAAAACCCTGAAAATGTTGTTTTATTAGTTGATACTAGTTTATTAGTGATTGAAACAAACTATAATGTAGCAACAAACATTTTAGAAACTCGAGAGAGAACAATTACAGGTTTAGAAATGCCTGAAAATGTAGAATATTAAGTTACATTAGAAAACAATATTTTATTAGAAAATCAAGATTTAATAATTTCGAATTCCAATGTACATTACATGATACTAGTTTATCAGTAATTAACACAAATATGGGGGAAAGCTTTTGAAAATTTTTAAAGTTTTCTAATGGAACAAGCTTTTGTATCAGCTCTGTTATCTGATCTTAATGAAAGTTTGGAAATTATAAATAATTCAGATAAAGATGTAAAAAACTCCGAACATATTGAACAACAAAATAGTTTCGTGTCTGAAAATCTTGATATATATTCTAAATCAATAAGTAGTAATATAGAATTGAAGGAAATTGTGAAAAATATCACTGAAAATATGATAAAAAAAATCAAATGAAGATTTAGTTACAGACTTTGTCATTTGTTTGTGATATAAAAAATAATATTAAAGAAATTTTTGCAAAAAATGAGTCTAATCTTAGTGAAATTAAGACATATTTAAAAGAAATTTTAGCAAAGGGTAAATTTGAAAAAGATTAAAAAATTAGAGAGTCTTCTGCCGCTATTAACCCCTCTGATAAAAAAAAGCCAAATGAAGTCTGTGCTATTAAGGACAATTTCATTCTATTCAAGTTTGATTTACTGTTGTCTGAAGTAAATCATATTATAGATCATGTTAGTTTTGGCTTTTATGATAACTTAGAAACCACCGACTGGAGGTCTTTAATTAATAACGAGCAATTAAGAAATTTTGTTTTAGATGCTTGTCTTTTAGCTGCAATAAAAGAGAGTCGAGTATCTCATTGCTATTGTCTGCCTTGCCAAATTGATAATGTAAATTTTGAAAATATGAATTTTTTACGGAAGAATCATCCTTATATGATATTTATACCTATATTACATTCTTTCCATTATACTTTATGTGTGCTTAAGTTTAAATCTCATGAATTTTTGTACATAAATTCTGTAGAAAGCCAAGGTGAAGGAAAGCGATTATATGCCAATTTTCTCAACACACTTGGCAAAGAAAAGTCTCGATGGCGTTATTGTCCAATAGTCGAAAGAGATACACAAAAATATGAAACAAGCTGTGGCATATTTGTTTTAATGTATGCTTGTAAAATTCTTTAGAACGAGTCTTTAACAAATTTAAGTGACCCCGACGATTTTCGAAAAATTAAAAAAAAATTGCTAATAAAATATCAAGGTGACAAAACTAGATTTTGTGTGCAGTGTGGACATTATAATTCCAAAAACATCAGTTCAATACCCATATGTAAAGACTGTAATTATTATATTTGTGAAAGATGTAAAGAAAGACATTGGATAGGCAATACAAATATTTGTAAACTAATTTCACAAATTGTCTCACGGAGCCATTTCGGACCGGTAGGCCCAAAAGTGTTTGAAAATTTTTGTTCGACATAGTAACTTAACCCGCAAAAACTAATGATGAATATATGTCAAAAATTGTCTCACGGAGCCATTTCGGACCGGTAGGCCCAAAAGTGGTTTGCGTGACTCGAAGTGAAAGTTTTTTTGAAAAAATTTGTTCGACATAGTAACTTAACCCGCAAAAACTAATGAAGCAGAAATGTAGACAAAAGCTTGCTCTACAACACCATATATATCAAAAATGTCTCATGGAGCCATTTCGGACCGCTAGGCCCAAAAGTGGTTTGCGTGACTCGAAGTGAAAGTTTGTTTGAAAAATTTTGTTCGACACAGTAACTTAGCCCGCAAAAACTAATGCTGCAGAAATGTAGACAAAAGCTTGCTCTACAACACCATATATGTCAAAAATTGTCTCACGGAGCCATTTCGGGCCGGTAGGCCCAAAAGTGGTTTGCGTGACTCGAAATGAAAGTTTGTTTGAAAAACTGTGTTTGACATAGTAACTTAACCCGCAAAAACTAATGATGCAGAAATGTAGACAAAGGCTTGCTCTAAAACACCATATATGTCAAAAATTGTCTTACGGAGCCATTTCGGACCGGTAGGCCCAAAAGTGGTTTGCGTGACTCGAAATGAATGTTTGTTTGAAATATTTTGTTTGACATAGTAACTTAACCCGCAAAAACTAATGATGCAGAAATGTAGACAAAAGCTTGCTCTACAACACCACATATGTCAAAAATTTTCTCACGAGGCCATTTTGGACCCGTAGCCCAAAAAGTGCTTTGAGTGATTTTTATATATGCGCTATATATTGAGTTTTGTAAAACAAAAATATTATATAATATATATTATTATATCATTTATTCATTTTACAGTAATATCGATGATATTTTTTAATAAATTTAAAATTTTATTTTAAATATATTAAATAGGCTCAGAGTGTTGAAAATGCATAAAAGTTTGTTGAAAAGGTAAAACGATCAAAAAAGATCCTTAAATTATCAACCAAATATGTGTAGTTGCCATATGACTTAAAAATTTGAGTAAGAACCCCATGCATGAACTTGGCAGCACCTCGAATTTTAGTTTGCACATAAAAAAATACTCATTCAATTGAGCACAAGAGAGGATTATTTTCTCCCTATCTGAGAGAATTGAGTCATTCCGGAAAATATTGTTCAAAAGTTTATTATTTTCACGGAGATATAAAATTTCACTAGCCCAGGGGGCTAGTAGAAATTTTGACACAAGAGATCAATTTTTGACAGGCAGAAATTAGAAGCATGGTATCGTAACAAGGTAAAACCACCACCGTCGTTTTTGGAAATTCGAGCCGTCGCCATATACATCGATCTTTGCGGCTCTTAAATGTAGTTAGACTGTGAAAAATGCGAAAAATTTAATATCATATTTAGGCTTGCCACCCGTACTTTATAATAAAGTACTGTACGTTATTTCGGGTAATTGTACTCTATACTTTAGGACAACAATAAAGTATGCGAAAGTACTCTATTTCGCATGATTTGATTATTTAGAATTCAAAATAGATTCAGATTAAGCAAAGCATACATTACTCCAGTATACTGGCACAGAAAAGTGATGTTGAATCGTGCTCGAAACACATACCATAGAATCATACTGGTGAAATATTAATGTCTTTAAAAATTCTGTACGGATGAGTTGTTGTACCTAGTGCGCACCGCAGTTATTTTGATATTATTTTGAGAATACAAATTTTATGTCAGAAACACTTTACAATATATATTTTGCTCATTTTTCTTAATTTATGAGTAATTTATTCAATTAAATGTGTTTTATCCAGATGTTTGCTCTTTGACAGCTCTTCCCAACTGAGCTAATTTCACCATACACAATACCACAAACTGGTACCAACGGCAAGAAATCAAACTGTTTTACATCGCTATAGCAAAGCCAACACTTGATTGCGCGTGCATACTGGTGTAGTGTAAGGGGTCCTCTATATTAGTCAGTCAGGGTATATATATTTTGACTCTGGGAAGTATATGTAATCTGGAAATAGCCGAAATGAACATTTTTTCTTTACTTTTCTCGTAAGCATATCCTAATCACTCTAAAAATTAGAAACTTTACACATTTTGCTTGTAAAGCAGTGTAATGTTGTTGGCTTGCCTGAAACTAGTCTTAAACTTAAGACCTCGGGCTTGTAGTCAAATGCCAGTCAGCCAAAAAAATTAAACTGTTGTCTTCACCGGAACTGACTAGCGAAATTAACACAAATTTTTTATTATTTATTGGTAAAGACTTAAAGTACCTGAATAAATGGTTTGATTTTAAAAGTACAACTTGTTATTTACAATTAGCAATATATATTTAAAAAGTAATGTTGATGTTTATGGAGAAATTGCTTTATTAGACAAATTTTATGATCAGATATACAGTTCTGAAGGTTTTGCGGAATTATCTACTGCAAGTAAATATTAGCTAGTATTAAAAAAAATTTATGATAAATTATCAAATTTTTATAAAGTTATTTAACGTTTAAGGCCATGTCAGATAAAACTTTTGCTTCGCGTTGCGTTACAGATTCGCTTTGACATCTAAGATGAAATGTACATACTTATACGAAACATGTCACATAAAGCACTTTTAACGCAGCGTGAAGCGAAAAGTTCGGCAACTCTCATCTTTTTGCTTGCTTTGACAATCAGCTGGAATATTTTTCTTTTATTATATTGCCAAACGAAACATATTGCGCGTTTGAATCTGTTTTAATAAGAGGTAAATATGTATGTGGCATTTATTTATTTATAATAAATCGTAAAATAACATAATTGACTTTTATTTTTATAAAAAATATATATATAAATAGCAAAATTATCAACTACTTTTTTGGTAAACGATCAATGTGCGAGCAGAGGGCGAAGCCGATGTAAAATGGTGATCGGCGCCGGCTAAGAACAAATATAGTCGGCGGCTGCTATTAGCCGGCTAAGAGCCGAAAATTTTTCGCCGGCGGCGGCTACCCAAATTTATCGGCTAACGGTCGGCTAACAGAGTATTTCTTGCTTACTTACATACAAGCTATATTTACAACAGGTATACTCGGCCCAATTATAAATAAACTTGCCTTTCTAGACGATTTACTGCCTTATTTATAAAAATAATTTTCATAAGAAATTTTTTTCATATGTTCCAAAACCGAATTAAATATTTTTAAATGCGCATGTTAGTAAATATCCACTTTTTATTATAAAAAATCGGCTTAGCCGCTAGCCGATATTAGCCGCAATAATCGGCGGCGGCTAAGTGATTGTGAAAATCACCGGCGGCGGCTAATAGCCGGCTATTAGCCGACCGGCTTCGTGCTCTGTGCGCGAGTGCTGTCAAAGTTTTCATTGTGTCATACTCCTTTTGCTTTACACTTTTCTATCAAAGTTAGAAACGTCACGCAAAGCGACAAAGTTTTATCTGACACGGCCTTTACTTTCTATTCCTGCCACTCAGCATTCACAGAGAGAGTTTTTCTATAATGAAGGGCAAATGGCGAGACGAAAGAACCAAAGCGTCTCTGAATCTGATAAAAAATGAATTAATTATGTACTCTAATTTAAATATAGACTGTAAAGAGCTGTGCAATTATTTAAAAATTATAATTATGTGATAAAACTTGCGAAAAACAATAAAAAATACGTTTTTAAATATAACAATAAAGAGAAATAAATTGTACTTTATTTTTATGATGTGTACTTTTTTCTTAACCTTTAATAACAATGTACTTTAATTTTTGCAGGGATATAAAAATTTTTACATTCGAGCCTCTACTTTGCGGAAAAAAGTTGAACAGCTGTGCTTATAATATCACCTGTTTAAATACACCTTGAGCTATTCCAAATAGTACATCTATTTCAAGGCGGCCCTATTAGTAAATATGAGCATCAGCTGACTTTACCAAAGTGTCAAACTCTATGTAAAAAAAACTAAACAACAATTTTTATGTATGCATTTAACATGACAGATTGGTAAAGTCCAGTAGTTGTTGCACTAATAAGGCCACTTGGTATTAATACGCTTTGATCTATTTCTTGTTACTAAAAGGGCCAACGACAAAATATTGAGTTTTGAGAAAAATGCAGTTGAAGTTTTCTATATATGTATGTAAGTTCATAGTAACATTGGCTAGCAAAACCGTTATGAAGCTGTTCTGGGTTACATTAGACATTGGCTGTTTCAGCAAAAAAAAAAAAGAGTAAGAAGAGAAACCTTATGCAATGAACATGGTAGAATAATATACAAGGTAGCCGCATAACTAATACAAATGTACATTTGAGGTCCGAAATGTCAAACATTAATAGAGAGTGTATGTGTGTGTTTGTATAATAGAAGCGCCAAACCTACGTGTTGTATTGTGTGTGCAACGCAGTTATTTCACATATACACAACATTTGATAGTTCGTACCACGAAAACAAAATAATCAGCTGGCGTTCCAGAGCTACCTTGTGTATTATTTCACCATGGCAATGACTAACTCAAGACAGCGAAATATTGACATTGGCCCTTTTAGCAGCGTTGTGAACTTTTAAGCTGAAAGTCCATAACACGCGTTACACACGGTAACGCGTTATAAGCGGCTGTCAAAAAAGTAGAATCAGTGTAAATGTATGTGACGAGTTACATAGCACAAAGCGTAAAACGCTTGACGCGAAAAAGTAGGTTTACTTTCTACTTTTGTATGCGTCGCATGCGCCATGAAAAAATGAAAGCTGTTTTTGATAGCCAGGGATGACAAATTATATTGTATTTTCAACGTTATCGATAAATATGTTTGTATGGTGGATTATTTTTTTAAACTTTTTTTACAAAAAAGAAGTCTTTAATAAAAAAAACCCTATCGCAATAGAGTTTACAAATGTTTTCAAGAATAAAATACATTAAAATTAATTTTTTAACACAATTCTTTCATCAACAAAATTTTCAGTTTATTTATCGATTAATTTTATGTAATAAGTTTCATCTCTGTTATGTTTATTAATTTTATCAATTTATCTTTATACTTTATTCAATATTGTACTGACACAATTAAAATTAAATTAAAGTCAAGAAGAGCCGCCAATCTGTTGGAATAGCTCTCGCTGAGTTCAAAAAACCACTCACTTCCCGTTCCAAATACAAGGGACGCACCCAAAACCGTCTCGTTTTATTTTAGAGCTCTGAGTTTGCCCTTGTTGCACAAAATATTATACTTATAAACTCAATAAATTCCACAAATTCTTTTAACATTTCAATTTCAATTAACATTTTTGCAAAAATTATTTTTATTTGATAAAAATATCTACACTACAGCTGATCAAAACATAAACATTGGCGCACAAAAAGCGTTGTATGTAACTTGTAACAAATCAAAATGTCTTTCAGACTCCCGGACAAATGTAGCATCCTACAAGCAGAAATATCTGCCATCAAACGAGCAATATACTGGCTAAGGTTTTACCGGATATCAAATGCCGACGTTCAGATCATAAATGACAGTCAACCGGCGATTAAAGCACTCACTGGTGTGTACACCACATCCAGCCCAGTCCTGGAATGCCGCACAGCACTTAACACGATGGCGAGCAATCTAGGTATCACCCTCAGATGGGTAAGGGGACACGAGTCCGTTTCAGGCAACATCATTGCGGATGATCTGGGTAAGAGGGGAACCTTGCTTCGGGATGTCGATATTGACGATCTCTGCGGGCTCCCACTCTCATCTTGCTGGAGACGAATTGACGCTGCCTTCTTGCAGTTGGCTCAAACCAGATGGTACAATGAACCAACTTGCTCTACTGCGAGAACAATATGGCCTCGCCTTGACACAAACAGAACTAAACAACTTCTAGATTTCACGAAACCACACCTACGCAACCTCATGGCCACGGTCACGGGGCACTGCACCTTTGGAACCCACGCTAGACGTATGGGTCTCCCATACAATGACTACTGCACCAGCTGTAATGACGTAGAAGAAGAAGAGAATGTAATGCACCTTTTATGCCTTTGTCCAGCTCTGGAGGACTACCGCCTTCGCCTACTGGGCAAAAGACTCTTCGGTAGCCTCTCCGAGTTCTCAGAAATAGAACTCAAGAACATAAGTTCCTTCATTAGGAGCAGCGGGTGGTTCACTCGCTGACTACCCAAATGGCGTTTCAAAAACACGAACGATCCTTCCTGCACGGAACTCCGTACGCCTTACCTCTTTCTCTCTTCTCTTTGAACTAATTTCTAATACCTCTATTAACTCCTCTCCTTTCACTCTATTTGATACACTGTCCTGTTCTCTCTTTCCTTTCCTTTTACAGGTATCACAAAGGGACCATTATTATTGGACCCAAGTGGGCTGGAACCCTTTCTTTATAATTTTCACCAGCGACCTGATAACCTAACCTAACCTAACTTGTAACAAAACACGCAATGCACGAAACGCGTGTTATGGACTTTCAGCTTTAGATTTCAAAAAGCACTGAAACAGGTAAAAAACGCGTAATTCTTGAAAAAAAGCGCTGAATTTAATTTTTCTTCTAAATGTTGTTATATTAGTGGCTAGCTTAGTTCTTGTAACGTGTTTTTCTTTTTCCATATTCATATATAAGAAAGTTATTAGCCCTTAAGCGAAAACAGCTATGTATATTATTTTTTAATTATTTTTTATACAAAATTAATTTAAATCAGTTTGTATTAGAAAAATAAAATAGATTCATATCGAATAAAAATTATTTGCTGGGTTTTGTATAGGTTACAAATCCTACTATGTTTATTTTTGAAAATCATCTATTTGTGAATTCTCAAATGGTTTTTGAAAGTATGTAAAAATATGGTTGAAGTCTACTGACAATTTGGTAAAGCAACAATGAAATGCATGACAATGCTTAACCACCAGCAAATAAATTTCATTTCTTTAAAATAATTTTGTATGGGAACCAAAATCACCTTTTTACACTTACTGGCTTATAACTTTCTTTTGTCAGATCTCCTCGATTTTAAACCTTTTTCATTCGGCACAAATTTGTTTTTTACGTGTAGCCTTAAAAAATGTATTAAAATATTTTTTTTATATTAAAGAAGCAAGTTAAAAAAATAAAATTCATATAATTTCTCTAGATTCCAGCCGTGGTAGAGGGCAAAAAGATATGTCGAAAAAAATTAAAAAAAATTGTTTGTATACAATTTAGCTAAATGCAACATTCTGGAGGTATTCGAAATCGATTGGATAACTTTTTTCCTTCATACACCAACGCTCCACCCTATTGTACAAGTGCCTTCAATTTTGACATAACGGTATATCTCAAAAAGTAGAGTTGATGAACAAAATTGCAAATTTATGGAAATTTTTGCAATTTTAATAAAATAAAAAAATCTGGTAGCAACTTTTTCTAAGGAACTTTTTTGGTAAATACTAGGATATTCATATAATCGGAGTTTTACTTTAATTGGTTAATCGCTCGATTAATTAATCGAGGTTTTGGCATAATCGGTTAATTTCGGTATTAATCGGTTAACCGATTAATAAAGCTTTTTCATGAATAAAGTATGTAATTTGAACAAACAAAAACTTATAAATTATTTATTATCTTGAGTAAAACAAAAAAAAACATAACAAATATAACAATTCTTGCAAAAAAATTATTAATATATATTAATTAAAAATTCATTTTTGTACCGTATTTTAAAACACTGTTGCCAGAAGGAAATATTCCTGAGTGGAGGTATAAACTAATCAAATTCGTCTCTCATTAAATCTAATCCTTAGAGTTTTAATTAAATCGTTGGCAATAGTATTATTGGCTCTTATTAAGCTATTAAACAAAAACTGAATACTTCCCTCAAGTTCAATTAGAGTAGCAGAGTCTCTACTAAGCTCTTTTATACCCACGTCCGAAGGTTTAAAGTTTTACTTAAGTTAATATCACAGAACGAACACACAAAATATGTTATAATACGAAAAAAATTAAGCATTTTGTTACGTCGGTTAATCGGCTGAAATTAACCGGTTTAACCGTTAAACGAAAATAGCCAAGTTTAAATTAACCGATCAGTTAATGGGGTAATAATTAACCGGTTAAACGATTAACCGAATGAATACCCTAGTAAATACTATATTTATTAAGTTATTGGACATAGAAACAAAAAAAGCTTTTGTTCAAACTTTGGTGGGCTTAACATTGTTTAGGGTACTTTTTTATAAATATCCATCAATTTGGGGTATGAGACTTTAAGAAATCCAAATTTGAATTTTTTACGTCTAATATAGATACATAAGGGATACGCTTTGTAAATGCGACATTCCCTGGTAGCTGTCATGATGCACATGTTTGGAAACCTTCGAATATGAAAAAGTATTTTGACAGAAGATATCATCACGGGGACAATGCACGCATTTTGGGGGATGCCGGTTATCCTCTTGAGCCGTGGCTTTTGGTAGTAGAGGGTCGCAATTCAATATATCACATTCCAAAGGCAGAAACATAATAGAAAGAACAATTTGAGTTTTAAACAACTGTTTTAAATGCCTTACAAATGAAAGAGGTCTACATTATTAGTCCCGAAAAAGCAGCGCGTATAATAAATGTATGTTATGCCTTACACAACATACGAAGTCATTTCGCTAGACCTGATGAGCATTTAGATGATATTGAAGAAATGTCAAATACTGAACAGATTATTAACACAGATGAAGACTATGAAAGTATTTCCAACGAAGCAATTTTGTCAAGAAATAATATTTTAAATTCTTTTTAAACAACTTCAAAAACAATTACAGAAAAAATAAATTTATGAATCGTCAACAAAAAAAGATTTATTTAATTTAAATTAATTAAGGAGTTCATTTGGATTTGTAAGTATATAAAGATAAAAAAACTAAATAATAATAATGAACAGCCTATATAAAAATATATTAAAATTAATTAAGGAATTCATTTGAATATAAAGTGAATAAATTCGTGGGTATTAAACATAAAAACAAAATAAAATTAATTGAGAAATTCATTTCAGCTTCAATACAAAGCCAACAAAAGCTAAAAAAATGTATGGTAGACATGCAAACAGGATAAATTCAAAATAATTAAGGAAATCATTTGAATTTGTATATAAAGGTATTTTCAACGATTTTAACGAAATTATCCCAACTCGCCAGGAATTTTTTTTATTAAATATAACTTAAAAGCTTTTCGTGCAGTTTTGGGTAACTTCGTCAACGTGTTGAAATATATAAGTATTATGGTTTTAAGCTAGTATCTCACTATCGTCGCAATGCACCCATTTTCGTCGGCTTACTGCAATGAAGTCATAGGTAATAAAGCAAAATGGCCTTCTTTCTCAATTATTTGCGAAATAAAGCCGTATAGCTTTATTAGCACTGCAGTATAGTGCAATTACGCCCTTGTTTCTTATTGTTTCTTATTTATGGCCCGGCCCTATTGCAGTTAGCCTACGAAAATCGGAGCTTCGATCAAAAAATACCAAAACCTGTGTTCAAGCTGTGTTAACGTAGTTTTTTGATTTGCTCAACGTTTTCGGAGTTATTCCTGCAAAATTAAATTTTTTCTTTCTAAAAATTCAAATGTTGATTTTATTAGCAATTAAGTGACCAGACACTTAAAAGGACTTCCGGTAATAATTTATTTTTTGTTTCCAAAAAATTGAAAGGGCAAATACCTTTCAAGTGTCTGGATGTATTCACTTAATGGCTAATAAAATCAACATTTGTCCATAGATTTGCCTTAAATACGTATTATTTTGTTCGTAAGACTCTTTTCCTTAAAAACAATAGTTAAAAGTTAACGTGTTTGCAGTTTTAAAATTTTTGTGAAATTTTGGAAAGAAAAATAAAATTTTTCAGGAATAACTCCGAAAACGTTGAGCAAATCAAAAACCTATGTTAATACAGTTTGAAGGTAAGTTAGTAATGTAGGTTTTGGCATTTTTTGGATCGAAGTTGCACATACCGTTCTCGAGTTAGGATGAAATATACTAAAATACCTGGTAAAATATTAGACAGGCCCATTAAAAAATCTGTGGGCGATACGAAAAAACTGATACCAGATTCAGTTTCAGCAACTAAAAATACATGCAAATAAGGCGAATGGGTTAAAATTAGAGATGTGCAAATGTAGTGAATTTTTCGTGTCAGGCGTGATTCACGCGTGACTCACGCGTGATCGTGATTAAATTAAAAAATAATCACGCAATCGTGCGTGAGCATGATTTACAAATTAAATACCGTGCGTGATCGTGTGTGATTTTAAAAATGTAATTTTCACGCAGTCACGAAATTACATTTCGTTGCTTGCTGAAAAAAATTTCCTCTTTACTCCTACAATATTTTGATTTAATTTGCGAATTTTATACGACAATTCTGATAAGTTTCTAATGTTAGATCCGATCTTTCTGCGACATGTCGAAAATTCCTTAAAAGATTCGTCAGAATTCGTAGAGAGTTTCGGCAAAGTTTTTAGAATTTTCTCAGACAAAGAGGTTTGTTTTCTTGTTAACCACGCATATGGACCGTCTTCGAATACGAATTCGACATCTTGTGCAGACTTTCTGCCCTACTTCGGACCGAAAGTACATGTGTCGACAGCAAAAGAAACCCAGTGAACCTTTTATGCCGACATGTCTGACATCAGGAAAAATATGTTTGTAAGCTGAAGACAACACAGCACACAAAAAGTCAAAACGCTTATTTACTGAAACAGCGGACATAAAGATTTTGTCTTCTATGATATTTCGCACCACGGCGTCACTTACTAAAGATTCTGTGTAATACAAATTTTTACGAAATATTTTGCAAATCTGGTACATAAACTAATATTAGAAGTTACATAACTTTCATATTTAATAAATGACAGCTTACAAATATACACCAAATGAAAGCTTGGAAGGTTCCCTATAAAATAAAATATTGAGTACCGCTATATTGGCCAGTCTTTAAGATACCGGTGTTTTTACGTAAAAAGCCAGGCAAAAAATGCTTAAAATTCCATTTCACTCATGATGGGTTAATGGCTTTGAAAATATTGAAAGTATTTCATACAATAAATGCATACATTTTAAAATAAAATCTACTCCAGCATGATTTAATATATTATTTAATATATAAGTAAATAAAGGTACATAAGCTTTTTTAATGTAACACTGGCGATAGTGGGTTCTAAAAAATATTTTGAGCATTACGTTAACAAAATTCTTAAACATAATTATCTATAAATTTTAGGGTGGTAAAAAAGTTAACAGCAGCGGAAGGGCAGAAACGATATGGAGAGCATTATCCGTTCAGAAATTTCTGATTTGCTTTCAAAAAGTCATTCCCAGAACAACCGTGAAAGCAAATGTAACGCTCAATCCACAAAAATTAAAAAAAATCGAAAAATGTTATTTTATATTAAGATCTATTGAATGAGGCGAAAGCTATAACACCTTCTCATATTTCTATTAATTAAATTGGCAAAGTTAAAAAAAGAAGATGAAAACCCAAAATGTATACTCACAATGAGAATCTCCATGGATATTATTTCAAAAACTCCTTTTCATACGAACACTAAAAAATAATTAAAACTTTAATGTTCGAGTTGCGTTTTTGTGGGATATAAAAAAAATAAATATCGTGAAAGCTTAAGCTTTTGTCGTGCGTGAGCGCGCGTGATAAAATCGAATTTGATCGTGAGCATGCGTAATCGTGAGAGTCTTAAAATTTGCTGTGCGTGAGCGTGCGTGAAAATTTTTTTTTTCGAGATCGTGCGTGATCGTGAGCGAAAACTCACTCACGCGCACATCTCTAGTTAAAATCCTCAAAATGCTTTACTTCGTTGGCCTGTGTAAATTTTTTGTCATCTCACTTTTTTAAGGAAGCAAATTAGTTGAGATCATCAAGAAAGTTATAGGAGGTACATAATAATTGAATCCCGTCAGCAATTTTTTTCAAATGAACAATTTCTTCTTTCTTCAGGGTGATGTAGTTTTCATAGAATGACTCTTGCAGATCTATTTGTTGCTGGAAAAGACTTGGCTGCTCAATTTTTCTTTTTTTTTCGCTGGTTTTGCTTTTGTCTCAAAACTGGCGTTCGGATCTGTGTTCACATCATCTAACAATATGCTCTCAGCGCTGGATGTAATGAAAACCGTAGGTATGAGGCATAGCCTTCTTCTTTCCACTGTTCCATTACATAAGAGTTGAACAGCTATTAAAGCAAACTTTTTCAGGGGCATAGTTTACGTCAGTGCTAAACTCTTGCGAGAAATATTGTTTATAGGCTCCAAAAAAAAAATCACTCGCATTGCCATATTTTTCATCGCTTGCTATGAAACGTCCACAAATATGACAAAAATGGTCCATTTTACATTTTGGTTCCGACATTTTTAATACAATATATATTATACAATGTTTTTTAAGTTCCAAAAAAATTAATAGTGAATTTTATCACGACCGATCGAAAATTAAAAGACATCAGCTTCGGCTGAGTTCCGAGTGTTAACTGAATCTTTATTTTTGAAATAAGTTCGCTTGTACGAAATAAAAAAAAAATCGCTGCCTGTGCGGTAGTTGAAAACAAAAAAGTTGTTTTATTATAGATCAAACAGACAGCAAAAAAGACTTAGTTTTGTGGAAAATATTTTCAAAAAGCATGAACAAATAATTTTTCCAACATTTAGTTTCATAAGCACCACAAAAATTGTCTAAATCAATTTTTTTTTTTAAATTTTAATTGTTGCACAGGTCTCTAGCAATAATTTGGCTTTTACAGATTTAAAAAATATCAATTAGTCGACGAGTTATAGCCAAAAAAAACATATAAACAATATACTGAAAATCGGCATTTGACTGCAAAGTTCGAAGGTCGATTAAAAAAAATTCGAACTAACATAAACTAACGCCGCGATACGGGTCTTCTAATTTAGCTTCTATTGTCACCCCTCACTCTCAGAATCGACCTAACTTTTGCTAACTTGAATTTGTTCCACAGTGTAATATATTTTGAAAATCTGTCACGATATGTCGAAGCTATATGATAATTACTATATCGGGCTACCACTTTGTCCGCCCATTTGTCAATTTGAAACAAAAAAAAACTGAATTTTGAAAATTGGTTCATAAATGGAGGATTATGCTATAATCAATATTTCGGGCGATGGAAGAATGTCCTACAAATTTTCGAAAAAAGAATTTTGAAAATCGGTTCACATATGACAGACTTATGCTTGGTGGAGAAAATTTTCCCACCAATTTTTGGAAAAAAATTATGCAACAAAACTGCAGGCAAACCCTTTAAAAAAAATCGGTTTACAAATGGCAGAGTTTTGATTGGGGGGAGCGAATTTCTTCACCGATTTTCGAAAAAAAAATGTGGAACCAAATTTGTTCACAAATGGCAGAATTATGCCAATACAAACATAAAAAAGTACACACGAATTCATAACCTCCTTCTTTTTTTATGTCGATTAAAAAATAAAGAAAATTACAAATACTTTTTCAGGATACCTAGGCATTTTAGAGGACTTTCTATCGGGAAGCTTTGTCATTTTTAATCAATACTTATTAGGAGGAGACTGAAACCTTTCGAATGATGATATCCGAAGATTTCTCAAAAAATGGATTGGGCTAGTTCTTATGCTACGTGATGCGCACGTAAGAGTAGAACATACATATGTTTATGTATGTCAAATTTCTTGAAAACGGAAAGTTTTTGAACTCTAAAGTGCCAAGCAAACGAAATATGTACGTTCAAAAATTAGTTGTCATGGGGTTCGACAATTAGTTCTAATGGTGTT
The DNA here is from genome assembly GCA_956483635.1 of Panzeria rudis. Classification (NCBI taxonomy): domain Eukaryota; kingdom Metazoa; phylum Arthropoda; class Insecta; order Diptera; family Tachinidae; genus Panzeria; species Panzeria rudis. The sequence goes on from OY101451.1 coordinate 60,682,947, forward strand.
CGACAAAAAAGACAAAAGATGAAGCACAATTGGTTGTTCAAATCAATTCTTTCATTCTTCTGCAAGACGGCAAAAAACGTGTTCAGGAAATAGTTGCATTAGCAAAACTTGAAAAACATTTTTTAGATGAAGAAATTAATATTCGAATTTTGGGTTTAGTGAGTAGTAAAAGCAGCAAAAATTTTACCATAAAAGCACCGCGCACTAACTCCAAAATTTTTCGCGTCGAAAAATTTTAAAAGCACTAAAAACGGTTCGAAAAGCCCTGAGTTGACAATGCTGCCTTTTAGCACCAAGCCACAGATATGTAATCGTTAAAGCACGAACATTTGAGTGCTCCATCAAGTAGTGGCATAGAGTAGTTTTAAAACTAACTTCATGAAGGTGCTCCATGGAGAAGTTACATTAACTGGGGGTCTACATTAGCCATGAACTTGGTATGAACATCATGCCATACATCGCATATGGCTAATGTAGACCGCTCATGTCCATGTTTCGTCCATGCTCTGACATTGATGCCCGAACATATGGCTGAGCGTCAATGTTCGCCATGAGATTCACCGTCAACAACCGTTTTTATAGAAAGAAAAGGGACAGAAAGAAATTGTTAAATATTACATTTCTATTGCACTACCACCAAATACATTGATAAGGCAGAACATGGACATCGCACGTATTCACCACAACAAAGAAGTTTATGAATTTTTTGCAGTTGCTCTGTCGGCGTCACGTTCATGTAATGTTCAAGTCGATGGCTCGTGAAGACGTAGGGTAATATAGTTGATGACATAAATTCGGGTTTGGTTAAACCTGTCGTTGGTGGTCTGTATAATAGAGCTGCGGGTGGTTGGCAAATCGCTAAAGATGCGATTCATAAAAGGGCCGCGCAACACATCAAACTGTTTGATCAAATTCATGTATGTATTGAAAATATTTTGTTTTACTTAGCACAGCAACACATCAAATTCATATCATCAAACTTCATTTGAAAGTTGGGGAAAACAAAGAACATGTGATTTTTTGGGCGGAAATGTTTCATTATTTATTAAAAAACTTTTTGTTTGTTGAAAATTAGTTTTTTAACTCCTCTTTAGGGTTCCGTTACACCAAAAGTGTAAAGCAACCGTATTGTTTTCGCTACGCTGTCCGTCTGTCTGTCACAGGCTGTTAAAAATTAAAGGGTGTTCTAAAGCGAGCAACGAAAAATGTTGAAATACTAATTTAATATTTTCTCGGGAACCGTAAGAGCTACGGATCTGAAATTTTTACAGAATATGTAAAACTTTGACCGCTATAACAACAAATATATGCCAGCTAAAAATTAAAGGGTGTTCTAAAGCGAGCAGCTAAAAATGTTGAAATACTAATGTAATATGCAGACACTTATATATAGACACTTAAAATTTTCAAAGTTCGTGTTAATTGGTGTAGTCTGTAGAATAGACTACACCAATTAAAACTAATATTTAAAATAATGAAAATTAATGGGTGTTCTATCAGATAATGAATGTAATTTTAATATGTAATTTAGACAATCTGCTGTATCTTTGAAACCGTAAGAGCTACGGACCTGAAATTTTCACAGAATATGTAAAACTTTGGCCGCTACAATAACAAATGTATGGCTGCTAAAAATGAATGGGTGTTATAAAGCCAGCAACGCAACATGTTGAAATACTAATGTAATATACAGACACTTTAAATTTTTAAAGTAAGTGCTTTAACACCGATATTTTAAACAATAAAAATTAAAGGGTGTATCACTTAATGTAATTTTGACTATGTAATTTAGACAATATGCTGTATCTTGGAAACCGTAAGATGTAAAATCTTGAAATTTTAAAAAATGCTAAAACCAAAAAATCCAGAATTAAAAAAATTTCAAAACGAAAAAAACACTAAAATGAAAAAAGCGCTTAAAGGAAAAAACGCAAAAATTAAAAAAAATCTCTAAAACGCAATATATCACCAAAACTAAAAAGATCGCCTAAAAAACGCCAAAAACCGACAAAATTCGTCAAAACGAAAAAAAGGACTACAAAATCGCTAAAACTAAATATATCAACAAAAAATGAAAAAATCGCCAAAATGAAAAATAAAAATCACAAAAACGAAAAAACGCAAAAACCAAAAAAAAAGCGCCAAAACTAAAAAAAATCGCCAAAAATAAAAAAAAAATCGCCAAAACAAAAAAAAAGTGTCAAAACAAAAAAAATCGCTAAAACTAAAATAAATTAAGTAATGTGCGACATTGACTCGCACACGATTGGTTCCGTACGAATACACATATGTATATCCCTTTTTGTTTTTGCCCCTTTTATCATTTTGCCAGTTTTTTCGTTGTGCTTTCTTGTTTAATTTTAGTTTTTTATTTTTTAAGTACTTTTTGTTGTTTTTGGGGTTTTTTTGGCCTTGGCGCTTTTCAATTTTCGTGATTTTTTAATTTTTTTCTGGCGATTTTTCGTTTTTTGCAATTTTTTTTCTTTTTTCCGATTTGTTTAGTTTTGGCGATTTTTCGGTTATGGCATTTTTTTAACGTTTTCACTTTCGGACGAAATTTTTAGTTTTAGCGATTTATTTTGGTTGTGGCGATTTTTTTCAGTTTTGGGTATTGTTTTCGCTACGCTGTCCGTCTGTCTGTCACAGGCTGTATTCTCGGGAACCGTAAGAGCTACGGACCTAAAATTTTCACAGGATATGTAGAGCGGTTGCCGCTACAACAACAAATACATGACAGTTAAAAATTAAAGGGTGTTCTAAAGCGAGCAAATAAAAATGTTGAAATACTAATGTAATATGCAGGCACTTGTATATGGACACCAAGGCGAATTGATACCAGGTCGCCCTATTAGTAAAAATGAGCATCAGCTGACTTTACCAAAGTGTCAAACTTTATGTAAAAAAACTAAACAACAACTTTTTATGTATGCATTTAACATGACAGATTGGTAAAGTCCAGTTGTTGTTGCACTAATAAGGCCACTTGGTATTAATACGCTTTGATGGACACTTAAAATTTTCAAAGCTTGTGTTAATTGGTATAGTCTGTAGAATAGACTACACCATTTAACACCGATATTTAAAGCAATAAAAACTAAAGGTCAGTTAATGTAATTTTACTATGTAATTTAGACAATCTGCTGTATCTTGGGAGCCGTAAGAGCTACGGACCTGAAATTTTCACAGAATATGTAAAACTTTGACCGCTATGACAAGAAATATATGATAGTTAAAAATTAAAGGGTGTTTTAAAGCGAGCAACTGAAAATGTTGTAATACTAATGTAATATGAAAGTTTGTGTTAATTGGTGAAGTCTGTAGAATAGACTACACCAGTTAACACTGATATTTAAAATAATAAAAATTAATGGGTGTTCTATCAGTTAATGTAAATTTACTATGTAATTTAGACAATCTGCTGTATCTTGGAAACCGTAAGAGCTACGGACCTGAAATTTTCACAGAATATGTAAAACTTTGACCTCTATAACCAGAAATATATGATAGTTAAAAATTAAAGGGTGTTCTAAAGCCAGAAACGCAACATGTTGAAATACTAATGTAATATACATACACTTCTATATAGACACTTTAAATTTTTAAAGTAAGTTCTAATTGGTGTAGTCTGTAGAATAGACTACACCAATTAACACCGATATTTAAAACATTAAAAATGAAAGGGTATTCTATCAGTTAATGTAATTTTGACTATGTAATTTCGATAATATGCTGCATCTTGGAAACCGTAAGATGTAAAATGTTGAAATTTTAAAAAACACAAAACTAAAAAAATCCAGAATTAAAAAAATTTCAAAACGAAAAAAACACTAAAATAAAAAAAGCGCTTAAAGGAAAAAACACCAAAATTAAAAAAAATTGCTAAAACGCAATATATCACCAAAACTAAAAAGATCGCCAAAAGACCGAAAAAAGTCGTCAAAACGAAAAAAAAGCACTACAAAATCGCTAAAACTAAATATATTATCAAAAAATTTAAAAAACCGCCAAAATGAAAAGAAAATCCCGAAAACGAAAAAAAAGCGCAAACACAAAAAAAAGCGCCAAAAAAATCGCCAAAAACCAAAAAAATCGCCAAAACGAAAAAAAGTGTTAAAACAAAAAAAACGCTAAAACTAAAAAAACCACAAAAAACTGAAAACAATCCCCAAAAACGAAAAAAGTGCCAAAACTGAAGAAAATCGTCAGAACTAAAATAAATCGCTAAACCTAAATATATCGTCAGAAAGTGAAAACATTAAAAAATGCCATAAACAAAACTTAACAAATCGGAAAAAAAAAACAAAAAATTTCAAAAAAACGAAAAATCGCAAAAAAATGAACAAATCACGAAAATTTAAGAGCAAAAACAAAAACACCCCAAAAACAACGAAAAATATTATTAAAAAATGGAAAAAACGCTAAAAATGAAAAAAAAAAACACAAAAACGAGAAAAAGCGCAAAAACAAAAACGCCAAAACTAAAAAAATAGCCAAAAATCCAAAAAATCGCCAAAACGAAAAAAGTGTCAAAACAAAAAAAAATCGCTAAAACTAAAAAAACCACAAAAAACCGAAAAAATTCCTAAAACGAAAAAAGCGCCAAAACTGAAAAAAATCGCCACAACTAAAATAAATCGCTAAAACTAAAAATTTCGTCAGAAAGTGAAAACGTTTAAAAATGCCATAACCAAAAAATCGTCAAAACTAAACAAATCGGCAAAAAACAAAAAAATTGCAAAAAACGAAAAATCGCCAGAAAAAAATGAAAAAAATCACGAAAATTTAAAAAGCGCCAAAACCAAAAAAACCCAGAACCAACGAAAAATACTTAAAAAATAAAAAACTAAAATTAAACAAGAAAGTAGAACGAAAAAACTGCCAAAATGACAAAAGGGGCAAAAACAAAAAGGATATAAATTTATTTTTGTTTTGACACTTTTTTTCGTTTTGGCAATTTTTTTTTTGGTTTTTGGCGTTTTTTTAGTTTTGGCGTTTTTTTTTTTGGTTTTTTGGTTTTTGGGTTTTTTTCGTTTTTGTGATTTTTTTTTTCATTTTGGCGATTTTTTCATTTTTTTATGATATATTTAGTTTGAGCGATTTTGTAGTGCTTTTTTCGTTTTGACGATTTTTTCGGTTTTTGGGGTTTTTTAGCTTCTTGACGATCTTTTTAGTTTTGGTGATATATTGCGTTTTAGAGATTTTTTTTAATTTTGGTGCTTTTTTTCTTTTTCGTTTTGAAATTTTTTTAATTCTGGATTTTTTTTAGTTCTAGCGTTTTTTAAATTTTCAAGATTTTACATCTTACGGTTTCCAAGATACAGCATATTGTCTAAATTACATATTCAAAATTACATTAAGTGATAGAATACCCTTTAAACCGCCTGTGACAGACAGCGTAGCGAAAACAATAGGGTTCCTTTACACTTTTGGTGTAACGGAACCCTCAAAACCACAAAAAACCGAATAAAATCCCGAAAAACGAAAAAAGCGCCAAAACTGAAAAAAATCGCCACATCTAAAATAAATCGCTAAAACTAAAAATTTCGTCAGAAAGTGAAAACGTTAAAAAAATTCCATAACCGAAAAATCGCCAAAACTAAACAAATCGGCAAAAAGAAAAAAAATTCAAAAAACGAAAAATCGCCAGAAAAAATTAAAAAATCACGAAAATTGAAAAAGCGCCAAAACCAAAAAAAAACCAAAAACAACGAAAAATAATTAAAAAATAAAATACTAAAATTAAACAAGAAAGCACAACGAAAAAACTGCCAAAATGACAAAAGGGACAACAACAAAAAGGGATGGATATATGTGTATTCGTGCGGAACCCTTCGTGTACGAGCCAAAGTCGCTCTTTACTTAATTTATTTAAATTTCTTTCTGGAAATAAGAAAAATTTTAAAACGGGGACTTTTCACCCGGGAGGGACTAGGGTGCCTGCTCTTTATATTGGGCACTTCCAGTATATCTAGAAAGCTGAAATTAGGTATAAAAGTAGGCCCTGATGAGCATATAACGAAAAAAACTTGAAAAGGGGCACTTTTCTTCTAGGGGGGTAGGGTTCCCCTTCTTCGTATAGGGTACTTCCAGTATAGTTCGAAAGCTGAAATTTAGTATACAGGTAGGTGCTGGTAAGCAATTAACTAGAAACATATGAAAAATTGCACTTTTCATCCGGGAGGGACTAGGGTGCCTCACATTTTATGGGGCACTTCAAATATAACTAGAAAGCTGAAATTTGGTATGCAGGTAGGTCTTGGCGAACAATTAACCAGAAAAATCTGAAAAAAGGGGACTTTTCACCCGGGATGGACTAGGGTGCCCGCTCTTAGTATAGGGCACTTCCAGTATATCTAGAAAGCTGAAATTTGGTATGCCGGTAAGTCTTGGCAAGCAAGTAACCAGAAAAATTTGAAAACAAGGACTTTTCACCCGGGATGGACTAGGGTGCCCGCTTTTTGTATAGGCACTTCCAGTATATCTAGAAAGCTGAAATTTGGTATGCCGGTAAGTCTTGGCAAGCAAATAGCCAGAAAATTTTGAACACAAGGACTTTTCACCCGGGAGGGACTAGGGTGTCCGCTTTTTGTATGGGGCACTTCCAGTATATCTAGAAGGCTGAAATTTGGTAAGCAGGTAGGCCCTGATGAGTAAATAACGAAAAGACTTGAAAACTAGCACTTTTCAACTAGTGGGGAGTAGGGTTCTCCTTCTTTGTATGGGGCACTTCCAGTATAGCTAGAAAGCAGAATACTAATACTAATTTTGTAATATACTTTTTGTTCAACTAATACACGTAATCTCAACGAATAGGTATCTGATGCGTAAAATACACATTAGATATTTAAAAAACTCTCAATTGAATAAATTATGTATGTATTACAAAATACTTTATATATACTGCATATTTTACGAAAACAGTAATTAAGAAAGGGTTTTGTAAATTATTGCATAGCTATTTCGTGTATAATTGCATGTACATGTATGTATCTGTGTCCAGAAGGAATAACGACTAAATTCGATTTTGGTAAGTGGTCAAAAGAGAATTTTAAAATCGCTGTGTAAAATCAGGGAATTTAGATAAAGCGAGTTGTATACTATATTAATTGTATACTATATTAATTTGCAATTTAATTTATAATGAAACAACAGTTAAGTTAAGAGAAATAAACAAAACTATAATGATAAATACACTTTGTCCTAACTCGACTTAAATGTTATACCTTGTGACCACAGATATACCTTTTGTATTACTTTGTGAAGGGCACAGCCAAATATAGCACTCTTACTTGTTTTATTAAAATTAATATTTTTCGTGACTGCTTGTATTTAAAACAAAACTTTTCTCGTAGCTATGTATGTAAGTATGTGTACGATCTTGACACTTCATAGCATGATAGAATTTTCTTAACCCTACGTCTTCACGAGCCATCGTCTTGAACAGGACATTAACATGACGCCGGCAGAGCAACTGTAAAAAATTCATCAACTTCATTGTTGTGGTGAATACGTACGAGGTCCATGTTCTGCCTTATCAATGTGTTTTTAGGTAGTGTAGTGGAGATGGAATATTTACCAATTTTGTTCTTTCTCTCTTCTTTCTATTGAAAATGGTTATTGACGGCGAATCTTATGGCGAACATTGACATGAGCAGTCTACATTAGCCATATCTGATGTACGACATGATGTTCATACCAACTTCATGGCTAATGTCTGTTCCATTCGGGGAATACTAAGCAAATGTGGAAGACCCTACATAATGCCGGTATTTCTGAGAATAGGTTTGTGGATTCTGATGTCGATGTTGATGCTATGAATGATATTTTCATAAACAGTCAGTTAAATTCGGTTGATGATACTGTTACGTTTTTAGTCCTTTACATAAAAACGGTTTTATTATTTTCACAGGATTCGTTGAATTGCAATAAAATAAAACACGGGTATTTATTTTACAAATAAATTCTCAGTAACACTTTATTTATTACTTTAAAAACACGTACAACTAAACGCGATATACACACTAACTATTCTTGGCGATGTTTACTCGTCTAAGTTTAAAAACACACTTATCCATGTCGTCTGGCAGCCTCCCCTTATATAGTAAATTATAAAACCTTCTGGTAACTTCGCTAACTTTCTGGAATATAGTTGTCCCCTTATATCTTTAAGTATACGGCATGATCATTTGGTATTGCTATAGTGTAGTGTATGTGCGTGTGTAGATCCATGAGAAATTTCTTCTGTTTGTTTATCTTCGCACACACACATACTCTAATGTTTGCAACTTAAACAAATGATGCTGTTATCAAGTTTACATCTCTTGCAGCTGATGTTGTTTAAGTTTAATGTCACTGTTTGTAATTGCAATTAAGCAGTCTCGAATAATCTTGTAGGTTCTAGCTACCGTTTCCTGAAGATTCCGGAAACTTCCATTTTCCGTTATTTTTTAATTCTATTGACAGTTGTCGAGTGATGCCAAGTTTAATTGTGGTACTTGGTTGCCAGGTTTTGATTTTATTACAGTGATTTAGGGGTATAAAGCAGATAATGATCGGGTTGTCAGTTTGTGCCGTTACATTTGAATCTGCATTTTCATTTCGTAACAATACTTTAGATTTCTCACATTTTGATAATACTACAGGCGGTTTCTCTTTCTCTAACATATCTAGTGCAGATCTCACTTTGGCCCTACTTGGCGTTAAATCTACATCTGTTGGAATTGATGGTTTTTCTATAAAATTTCTAAAGACTATTTACCCATATATTGCTTCACATCTTCTTCATTTTTTTAACTGCGTTCTCACATACTCTACTTTTCCCAGTGGTTGGAAGATTTCGCGCATTTGTTGCGGGTGGGGCAAAATAAAAATATACCCCCCATATGTACCACGCCACTGTTCATGGCATATGATTTTTTTAATTTTTTTTTTGTAGTTTGGAGGAGGCAAATAATTCCAGCGGCCTCTACTCCAATAAAAACAGGTAATGGGGGAGGGACGTTCGGTTGTGGAGACACCTACTCCTGTCCATGTCCCGGTGTTTTTTGTGTCTTGTGCCTGCAGACACAAGGTAAAAATTTGTTGATGGTTAGGTATTGTATTCCTGTAAGAAAAAGAAAAATTTATTAGTTACCAATAAAATAATAAATTAGAACGATACATGCTTACCCATATATGCTCCAGATCCTAAATAGTTGTCCAAATTCCTGAAAATATAAGAATAAATATAAATGAAAGAAATACTTACATGTGCGTCCGAGAATGAATGATGGTTGAAACATATGGATGTGTAAATGTATGTATGTGGTTTTAGTACTCATACATGTATTAGTATTGCCAACCTACAATAGTAGGGTTTAGTAGGCAGGTGGTGTCAGTTGTACACTAATCATTTCAAGGCAAAATCAACTGACAGGTCAACTTCTGTGCGTACACATATAAATTTTGACATAGCGATCTCTAGTTAGCCGAAGATAAAGCAGCCCCGCTGTCCTTTCAATACCACCAAATAATTTATACCTGCAAACCAATTTGTTAGTGTAAAGTACCAACATATTTATGTTTGATAAGTTACTTGCTAACATGCTGATGACCTGGTATGAGAAGGTGAGGCTGGTAGAGAAAATAGGCGAGCGCGGTTTAAGTTTCCCGGGAAAGTAAATTAGATTGTAAAGTCCCACTAAAATTAGCTAGCTATGCTTGGTATATATATGTATATTATAATTTAATTAAAGCAAGAATAACGAGTTTTCCATATATGGATATACAGGGCAAGAAAGAAGTCCAAAGGTCGGCCTTGTTTGTCTTAGGTATTAAGGGATTGGCGGGAAACTATAGATAAATATGTAATATACAGAATGGAAAGCGGGAAAACCGCTGAAAAGTACATAGCTAGCTAAACTACTTAAGAGCCTGTTTCGGGAAAATTAAGTGAGAAATAAACAGAAATTTGCAGTGCTCAGTCATACTTTGTGGTTTTTAGTGGTGATAAAGTTAAAGTAAATATTGTACAAAGTGAAAAAGTTATTTTTTTTCAAGAAGTGTAAACTCCTTTTTTTTTAAAGCAAAGGAGCAGGACGAATTCCTAAGGAAATTTTTGGGAGGAACTGCGCTTTTAAAAGGATCGCGCATACAAAAATAAAAAAAAACGTAAGTGATAATGAACAAAAGGTTCTGTGGCTAAAGTGCAAGATAAGGATTTTTTTGTGTTTTTTTATAGCTGGCTATTGAGAAGAAAATAGGGAATTAAAGCTTATAGCTAGAAGTTACTCCCGCAAAATAGCCAGGTAACAAGTTTTTATTTTAAATGTATATTTATATATTGTGTGCTAAATAAGCCAAAAGTTGTGTGAGAAAATTAAACTTGAAGCGTCATAATCCACATACCACAGAGAAAACCACAAGAAATGTAAAAAAGGGCTAACTCCAGAAAGGAAAATTTTGTCGGTTGAGGATTTGGTCCAGAAAAAATCATATGCATAAAAAAAACAAAAAACCTAACACTGTCATAAAAATCCCAAAAATTAACAAATAGTAGCAAAGTGTATGTGTGAAGAATTGTGTGCTAATCGAGAGTGTTTTGTAGATTTGTGTGTGTTTAGTTTAAGCTAGTTTAAGTAAAATATAAAGAAAAAAACACGTATGTATATATATATATATATATATATATATATATATATATATATATATATATATATATATATATATATATATATATATATATATATATATATATATATATATATATATATATATATATATATATATATATATATATATATATATATATATATATATATATATATATATATATATATATATATATATATATATATATATATATATATATATATATATATATATATATATATATGTATGCGTTGCGCATAATTCAGTTGCATTTTTTTTTAAATTTAGCATAGTTCAACTGCATTTGCATATTTTGACTGCAGCTGTCAAACTAATCATATATATATTGCATATTTTGACTGCTTGATAGTTCGATTGCATTTTAAATAAAAATACACTTTTAGGTTATAGTGTTGCCGGACTTTGCTTGAAAATAGTGTTTGCAACAGGCGTTGGAAAGTCCAAGTATTTTTTTTACGCCGGCAACAAACTTTTTTGTTGACGTCTTTGATATTTTCAAAAAATAAACACAGACATTTTAAGAAAGTTGTGGGTATTTTGCACGGAATAGTAGTCTTGGGTATTTTGTAGGAGCAGATAAAATAAATAAAATTGTTTATTTTCATTAAAAATGTGACAACCAATTCTGCTCTGGATCTGGTGGAATTCAGTGACTATTACTTGCCTTTCTAATGGAGTTGCTGAAGAAGTCCAAGGCGTAAATACCAGAGTGCAATTCGTTATCCCCTCAGACAGTATACTCATTGCACCACCACCAGCCACTTGAAGTTTGTACGATACAAAGTTTGGATTAAACTTCGGAGCGGATAGCTTGGAACCCTCCTTCCTATATGATGGTATAGGTCGTGTGGCGGTGCATGAAGGAAGCTCTCCAAAATGTTCGCCTCTTATTCCCGATAAGAGTGAATGTTTAAAAAAGTATTGCTCAAAAATAAAAAACACTTAAATTGTTTTGTTATACTACGTACAGATCCCTTCTTTTGATAAAAATCTCAAGCAATCAGATAAGGAAATTTTAAGTTTGTCGTATATTTTGTTGAAACTAATGCAAATAACAATAAAATTCAAAATATGTGTATAATATAATACATAATAGGTTAAATTTTGCAGAAGCCAAAAAACATGTTAAAATTAAAAATAAATATTCCGTAACTATATGTCGGAACTTCTAAGTGAAACATACTACTTCTTTTTAGAAACTATAGAAATTTACTCGTTTTGGTGGCGGAAATATTCCGTTTTCCCCCTTGTAACCGTGCCTGTTAGGGATTCATATTTTTCTGACACCAAAAGCCCTATATTCACTGAAAGTGTATGAAATGTAATGTTTTAATAGTAAAAATAGATTTTTTCACACCCCTCTATCTTGCGAACCGTAATTGGTAGGCACTTGAAATTTTTACACGGTTTGCATTACATGGCCGCTTTAACATCAAATACTACAAATAAAAGAAAGTTGAAAATTAGAGGGTGTCATAAAGAATGCAGTGGAATTTTGACAGTGGGCTCTATCTTGCAAACCCTAATAGCCAGGCACTTGAAATTTTTACATGTTGTTTTACTATGGCCGCTATAATAAATACCAAAAATTAAATAAAACCTTATATTGAAAGGATGTCCCAAAGCAAGTATTGTAATTTTGACATTGAGCAGTATCTTGTGAACCATAATAGCTATACCCTTGAAATTCTGCGAGGATGTGTAGAGCTATGGCTGCTATAGGAAAATAAAAGAAAATTAACTTGGGAATAGAAAAATAATGTAATTAATCCGCTCTTTTTGCTGTTCTATTTTCGCAATAAAATCGACATTTTAGTTCCGGGAACTCTGATTTTTTTGTGGTGATGTATTTTGATGAAATACATCTGAGTTTATAAAAAAGAGATTTAAATTTTTTTGTTAGTTAGGGCTAACGATATGTATGTATATGAGTTTTGCTTCTCTCAAATTTAAAACGCTTTAAAAAGGTTTCACATGAAAGTTTCGGAATTTTATTGTGTCCAGATTGATGACGTACTTCATTGTTGAGTTATTGTAGGTTCAATAAATCTCAATTTTGCGTAATTTTCATTTAATTAACAATGTAGATATTATAATAAAAATTCTTATTTCTACATCATAATGGAATAAATGTGTAGCAGTTCACAAAAATTTATTTACGACCATGTAAAAACCATTTCTTTTTGAAATCGCTAAATTTGTTAAACGAAAAACAGTATTCGTTAATCGGACAATATAGTGCATTCGCAGCTTAGTTCGGATAAAATATCTGAAAAATCTGCAACAAAAAATTAACTGAAAAGCATCAAAAAGTGAGCTTTTTAGTTGAATTCTTTCCTGAAAGATTTCGATTTCAAAACGAAATAGTTTACGGAAGATTCCCGTTAATGCCTAGTTATTTAAGTTGAGTTTCTTCATATACAGTCTTCTTCATCTGAGCCATGTACTGAAGGGGCAGGAGTTTTATGTACGCCCTTAAAGAAAAAAGTTGTAATATAATCACTTTACCAAATTAATTGAATGTCAAAACTTACTTGATGATGAAGGAATAGGTCCTTTTCTGAAGGGTCCTGAAAAACTAATTGCTGCGCGATCCATATGAAAAACTTTCATCAATAAAGTCGGGATAAACTGATTATATACATAGCTTTAACTCGTGCTTGTCTGGTACTTTTAATGGATACAGCAAACAAAAGGTCTGACTTCCAAATCATACCAATACAAAGTTTATATCGTTACTTTAATCTACAAAAGTCGTATCTATCATAAAAAATTTGTAAGTTTGAAACAAAAAAACTTAATAAAAAAATATATAAAAAAAGCTTATGTATAGTTAAAGAACTATAAGAAATGTAGGAAAGAATCCAGCCTACATATTTTCTAGTTCTTAAAATATATATATATATATATATATATATATATATATATATATATATATATATATATATATATATATATATATATATATATATATATATATATATATATATATATATATATATATATATATATATATATATATATATATATATATATATATATATATATATACGGTCATGTCACAGAGTTCAATTCCGTTCGAAAACGGAATTCAACCTACCCCATTTTTGTAACAGCTGGTGTCTAAAAAATAAAACTAAAATACGCAAATGTGTCAGGTGCGTCCATAGTGTCGGCGACACTAGTATGCTGGGGTATGCTCCAGCTAGGGCTTGACATCTTGGGGTGGATTGAATTCCGTTTCAGAACGGAATTAAACTCTGTGACATGACCGATGATACTGTTTTGTTGTTCTTTTATTAATATTTATGTTTCAAACTTAAAATTTTTTAAATGTTATATACGCCTTTTGTAGATTAAAGAAACGGTATACAGTTCTGCTGCGGTATTTATATCGTGTACGTATGCGAAGTTGCTAAACATTGCATCAACTTTGAAACTGATACCCTGATTACTCTTTTGCGGCGTTTCTGATACTGATCGAAGACGTTTTGGAAAGGTATCCATTGTCAATGTTTTGTACTACGACGATATGAAACACTATAAATTGTTCGAATACAAAGCAACTGACGTTTTGGAAGCCAGCCAAGCAAATTAAGTAAATATTAATACCCGCACCAATACTTGGAATAGTCATAACCAAGTTGGATCTATATATCGACCTTGGTCATGACCGTACATTCGGCTGGCGTATAACGCCAACGATCATAGTATGGTAGTAATGTACCCAAATGACAGCCACGGATTAGTAGAGGTTAAAAACTCTGGCTGCAAAATTTATATCAGGTATAGACGGTATGTAACAGAGTTAAATAAGTGACAGAGTTAAATAAGTGACGCCGCATGATTGCACTTAAGACAGGATCATTCCAATCGTCAACATAATCGTGGTAAGAGGAGCTACATAAAAAATGCTTAGGTAAACATATGTATATGATATCTGTTGTTTTATCATAACATCTTAAGTATAAAATCATGTTTGAAAAGAAATACTAACGATTTAATGTAAAATCTGTAGTTTTTGTTCTATCATTTTAAAAAATAAACCATGATAACTTTTTCGAAAATCGGAGTATTTGAAAACGGATTGGACCCAAATGTGGATTGTAAAAAGACGAACCAGGATATGACTAACTCGATTTTGACTTAACTCGACTTAAGATGTTATGATAAAACGAATCAGTTATGTAAATATGGTTGAGTTACAAAACATCAAAATACATTGTAATGATGCAAATTCTTAACATCAAAATACATTGTAGTGATTCTTAGTGGATTTGTTTTTGTAAACAAGGTAAAGACGCATCTAAGGCGAATGAATTTGCCTTGGGCGCATCACTACAATGTATTTTGATGTTTTGGTACTCAACCTATTTCTCCACTTACAATGTTGTGTTTTTAACTGCTGGGATGCCATCCCTCTGCATAGCGTAAATATGAACTTTTTAATTTTACGCAACTCGTCTTTTGCGAGAAAATACGAGTCGCTGGCTACATGTTTATTTCACATTTTCTTCTTATTTTTAATATTCAGAAATGTTTTATGTTAGAGCTGGCAAACAACCGATAGTACTATCGACAGTTCTGTTTCCATTGGATTCTCGATGGCTTTGTTTCGATAGCGTTACTATAAATTTTTTTAGCAAATCGACAATAAACTCGACAAAAACTGACGACGGCAGCTTACTTAATTTTAAGAAATCCAAATTTTGGCTTTGGTAACAAATTACCGGTGACGATATAATTTTATGTAAGCATAACACTGCGTCTTAACCCTACGTCTTCACGAGCCATCAACTTGAACATGACGCCGGCAGAGCAACTGTAAAAAATTCATCAACTCATTTGTTGTGGGGTATACGTGGGATGTCCATATTCTGCCTTATCAAAGTATTTTGCGGTAGTGCAATAGAGATTGCATATTTACCAATTTTGTTTCTGTCTCTTCTTTCTATAGAAAATGGTTGTTGACGGCGAATCACATGGCGAACATTGATGTTCAGGCATATGCTCGGGCATCGATGTCAGAGCATGGACGAAACATGGACATGAGCCGTCTCCACTAGCCATATGCGATGCCCGACATGATGCTCTTATCAAGTTCATGGCTAATGGAGACTCCCCAGTAATGAGATACAAGTGTGGACATTTTGTGTTTGCACTTTTCAAAATCTGTTGCTAACATAAAAAATTACTGTGTGGACAGTAAATGTTAGTATTCGAGCACATGTTTGGAAATTAATGTTCAAACACAATGCTGACCAATTATAAGTGTGTTCGTTTACCCCAAAATGTGCAATAATTTGTACTGGATTTTACTGAAATGCGTTTGCTTACATATAAATTTGCAAAAGAGAGCATGACTTGAGAGAGTTGTGACAGTCGTTTTACTGGACAAATTTGAGCTAGTAAAATCCAGTAGAAGAGAAAAACATACATATGATTCAATAAAATAAACAAACAAAAGTAGGAAATCGAAAAGTATACACTTTTTAATTAAAGCGTTTAAAAGATGAAAAGCTGAATTAAAAGTAACAAACACTGAAAATAATTATATTACGTACAGCCTAAGGAAGTTCCTTACCACTTTGTATGATCCAGAAGATCATAGAGTACCAAGTTTTCCTTTTTTTGTGCCCATGGCAAAATGTTTTCTTTTAATTGTTTTATTTACATTAATGTTTTAGAGATGTAAAGCTTATAGATATTTGAGTACTTATTACTGCATATTATTTTGCGTACCGAACATCAAAATTAATATATTTTCGTATGTCATTTAACCAGAAACAAAATTTAAAATCATGTACAAAGTAAATTTTTACAGACAGAATAATAATAAAATGAAATATGTATATAAAAAAATTACAAAATGCTGTGCAAATTTACTACACGAATATATAAAATGTGTGTCCAAACATCAGTACGTTTACGCCCCCTTAACATAAGTTTGAACACATTCATTTTTGTGACGTCATTCTGCCGGCGTTATTTCTTCTGTTAAGTCCCAGTTTACATATGCAAGTCTTATTGATAAGCTTCTTATTCAGCTGTGAGAAAAACCGAGAAATGTGTCTTCATTTCTCTGTTTTTCTCACAGCTGAATAAGAAGCTGATCAATAAGACTTGCATAGTGTAAACTGGGATTAAGAAATATCAAATGTCTCGTGAAGACGGGGTGTTAACAAAAGTTTGAACACAACAATTTTTGTGACGTGATTCTGCCAACGTTATTGCTTAGACGGGGTTCAGAAAAAATGTGTGGCTTTCTCTGTCTTTCTCGCGCCTAAATTAAGAGTTGCGCAAGAAAAATTTTCCTGTGTGAACCCCGTCTTATGTTCAGACATACAAATTGCACGTCTACGCACAGTGTAAAAGTAAACAAGAATTATAAATATCGCAGCTTACACGTCATTCGGTAAATTTTTATCAGTTAAATTAGTAAAATTTACCATATAGTTTGCTGCTATAAAACTTATTTTTAAAAATTTCAGCAACAAAATTTATAGGAAATATTACCAATTTAACGAGCAAACAGTTACCGAATGACGTGAAGTACGCTATTATTTATCAATAGTTATGTTTTTATTTTAAATCAGGAGAATATTTTTAGAAAACGACGGTTCTGCGAATAATTATCGGAAACGGAATTCAATCAACCATAATATGTCAAGCCCTAGCTGGAGCATATGGCACCATAATAGCGCCGCCAACAGTCTGTACACACTTGACAAATTTGCGTATTTTAGTTTTCGTTTTTAGATACCAGCTGCTACAAAAATGGGATAGGTTGAATTCCGTTTCCGAACGGAATTGAACTCTGTGACATGGCCGTATATATATTGTTAAAAGGATTCGATACTATCGATAGTTTTTCAACAAAATATCGAAAATATCGAATGGTGTGACTATGGATAGTTTGCCAGCTCTATTGCATGTTCATACCAGAGTTACAAGCTGATCGGCAAAAATCGACGCCTAGCCGCCGACTTTAAATCGGGTTAAAAGCTGAGTCGGCTCAAGCAAAGCCGCCGATTGCACCACCTGCGCCGTGAATTTTTTTATTTGCCTTAGGGCCATTATTACAACTCGGCTTTAGTTATAATTAGCATTTTATCGGACGGATAAACAGTTATTCATTATTACAACTTTAATTTAACCTAAAAGTGTGGGATAACTTACAGGGAAGTTCATTCTTCCGCTAACTTTTATCGGCACACATTTTCATAGGCTGCCATACTTGCTTCTTTATCATGTAAACACCAAGACGTATCTAACAGGTGAACTCACTAGAACACATGACCTTACTCCGGCAAACTTAGTGGAATGATGAAATTATCACAATTTCGTCACAATATGGAGCTTCCCTTCTTTAAGGTATTGGACATTTCATTATAGAGCTACCTGCGCTGATAATTCCATCCATCTTTCAACACTTTTTGACAATTGTAGTATAGTTTCTACAACAAATTTATACTTGTTGTAGACTTGTGTGTACCTGTTATCTGTGCCATTGTAAATACATATGTATGACGTTTCCACTTGTGCTCTGGTATAGCCATACTTTGAAAAAGATAATTTTTATTTTACAGGCAAGTTGTAATAATGAAAAATTGTTGCAGGTCAGTTTACCGGTCACTTCTGCTTATCATGCCAGTAACTATTTTCCACTTTACTGCTGAGTTGTAATAATGGCCCTTATTGTGTTTTCTTTTCTGAGTAATATTCTGCATTTATTCTGCCTTTTACATATCTCTATGTTCTTTTCCGAAAAATATATGTTATGCGAAAAGTGTAACGCATTATTTTCTCACGGTGTTGCCATTAAAAAGAAAAAAATTACATGTTCAACACTCGTATTAATTAAAGGGGCCTTGTGCAGCACTATATTAACAGTTGGTTTTGCTGTTGTTTCTGAAAAAAATTAACTTGTGTTTTTTTATAAACATGAAATACATACATATGCAACACTTCTTAATAATCATGTGATTCACCTTGTTATGTACCATAAAAATTTCTTATTAGTCTAGCTTCGGAGATCAAAAAAGCTGATCATTATACATTTTCATCTGAAAAAATGAGAGCTGTTTTTTGAGGGATGACACATTATATTATACAGTCTATTGTCGTTCTAACCTCAACTAAGTTTCCTCGTCTGATAGTATTTTATTTCCTTCTAATTTCAAACGCATTTGTCTCCTTTTATGCCAAACTTGATATTTTAAGTTTGTAACGCCATAATAACTTCAACTAAAACTGTCGTGCTTCAAAATACTAAGAAATGTGGTAGCGTAAAAGTTGGCTCGACTCTCAGATGACAAAACTGAGCTGAGTTGAGAACGGCAATAGTGGCATATGTTTTTAATGTTATCGATAAATATGTTTGTATCGTAGATTAGTTTTTTCTATCTTTTTTATATTAAAAACGTGTTTTAATAAAAACAAACGTTCATAATAAAGTTTACAAATATAAATTTCAAGAATAAAATGCACGAAAATAAATTTTTACAATTTTTTCATGAAAAAAATTTGCATTGCAGTTATCGACTACTTTTACGTACTGTGTCGCATCTTTGTTGTGTTTATTAATTTGATAAATTTATTAAGCAAGTGCAATGGATGCAAAAACTCAGTGAATGCAATATATGCATAAACTCAATGAATTCCAAAAATACTTTTTCAATCTGAATTTCACATTTCATTTTTGCAAAAAATTATTTTTAATTCACAAAAATATTGATCAAACCAAAAAAACTCGACGCACAAACCGCGTTGCATGTACATAACTTGAATTTAGAAATGCGTCAAGTATCAAAAGCACCAAACGCGTAACGCAAGAAGCGAGTGGTATGGACTTTCAGCTTTATGTATGTAGTTATTTGGTACAGTATTAAATGGGTATTGAATCAAGTGTGGACGCTATGGGCAAACATTTTCAAAATTGGATTTATTTTTATTTCTTGGAACTTTCTTAAGAGTTCTATTTTTCCACATATTCCATTCTTAAGAATTCTATTTTTCTACATTTCCATAAATGTAAGTTAACAACTAAATTTCGTTTTCTGAAAAAGCTGTATTTTTGACTTGTCATTTTTAAAGTGCATGTGCGATATGTCCCTTAATACATCGAACATTTTTACTTAATGAAATGATCAAATACATACATATTAAATTCAAAATTTTATATATATTGCTTTCTTCCAAAAATTACATCTTTCCTGGTTTCAGTGCTTTTTTAAATTTAAAAGTTGACAACACTGTATTTTACAGTTACTTTTGATATTGCGACACGTGGACGTATGAAAAAAATTCCTTATAAGCACCCTGCAGATAACGCGACTGGTCAATACACGTATGTAACTTAGCATTAATACATGGAAGTAAATGTAACTTACACGCAATTTATACGGTGATTTTTTCACTTGTCTTTAAATCACGTTTTATTTTGTATGAGAGTGAGCGTGGTAGAGAAGAAAGCGGGGTAGAAAAAAGACAAGATTTCTGTTTTCGAGATTTTTTTCATATATTTCCTTAGTTCCATTTGCATTTTCTCTCTCTTATGTGATTGTGTTAGGGTTTTTGTTGTTATGAACGAGTAAATAAAGCAACATTTGAGAGTAATGTACAAAAAAGACATGAAATTAAAAATCATTGTAAATTAGTATCATTGTAAATTAGTAAAATATTCCATTTCTATTGCACTAACACAAAATAAGTACATTTATAAAGCAGAACATGAACATCGTACGTATTCAGCAAAAAGCAGTTGATGAATTTTTTAGTTCCTCTGCCGGCGTCATGTTCAAATGATACCCTCCACGTCTGCATTACTTCGGACTAGTCTTAAAACTACTATATGTTAACATTCGATAAAGAGCTCAAGTGCTCGTATTTTAACGATTGCACACGTTAAAACGCAAATACTTGTCGATTAATTGGAAGCTATTGTTTGCAAATTACATTGTCCATGAGTGCATTACATAGGACCATGTTGTAACAATGTACTCGATTCCAGCTAAAATGGATCACGCAGTTCAATATTATCTGTAGGGCAGTCAGGCAAACCCATGCATTCACACTTTATTCATGTAGGTTGCTTTTTTTTGCAACCCAGAAAACATTTTATGAACTGTGGTGGCGGTTGCGTTAATTTTTTACGATATTGCACATATTTATATTTTTTTTTTTATTAAAAACTATAAGAAATTGGTTTTTATTTAATAAATTAAAATACAAGAAAAGTTTGTACGTTTTGTTATATATTTTCAAATTTCGATTCGTATATATTATATTTTTCATATATTGTAAAATAATAGTAAACGGTACGGAAATAGTTGATAATAATCAAAAATTATTACATCTTCAAAATCATTTTTCTTCTATTTATGCTAGTTCAGTGCCTAATAAGGATATCTCCGATGTTGAAAACACAATAAGACTACATTTGTCACAGGTACCAAATACTTTGTTTAACTTTGACAATCAATTTCCATCAACAAATATTCAAAATGATTGTTCAGTAACTAATACTGATCAGCTATTATCAATTCTAAATCGCTAAATAATAAAAAATCTTTTGGCTTAGACAGTATTTCGAACTTCGTCATCAGAAAATTACCAAGCATAGCTTTTGATTATCTAGGGATTCTTTTTAATAATTGCATTTACAAAGGATACTTTCCGAATTCTTAGAAAATTGCAAAAATTTGCCCAATCCCGAAAAAACCTAATAATTGTGAATTAGACAATGTTAGACCAATCTCAAAGAAAATAAAACAATGATTTTTCTTATATTAATTATAGTCATTAATGCGTTTTGAATTTGGATGAGAAAAATTTATAGGAAATAATTTTTGCCAATCTTTTTTCTACTTTTGGCGATTTTCTGATAAATATATATACGATTATTTTATAAAAATTTATATTAAAAAAAGTATTATATAAAAACAAAACTTATTATCAATATATTGGCGAAATTAAAATCAATTTGGCGAAATAGGTCGGAGGAAATCTGACAACCCTGGACGTGATAGCGCAATTTGTATGCCAGATTCGAATTCAGTCCACCCAGATTAGTTAAAAAACATGCTTCGTTTCTGCAGTAAAATTTTTTCCAAATTTGTAGACCAGTGTTATTTAATGCAACCGAACTTTAGTTGTATCGATATTTTTCGCATCCATAGTCTCAACTTTTTTATATATCTTGTGATGCTTACCCTACGTCTATATAACGTATCAATAACATAATATCAACACCACCTGTATACATCTGCTTTGGGTCTTTGTGTATCAAGTAATGTTTGCTGGGGCGCGCAATGAAAAAAGTAAAATATATCATTACGGGTTTTAAAATTTCTTGTATACAACATACATATATCTGCCTTTGTATGCGTGTCTGTTCATGCCATGGTGTAATAAGTATACAAGTTGCCGCAAAAGGGCAACAGATCCAACAAAAAACTAGATAATGCTTGTCAAAAAATACACGTGCTGGACGTGGCTTATACACAAAACTACCAGAGCAAAAAGAAGCTGTTGGCGTTATATGCTGCCACCTGTATTCTTATTACAACATGGTTATGCGATTTTCATCTCATTCATTGCAAAAGGTATCATTCAAATTTTAACCATCAAACAGAAAGTATCCCAGTGTATTGATATTACATACATAAGTATTAATAAAGTATTAATAAAAGTTGGAAAGTACGTGCTTTTTCTGCTCGCTGAAAACGGTAAGAACTAAAATTAAAAATACATATGTATGTAAGTATATTAACCCACATATTTATAATACTTGTCAAAAGTTTATGAACGTTTTATGAAACAAATTTCGTATGGTATTTGTTTCATAATCCTTTTATTAACATTTGGTAATTTATTATGAATATGGGCCTAAGGATGTATGTATGTATATAAACATTGTTCTGGGAATGATATTGCTCAAACAGTAAACATTAATACCCATACCTAACCTGGCCAGACATCCCGCTTTAGGCGGGAATATCCCGCTTTTAAAAGTTCAATCCTGCCTAAAACTTGTGACCCGCTTTTTCGAGTTTCTAGATTTATAATTCTACTGGGGTGTTAGTCTGTAATTCGGAACGAAAGAAATGCTTTCGCATTGCAATGTAAATAACAAATGCGAACAGTTTTCCTTTCGCATCGCATTACAGAGTAACCCCGCTGTTTTAACTATTGCCAAAAATTTGGATACCTTTCTCATCCTTTTTCAGCCAGTACAACTCATTGAGTTGAACCCCTTTAAAATTGAAAAAGTGCATTTTTAGACGTTGTTTCAAAACTCATTACTTCAAAATTTCTAATCCAAAGATATTTAGGGTCATATACATACATAACGAAAACTTGGCATGAAGTTAGCATGAGTGACGAAATTGAATTGGATATTGCTGAGTTTACATATACTATTTTGATATTAGAAGTGATCACGGAATATAGCTACAATCTAGTGATTTTTAAATTAAAATTTTATATTAAAACTCGTTAAACTCCAGCTCAATTTCGTAATTTTTGCTAACTCCATGCCAAGTTTTCATTATGCATACGGCCGTTAATTATCTAGGATATAGTTTATTTATTTATATTTTCCAATTGAATTATTTTTTTTGAGAAAGGAATTTTCAAAGCATGTAATAATTGAAAAGACAAACTCTTTTCTGTATAGGCGTCGAACTGAAGCTTTCGAAGTCAATCACTGTTTCATCAGAGTTCTTGTCATACCTGTTCCCAGAGTGAGGGTGGTGAAGTACGCACTAAAATTAAAAATGTTTGATAGCTCCAAAAATGAAATTCAAAGATCTTAACCCAGAATAATCCACAATCTTTTAGTTTAAAAACCATATATTTCGACTAAAATTCATAAATTCATAACTTGCCTGAAACTAGTCTTGAGCTCAAGACCTCAGGGTTTGTAGCCAAACGCGCTAACTACTCAGCCAACAGCGCCCTCAAAACTTATGTATGCACTTCAAGATCCTGAAGTTAAGTTTCTTTTTTCGTTTTTAGTTTGGTTGATTTTTATGATAAAGGTTTGAAAATTTGCGATTCGATGTAATACGCAATAATTAAATAACAATGCGATTTTGAATTGTGTATTAGTTACGTGGTTTTGCATTCTGTATTAGTTACGTGGAACTGTATAGTTGCATATATACATATAAAAGAAATCATGTGTATAATCGTTTTCTCATAGAAATGGAGTGTTTTTATATCATACCTCTTTCCACAAGATATTTTATAAAATCCCGCTTTTTTGGTCGTATTTTCTTCAGAATCCCGCTTTTCAATCGTTCTTGTCCCGCTATTTGGAAAAACCTTCTGGTCACGTTACCCATACCCTATGTATTGAAAAACAACCTGTTTTATGTTAGCTGTTTTTCCTATACGGAATTTGCCATTTATCATAATAACCAGGGACCGAAAATAATTGTTATTTTTTTGTTTTTGAAGAAAAGGTTACGAGAAAATAACCTTTATCTGCTTTAGGTTGTTTTTAACCATTATCGTAAGATGTATATTATTGTGGTCACAATAACCAATATAAATAAGAAATATTTTTTTTTGGTTATGAATAACTTATATCAATAAAAAAATTTTTTTGGTTACTAATAAGCATTATCGAAAGTAATTTTATTTTTTGGTCATCGCAAATTTATTTAAGTAACATTGTATTTATAAAATTATATAATAGTTATTCATAACCAAAAAAATATTTCTCACTTATATTGGTTGCGATGACCAAAATGAAATATGTCTTACGATAATGGTTAATTATAACTTTTATTTAAATTCATCAATTTTAATGGTTAAATAAGACCTTTTTGCCATTTCTCTTATAACTGTTACGTCCCTGATAATAACAATATATCTGGTATAGACGTATGTTCATTTTTTAAGAAATTCGTTTACAAACGCTTTGAAATTTATAACTAAAAACAACATTAAAAAAACTCGTACGCGCCTGTACGCATTTGTAATAGTAATAGGAAAAAAATAGAAATCCCTAACAAAGTTAACAGGAATGAAAAATCAGTCAAATTTTATAACATGGAGCAAGCCGTGAATGAAAGAGACAAACATTTTTTTGAATATGTTGCTATTGGTGTAAGTGAGGAGACTATAGCAATATCCAACAAACGTTTATGGAATGATTGTGAGGAAAACGAGTATTGGTGTACTAATACTAAAGACGATAGCGCTAATGAGATCACTGTCGAATATTATAACACTGAGGAACCGCTCAATGATGATAACTCAAACGAGACGACAGTCGAATTTTATAACAATGAGCAAGCCGTTAATGAAACAGACAAACATTGATAGTCGAAGATTGACCCAGTATATTCATCCGGCAGCGAATCATGCTTTAAAAACTAAAATATTCCCGATCCTTAGATGTGATGAAATAACTAAAGCAATACGATATGACGAACTTGTCATTAAATTTGGCAATTACTTGGCTGAAAAATATTTACCGCAACATCAACATGATATGATTCGGGCTAACTTGAGATTAATTGGTCGCTTTATAATAGAGATTAAAAAGATAGATCCTACAATAAACGAACTAAAAGACATTTATAAACCGTCCATGTTTGATAAATGTGTAACTGCCATCCGAACTGTTGCTAAATGGAACGCAAATAAAAAGGGATTTCAGACACCAGCAGTAGCGCAAAATTTAACGACTCTTTTGAAAAAGTGCGGTGAAAAACAATCAACTGAAATGATTACGGAAGATCGAGATAGTATTAAAGCAGAAGTAGACAAATTTCTCCAGTTATGGAAGCAAGAAATTCCTTTACTTAACAAAAAAGCAAACGAGGATCAAAATAATCAAAAGAGAATTAAAAATATTAAGTTACCATCAAAAGATGACATTAAAACACTGTATACATATCTAAAAGAAAGAATTATGACCGCCATGGAAAGCTTTTAAAAAACTTTTGTGTGTCTAGTTGGACAGGTCTTGTGCAAGCAACCCTGATTTTTATTCAGATATTCAACAGAAGAAGAGCTGGTGAGATTGAGAGATTAACTGTAGAAAATTTTAGAAATAAAGAATTTATCACCGATAATATAGACAAGGATATAATAAAAAACATTTCTGTTGATTCAATAAGGTTTGCAAAACAGTTCGTAAGAATTTCCTTGCGCGGTAAACTTGGGCGCACTGTGAGTGTGCTCTTATGTCCGATGTCTTTAAAATCTATAGAACTCATTATGAAATATAGAGCAGAAGCAGGTGTAGATAGTCAAAACCAATACATTTTTAGTAAACCTAACACTTCACACCTTACAAAACAATATTATCGAGCGTGTCCTCTATTAAAAATGTTTTCTGAAGAATGTGGTGCAAAAATTCCGGAAAGCCTTAGGGGAACCACATTAAGGAAGCATATTGCGACCTATACTTCGCTACTGAACGTCGAAGAGGCGTCAGTAGAACGTTTAGCTAACTTCATGGGGCATCATAAAGAGGTGCACAAAAGCATTTATAGGATTCCTGTCCCCGTAGCCGAAGTGATGTGTGTCTCCAAGCTGTTAATGGCAGCTATAGGAGACGAAGCGGATGATGGTGTAGAAGATGACAGTGAAGAGGACATTTCTGAAGTAAATTGTTTAAATTCTAGCAGCTCTTCAATCAAAAAACGTAGAAGTAGTAAGTATAAATAAGTAGAAGCTAAAGTTTTGCAGCAGAAATTTAATATACGCATGTATGTGTATTAAAAACACATTAGGTGTATTCCACATGACTTCGGGCAAGTTCGGACTCATGAGAGTAAACTCAACATTTACTCTCTCAAATTATAAAATTTGCCCAAAACATTTGGAACGCGAAATCAAACAATTTTAACCCCAAACATTTCAATAGTGCTAACCTATTAACTTTAAAGTTTAGTTTGCGAATTTAGTCGTTTAAATCTTGTCGTTTTAAGCTATGATATGCTTGATGAAATATTTTTGCTTTAACATATTTTATTTTTTGTAGCATCTCCCTACGGTAAGACAAATCGTTGTAAGTGGAGCGATGCAGAACGGCAAGCAATTTTCTTAATATTTGGCGATCTGAGAAGCTTAACTAAACTACCATCATTAGAAGAGTGTTCAAATGCCATACGTGAATCTGAAGCTCTTCAGAATAGAACACCCCAACAAATCAAAAGTTGGATACATAACCAACGGAGAACTAAAGTTTGGAAGCAATAATTTAACATATCTTGTAGGTGTATTAAAAATACATTTACAACCAACACTCACACGTCAATATTTTTTCCAAAACACTATTACACGGTCCCTACT
This sequence comes from Panzeria rudis, assembly GCA_956483635.1. Taxonomy (NCBI): domain Eukaryota; kingdom Metazoa; phylum Arthropoda; class Insecta; order Diptera; family Tachinidae; genus Panzeria; species Panzeria rudis. Next base: position 60,709,914 of record OY101451.1, read on the forward strand.
TCGCGGCAATGTATTGCACCATCTAAAAGTAACTTCTGAACAAAATGTAAATGCTACACATACTCTTAATACCTTTTTGTATATTATTTTAGGAAGTCGCCCATATATGTATGTAGGTACATATGTACATACATAAAAATGTTTGGTGAAAATTTTTTGGTCTATCATATACATATTAAGTGGAGCGACGCAGAACAGCAAGCAATTTCCTTAGTATTTGGTGATCTGAGAACTTAAACAAACTACCATCATCAGAAGAGTGTTCAAATTCAAAATATGAAAACGAAGACGTTTTATATTTATGTTCTTAATTGATCTGTCAATACATAAATATGTGTTGTTCACTTCTATTACACCCTGCGACAAAAAATTTTGGAAAGTGATATTAGCTTACTGGTAGGTATTGTCGAGTATAACAAGAATCTGTTTTTGATATTGTCGGAACATCTTCAAAACCTTGAGTTACGTGTAAAAACAGGTTTCCATACATTTATGGACTTATAGCTTAATAGCTTCGGTGAATTACATCAGATTTTTAATTCTTAACAGATTTGGAAAGAATGATCTAGGATCTTTCGAATGATATATAGTTTATGTAAGGAACTGTGGGGAAATATGCATGTATTTCTCCAGAGAACATTTATTTTCAACTTTCGCATGTTTTAAAACTCGGATGTTTTCAACGCAGATTTTTATGTTTGTAGGAACAAAAATGAATTGACTTAAAACTTGTATTTAGTTGCGAATTAAAAGCGATTTTGTTTTTTTTTTTGTAAATCGTTTAGAAATTGATACAGTTAATAAAGTTTTTACAAATAAAATAGCCTTTTATTCACACCTTAACACACTTTTTAAATAAATTAATTTTTGATGCGTTTCCTATATAAAAATGCGAAAATAATATTGAACACAAATGTGTTGCTGGAGAAATACATAATATTTCCCACAGTTCCTTAAGTAACCTATATATCACTCGAAAGGCTTCATCTTATTCTTTTCAAATCTGTAAAAGAATTGAAAATGTTATGTTATTCATCGACGCTATTGGGATATAAGTGCATAACGGCACGAAAACCGGGGTTTTAACTCGAAACTTGTGGCTTTGGAGATGTTTCGGAAATTCCAAAAACTGGCGGGTTATTATGTATTTGGATTCGAAACACGAATGATTTTCTTTTCGAATCAAAATACATAATACCCCCAGATTTTTGTTGTACTCGAGAATACTTATCGCACACTAAATCAAACAGTCACAACTTAAAATTTTTCAAAATCGTTTTTATTATTCACAGAACAAATCTCTAACAACCACGAACTTTTTTTTTGCATCACATTCTTTTTTTTTTAAGTGAAAAAATACCGTTGTGCCTGTTTTTATGTTACTTGCTTCGCTTGTACATCATCAACTAAAGATTATTATTTTTAGTTATGACAGTGTGCTTATTTCACCTAAACGGTATTATTTCGAAAAGCGTCACATTTTATGAAAAAAAATGTTAAGTTTTGTGGTGAATCATTTAGAGTTGTGTCCCCATAACTGAAAAAGTGAAAAAAACTTATTAAAAAGTAAATTATTGTAATTATAACAATTTTTTCTAAGTTGTATCATTAATAAAGTCCAAATTAATGACAGTATGCCAAAAAACTTCTTTTATAATCACAATAGTTTGCTTTTGAATAAGTTTTTTATATCCTGAAAATTTTTTCAATATATAGATAGGCCGTTTTGCATTTTATATGACGGTATCTACATATTTAAAATTGTTTTTCTAATAGCTTCATACATATGTATGTATGTATACACATTTGGTTTTAGAAACCAATCAGAAATTCAATTAAGACTATCTACTGGTATTTCTAGTCAGCCCAATTATGAATTTTCCCGGGGAGTTTTTTCTCTTCCCATTCAGGGAATAGGGAAAAAACTCCCGGGGAATTGTTGTTCATAATTGGGCTGACTCAAAGTTTAAAGTTTCCTTGAACATAAATTGGAATAAAAAAGTTGTAAAAATATCAAAAATTTAAATAAATTGGAATAAAAAAGTTTTAAAAATATTAAATATTAAAAATTAAAATACATAAATTGGAATAAAAAAGTTTTAAAAATATTTAAAATTAAAATTTAATCAAAATAAAATCATATGAAAAAAATAGACCATTTGTATACTTCAATAAATAAATTGAAAAAAATGTTTAATGAATGTTAAATTTAAGAGAAAATCAATCAAAAACCTGTCTTTGTAAATAGAAAAAATTACACTTAACAATGCGTTATAAGATGAACATATTTTTATGTATATACGTATTGCTCTTTTGTTGCAACGTCGTCACAACGAAAAAAATAGTTTTTCCGGACAGGAGCTTAAAGTTTTTAATTTGGTAGCAACTTAATAGAAAAACGAAGGGTGAGTCAACGGAATATTTTAATGCATTTCTACACAAGATGAAATATGTAGACGAATATTTCTGGATTATTAACACAAAAATCACGCTTTTTGAGTTATGACGACGTTGTAGCAAATGAACGATATGTACATATTTATAAAATGTTATTTATAAAAATGAGTGTATTTGGTTACCTTAAATTAGAAAAGGTGTATATTAGTTAATTGAATAAAACAAAAATTAAAGAAAAAACACCAAGAGTTAAGTATATATGTACATAGATGGTTTTGTCTAATAATTTTAAAAATGTTGGATACGCTTTTTCTAAACTAAGGTAACGCTATGTATGTATGGATATATAAATACACATATATTTCATTACAGCAATGTATAAATATTTTTGGAAAATTGTTCCTCCCTGTAGTTTTAGAAACAATGAACAGAATTTAACACAAAGTTTTTGAAAAACTGAAATTATATTTTAAATTCTAATTAATATTGAAAAAATATGAATATAAATATGGTTTGTAAACAAATGTTTACATAAGAATTACCAACAACGTTTGTACAGCAACGTTTGTAAGCTGCTCCTGTAAAATTTTAAGAACGATAGTTAGGACAAAATCTATACTGAATCGCAATTAAAAAACACCACATTGAGCACAAAAGTGGTAGTGTCCTTTAACACAACTTCAACTATTATTGAGCGTTAAATAAATTATTTTTCGAACATATCGACCCCTTAGCGCCAAATGAACGTAAGCGGCAAATATTAAATTTTTCAGAAGGGTTTCTTATTGTATTTAAACATGATTTATATTCATAAACTGTCGCTTACGATCAAATTGTACTGCATGTATTTCAAAAGTTATCAACAATTTGACATTTTTACGATTTTAAACTATGGGTAGGCTCATAAAATTTTGATTTCAATAAAAAGTGTTTTTACAAAATGTCGCTCTCTAAATCACACTGTTCTCACACCACCCCCGTGGTTTACATAACAGTCTCGTTTATTTATAATTTTATTTTATTTACACTTGAAGATGAGCAAACAAACTATTTGAATGACTAAAAGATGCATCGTCTATACTTATTTTAAAAATTACATGAAACTAAAATGTATTTTTTAAATATTAAAAAGTTTTTTGGAGTAATATTATTTTTAGTGTGCGCGTAATGTTTTCCCCTCATAAGTATGCATTAGATGTCAATTAGTAGGAATTGTATATCGTTACCTTACTACAGAAAGGCCCTCATTATTTTTTTAATCGAGTTTTTTTTCCTATTTCGATAGGTGAACCTCTAATATATCGACATATGCAAAAATCTCGATTTCAAAAAAAATAGTGAGTTAGGCCCTTGCTATATTAAGGTAACGATATGTAATGTAATAACGAAAGTTCGTATTATTAGACATTCATTCTGCTATAAATTAGCCACATACAAATTGGTTTAATATTATTTTTGGCTAACAAAAAATAAAAGCTAACGTTAAAGTTAAATAATCAGGTATGTGATGGAAATTAATTTTGAAAACGAAGCACTTAAAGCTAATTTTTATGATAAAATTATATTTAACAAAGAAACATTTTATAATATTTGTGGTAAAGTTCTTTTTAATAAAGAAATATTGTTAAAACACCATTAAAATGGGTTCGTTTTTGAAATCGATATCCACCACATACCTGAATATAAATAAGAGAATGTATATATTTTATAAACATGTAATACTCAAACAGATTTGAAATGAAAAATAAAAATGTTTTTGAAACAAAAAGTTAAGCCACGCATTATTTATTATAGGACGTTTGAAAAATTTTTTTTCCCACAAATAGAATTCTATTTTTAATATTAATTTTATTAAAGCAATAAAAATGAATTAAAAAATCATGGGTTTGTTTTTCTTTCCCTTTTTGAAAAGGTATTGAATAAATTTTAATTTTGAACTGTCAATTCATTGCTGAAAATTATTAAATATCAAAATATTCAAAATTTTCGAATAGTAAATCGGTATTTTCAAAGTACAATCTGGTATGTGATGGAAATCGATCGATTTAAATCGGCGCCGATTTCAGAAACAAATTCTACTGAATTCAGTAGAATTTTTTTTGAAATCGGTGCCGATTTAAATCGAACGATTTCTATCACATACCAAAATATTCTGTATTTTTATTCGAGTTCGAATTTTTATTTTATTCGATACAAAATAAAAGGCGTAAATAAGTCACCTTACAGTAAAATTTATTTCTGAAATCGGCGCCGATATAAATCGACCGATTTCCATCACATACCAGATCATATATAAAATCGTTTGCGTTTGTTAGTAACGACGGATGATCTTTGGGACTAGAAGGGCTGTCGAAAATTTTTAACACAGGTTCGGGTAGATCCACGTTAGGTTTCTGATTGAATTTTGGTTTTCTGCCATAACCATAAGCTGAGAGAACGAGTTTATTGTATATTTTTTGTCTTTTGTTTTTATTTTTCACCTTCGCTGCATTTTTAAATTTATATTTTCGCTTGTGCTTCTTCGTATACTCTTAGATTTTATTTTTTACCGTATTTCCTAATAAAATGGATGAAAAATATCTGTTTATGGTTAATGCAAAACTAATCGAAGTCAGTAAGTATGGTTATGGCTATGGCCACAGTTATGGCTATGGTGTTATGGTATGGTACAACTAATTGAACCTAAATAGGTTTTTCCTATATCGGCAGATAAATTAAAAAATTCTATCTAATGTAGCTTTTGAGGAGAATGGACTAAAATTATTTCTGTGTCGTTTTATCATAACATTTTAAGTCTAAAAATTATGTTTGGAGATATTAACGATTTAATGTATGTATAATCTGTAGTGTATTTGTTCTTGAATTTTAAAGAATAAACCGTGATAACTTTTTCGAAAATCGGAGTATTTGAAAACGGACTGGGCCCAAATGTGGATTGTAATAAGACGAAACCCGAATATGACCTTAACTCGATATTTAAGATATGATAAAACGACACATATTTTATTGTTATCATGTTTTCGTGGTCTCCTAAAAATTTCCAAAATGTGACTTGATGTACTTAGTTTACCGTCCACCTACAGAGTCAAAGTTGCAAAATCGATTTCATAGTAGGTAAAATACATATTGTTTATTTCACTAAAAACATTTTAAGAAAGATTGCAAAAAACTATATTTCGTTCGCTAATATCTGTTTTATATAATAACTGAAACAAATTTATGGCTTATTGTTCATTTTCATAAAAAATTAAACAAAAACGTTATTTTTTGTTAATATCAGTATTTTATGATAACAATCTTAAAAATGTGTAATGACTTGCATATTATTTCTTAAAAAAACATCACTGAACAGACCAATATAAAGTTCGTAGCCAAATATGAATAATACGATCGGCGGCATTAATATTGTAAGTAAAATTAGTAAAATCTGGCAATAAAATTTTTCTTCTACAAATTGTTTAATATCACAGCATACAGCCAAACTAGACTGTATATATATATTACACATTGAACTATGCGTTATACACTGTATACAATGTATCTCCCATTTTCACCCGAAAAACACAAAATTATCAATGCAAACATGTAAAATTTTTTGTAATTTACACAATTTTGTAACCAAAACGTAAAATTTTTGCTGCTACGGAAATATGCTTTTTACAAACATATATATATATATATATATATATATATATATATATATATATATATATATATATATATATATATATATATATATATATATATATATATATATATATATATATATATATATATATATATATATATATATATATATATATATATATATATATATATATATATATATATATATCTCGGTATTGTTAAAAAAAAATATTGAGTTTATAGGAAAAATTAATAACGTTTGAATGCTCAAATTAGGCGCGTAGTTAAAGTTTGATCATATTAGTTTAAAAACAAGATCGGTGTACTTAGGGAGCTCCTTCAGATAAACCCCAGTTAATCTAGAGATTTGTTATCCAGAGATTTGGGATGTTTTAGTAATTTGAGCGTTGAAAGGGAAATTGAAAATTTGAATTGAAAGAAAAGAATTAAATCCAAATAAATAGAGATATATAAATATAAAAGAAATCATAATTTAAAAAGAAAGAAAACGCGAAATAAATAGGGATTAGTTGTATATTAGTCTTAGGTAAATTTTTTAATTTTTTTTGTATACTTACTGCTTGTTTAATCAAATATTTACGTATATTAATTTTTATTGTATTCCGTTTCATTATTGCTAGTGTATTTTAAATCTTTTCGTTTTAATAAAATATGTCTTAAGTGTTTGAGAAAGAATTTAATATGAAGGTCTAGTTTGGTAAAGTCGGGGAAATGGTAGAGTGGTAAGTGGAAGAAAACGGTCGAGTGGATTTTTGGGTCGTGGATTAAATTATTATATTTTTGGTATCTACCACGACAAGGTTGGGAGGGCATTTAGAGGCAATACCATCTGTCTCTGTGTAAATTCGTGTGTGATATGCTGTATTGTCTTTTGTTTAGTTTACTTTAGTTTTTTTATGTGTTGCTGGCATAACTGCTGACGACAGGGTTGGGACCTACCTGATGATGCCAGAGCTAGCTGGAAACCTCGTCAGGCGGTTGTTCTCAGGCCGTAACACATTACACCAATTCCAAAGACCTGTCGTTAACTTACACCTGACAATGTGAGACCAATCAGTATCTTACCTACACTATCAAAGGTTATGAAGGATCAGGTTATGAGGTGGATTGAGAGGAGATGCCTGCTAAATGAATGTCAATATGGTTTTCGTAGTGGCAGAAATACTGGGCTTCTTTTAACTGGGCTTACTGATCACATTAGAGGAAATCTGAACTCGGGCAGACTAAGTGTTCTGGTGTCTGTTGACTTAACAAAGGCTTTTGATCAGGTGGATCATACATTATTGATTAAGAAACTGAATGCTAAATTTGGTTTCACTATTTCGTCTTGCCGTTTAATTTGGTCGAATCTGACTTGCCGTGAGCAATTCGTGTCGTTTAATGGTTTGTGCTCTAATGTTAGGCCAGTTAGATCAGGGGTTCCACAGGGTTCGGTTATTGGGCCTCTTTTATTCTCCCTGTTTCTTAATGATTTGTTTTATGAGTTTAGCTTTGGAAGGCCATTTGCTTTCGCAGATGACATTCAACTATTATGGTCAGGGGAGAGTCAATTCCCTGACTCATTGCAAGCAACTATAAATTTTGAACTTTCTGTTCTACAAAATTGGATACAAACAAATAGACTTAAAATAAATTCCCAAAAAACTAAAGCTACTGTTTTTGGATTGAAAAAGTCTGATAGCCTCTACTTGGACTTGAAGATATTAGATGCTACGATTAAAATCGTCGACAATGTCACGTGCCTTGGTGTGGTGCTGGATAATAGATTATCTTTTACACAGCACATTGTAACTCTGATATAAAGGACGTTGCGACCGTTGGTACAACTTGAGTACGTTTGTGTGCCTGTCGTATACTATTTTATGTATTATACGTGTTTATTCTTGTTGTCACCACCTTGCAGTAAACATTGAATGTGAGTATTATTTGCGGACAACATAAAATGAGAGATATTTACTTGCTCACAAGTTGATTGCAAAATGAAGTTGTGCATGAGATCGCAAACCAAATTGTATCGTTTGTGCGACAAGCATACAACTTGATTAGTAGCTGAGTTGTACCAACTGTCGCAAAGTCTGTGGCTTGCATAAAGGGCACATAGAATCCGTCGTACGTTATACGTCGCCTTTTTCAACTGACATTAACGTAACGACGGAGGAGGTTGACACAATGAGTACTTTGTTGACGGATATTAAAACAACTGTTTTTTCTTCTCATCTTTCTGCAGATAAATTTGATTTGATTTTATTTATTTATTTTATTTGTTTTTATTGTTTTATTTAATTTTTGGTGCCAAACAGCAGAAAAAACTAAATCGAAACAAAGCAAAAAACCGACTGATAGCTGTCAAAGTACTCGACGTACGTTAAAAGTTCAAAGTTGGCCAACTTTAGTACTTTGCGTTGACGGAAACGTACCGAATGTGACTAAGCTCATAAGAAAACATGTATTTCAACTTAGTTGTCAGTTGAAAAAGGCGACGTATAACGTACGACGGATTCTATGTGCCCCGGTCTTTAAGATCAGATAGAACGTCGGAAGAGTAATGGGAAAAAATTTATATATTACTGCGTAACCTAAATCAGAGCGTTATGCGTCGCGTAAGCAACAGTGTACGTATTTACAGTACATTCACAGTAAATATTTTATGGTAGAATTTACTGTAAATACGTACCCTCAACACTCTGATTTACCCTGCGCTTAGACATGCAAGTACTTGCATGCAAGTATTTGCATGCAAGTTTGGTGTACGTATTATCAACGAAAGCGAAATTTGTATTCGTTTCTCTGTTTTTCTCATAGCTGAATCAAAAATGTTTAGTAGAAAAGTTTGAGTGTACTGAGTTTTTCGAACTTTCAATTGCATGTGTAAAGGCCAGAGGCCCAATTCTATTTTTGTGAAAAAGTGAAAATGAAAAATAAATTATCACTTCATTGAAAATGCGATTCTAGTTTCAGCTTTTATGAAAACTATCTGCCAAATTTTTTTCATATGATAATTTTTTTTCATCATGAAAAACTTAAATGATGCCAACTTTCAATGACTTTTTTATTAACTTTTGCTTCAAAAATCATTTTCTATAAAGTAAAAAATGCCACAATTTATTATTTATAATAATTGTTACAACACTGAAATAAACAAGAAATAAAAATAAAGTAGAATAACAAAGTTAAGTTATTTGCTATACATTTTTGTAACAAAAACATAAAACCATGAACTTTAAAAAAGTAAGCTTAATATTTAAAAGCAATCCAATGGATAAAAAAAGATGTTGCAAAGCTTCAGAAGACCAGAAAGTACATAGTATGTATTTGCAATAAAATTAGTTTTTGTTTAAATTTGCTTATAATTCAAGAAATGAGCGGAATAAAACAAAAAGTGACAGATGATTTTCATAACGATTAAATTTTTAATAATTGCAATCAGAATCGCTCTAAATGAAAAATGAAGTGACAAATTGCTATGAAGTGAAAATGATAAATTTTTTATCACTTCATTTTTATCATAAATTCAGAATCGACCCCCAGGTTAGGTTGGACTGTTAGTATTAATAGCAAGCATGTAGAATCAGAATTAATATTTTTCATGACTGCTTGTCTATAAAACAAAACTTTTGTTGCGTCCATGTATGTATGGATGTGTAGGATTTTGACACTTCATAGCATGATAGAGTTTTCTTAATATATATTATGAAAACAATATTATAATATATATTATGCTAATGCAATAACACTAATATTGAAGGCCACACGTGATATGATATGAAATTTTACGCTTGCTGCTAGAAAAATTTTTGATGTTATATCAGGTATAGACGGAATGTAACACAGTTTACAGCCCAAATGTTTAAACATTTACGTAAACAGCTGGGCTCTTGCGGCCACCTAGTATGAATTCACCTTGCTCGTTACGTCAAAAGCAAGGCGAAACAACATGAGAAATTGTTGACAGTGTGACCGTTGAAAATATTCAAATGGTGGCAGAAATAGCAGATTTTGAAGAAAAAAAGTGTCACCAAAGAGATTTTTCAAACAAAGGGGAAAACATATTAAAAACGAATTAACTAAACCAAATTATTGCATTTTTATGTATTACGTAAGCATTAACAATTTTGGGAACCAAGTTAAACAATTTTTAATTTTTTCGTTCAAAAAAAGTTAAAATGATTTGTTGTGGTTAGCTTATCTATATGCCGACATATATTTGGTTACTAATGTTATCTCATCAATAGATCTTGAAAAAGTGGTTCTATATATTATTCTCCTCCAATGGAGGAACTAGCAAATGCTAAACCGATCGACCACATTTGAAAAGTTTTATCTTTCTAAAAATATCAGCACTAACGAAGTACATCACATTGCAATAAAAGCTTTGAGATTTTTATAAGATTTTGTAAGACGAAAATCAAATCGAAATCAGTCTGACTATCAAAAAATCTTAAAGAAACTCTTCTCATTACATATTGTTTCTACACTATCACACTCCAAATAAAACTTAACATAAATAATTTGCAATAAAGCAAATTTTTTCGTTCTTCTTTTTCCTTATTTATACCGGCAAACAAATGCACAACTGTTTTCGTTATTCCCATGTTTGTTTATGCAAAATACAACCCTGGTAAACCGAAAACCATAATACATACTGTCAAATTTCTTTACGTATTATTTTATAGAACATAAAAATTTGTTTTCATACTTGGATTTTTACTTAAGATTGGAGTTTTGATAAGTATTAATACTAAATATAATAGTCTAAAGGCCGCTTTAAAATCACTGGCACATAAGTTGTAATATGAGGGGTGTAGAAGCAAACACTGCTATCTCCACATTTTCATTAAATGTGTCTGACAAAGCTATGTGGTTGCATTTGATGAATGGTTGTGACCAATGAAAACAAAAATTCAGAATATGTTTTCAGCCATTCTCTTGAACAGGTAGAGGTTTTCGCTATTTGTTATGCAACTATATATTGGAGCCAATATAGATAGGTGTGTTTCCTTTTATTTAAAATAAATATTTTGCAAATCAGTCGATAAATGGCGGTGGTCTGAAGGAACACCAATAAAAAATACAAACGAATTGATAACCTTCTACTTTTAATGACGTGGACTAAAAAGAACACTGTACAACAAAATCTAAATTTTAAAAGTACAAAACAGGCTTCTAGCGAATAATTGTGGTAGAAGATATAAAAAAATAGATGTGTCGGTGTTTTTAAAATTTACGTCTGTCCTTTATTTAAGGGGTATGTAAGATCGTCCTCTTCCTTTTGCACATTGTTATAGTGAATAGGAGTAGAAAATCTTGTAAGCTCTACATTTTGGGAACGTTTTAACTATATAACTAACTCTTCGACTTCAACGGCGATGCAGCGCACATTGGGAAAAAGGCCATTCTAGCGGCGGAAAAATCATATCTTCCAAACTAATAGTCTGATCCACAAAAAACGTGTGCATTAATTATAGGAAAGGCTGTAGGCTATACAGTTTGTAAGAAATTAGGCAGCTATTTTTAACACAGTGGGCGCTATATGTTGCTATATATGACCAATTTTAAAAATTCAAAATTCATAAAAAAAATCCAAAGTGCATAAAATTTCAAAATGCATTTAAAATGTATCTTGAAATTGAAAACGACTACTTTATGGTATTTTAATTTAATAACAAGTGGTTTCCCATTCCTAGTCCGTTGATTTGCCTATATATGCTATTGTTGAATTTGAAGTAATTTTGCTCCAATGTGGCTTTTAGCGTGCTTGTGAGTTGCATTGAAAAATCCACGTCTTCTGTTTTATTGAGTAGTGTTTTATGTAGAATGTTTATTGTCTCTGCTGTTGGGATTGATGGATATAAGTCTTTTATGTCAAACGAGACTAGTTTAGTATTTTCTCTTATCTGTATGCTCCCTATCTTGTTAACTAATTCCGTGGTGTTGGCTATTGTGTGTTTATTCTCTAGGTCCAAAGTATCTTTCAGTATTGTTTTTAAGTATTTCGATAGCCTATAACTCGGAGCAGATTTATAATTAATTATGGGTCTCATTGGCGTGTTTTGCTTATGTATCTTCGGTAAAGCGATCATAGATGGAGCAGATGGATTCATAAGTGTTAATGAATATGATATGTCATTAACACTTATGAATCCATCTGCTCCATCTATGATCGCTTTACCGAAGATACATAAGCAAAACACGCCAATGAGACCCATAATTGACTGCATTTCAGTGATGCATTTTGCGCTTTTTTGTTTTGGGCCAAATTAATGATTTCAAAGAGCCAAAATACGTTCAATGGGGCCAAAAATTGGTTTTTGGAATATATTTGATTACAAGATTTTTATTTATATAAAACAAAAGTAATAGTAATATAGTACAAAAATTTACATTGCTTAAAAGTATTTTTTGTTAGTTATACTAAATTAAATACATATTTTATATGTAGCTTAAAAAACTAAAACTTTAGTCCCCAAGTTCTTAGTCCAACTGTTTCTCAACTGATTTTAACATATTTGTGTGTTATAATTTTTAAAATATCATTATCATAACAATTACTAGAATCAGATTTCATTAAATCTATGGATTGTAATAAAGATGACATGGCATTTGCATGAAGACGATTCCTTATATTGGTTTTAACCATATTTTTGAAGAAAATATTCTTTCTATACATGCTGAGGAAATCAAATTTTTAGAAACCATTTGCTTTGTTTTGTTTGTATTACTTTAAATTGTTAGTGTTGTGAAAGTGCTAAGTACTTGGCTACTTACTACTGCACTTGTTTATAAGGTATTCAGTAGCAAAAACAAATGATAATTTACTTTTGAATAAATTTAACTAGACACAAATTAAAAAAATCAAATAAAGTGTAAAAACAAATGGAAAAGATTACATACAATTATTTTTTTATATTTTCTTAAAATTTGCGTGTTATAAGTAGTATTGTATCAATTACCAATAAGAAAGAAAGTTGAGTAGTCAAAACTGTAAATGTTTTTCAGCAATATACTTATTTGCCATCAGATATTTCCTTAATCTTACGAATTTTTACTATTTTTCCGTTCGCGTACTTTTTTGGGCAATAGCATTTTTGAGAGTAAATTTTGCAGTTTACTCAGTAATTACTCATTTACTGCATTTTACTGTAAAAGTAAACAAACGGACCTATTATAGAGACATTTTGTGAGCTAGCCTTATATGAACACTTTAAGCCGAACTTTGTTTTCAATACTTCGCAAAATTTAAATTTAATTCAGATAATAGTGGCATATGTACGAGCGGACGAAAAGAATATATTTTATCACAATAAATAAACCGCAATAATGAGGTTTGCTAAAAAAAGTAGGAAAATTATTAATTGTACTAAATAAGGCATTGGTGTACCATTGTACTTTTAAGATTCGAAGTGTACCAAAAATTGGTAACTGTACTAACTTTTCCATCCCTGTTTTGGCCTGCTGTTTTTGACAGATTAGGTTTTTCAAAATGGCCGAACTGCATGTTGTTTTTGTATTGTTGTACTTGTTTTAATGACCAAGGCGAATTCAGTTAATGACGAGCTTACCCAAGGCAAATTCACGTGAGTGAAGAAAACAAGTTTTGATAATGCAGAGAATTGGCAAGTTTTTTTTGGATAATGCAGAGCATTTGTCTTATTTCAGCAAGTTTTTCAACAGTTTTGTATACGTGTGAGCACGTGTTATTTATGGGAATGTATGTGTGACTAGTTTTTCCAATGTTTACAAGCAAATGGTGTGTAGGTGTGAGCAAGTTTTATGTATGGGTAACATGTGCTTTCTATATTTTTAGAGTAACATCAGTTGTCAGCCTATAACTCCTAAACTAAATTTCGTGCCACCATGGCACTACCCTCAATCGATAGGTATTACAAATACACATTGTTTGCAACGGTTGTCAATCTTGGGGAGACTTGCTGGAAAAAGTTATAGCGCCGCGAAGTTTGAAAAAGCGCAAAATATGTAACTTCAGTTGTCAGCTTATAACTCCTAAACTAGATTGCGTGCCACCATGGCACTACCCTCAATCGATAGGTATTAAAAATACACATTGTTTGCAACGGTTGTCAATCTTCTAAGGGAATTCTACTATAGGTCTCTGAACACATGGAAGCTAAAAATATAGCTTGAAGGCCAGAATTATGTCGAATCCAAATTTATTATGTCATTATAAAAACATTATAAAACCAACCCTTAAATAAATTAAAATTCGACATAATTCTGGCTTTCAAGTTAAATTTTTAGCTTCCATGTCTTCAGAGACCTACAGTAGAATTCCCTTAGAAATCTTTTTGTAAAATATATTAACCCTCTAGCTCTTTAATTTATGGGTCTTTTTAGCCCATTCCTTTGCAAGGTGACATTTTGCACTTAAAAAAGGAATGGGCAAAAAAACGCATAAATTGAAGAGTTAGAGGGTTAATATATTTTACAAAAAGATTTCTAAGGGAATTCTACTATAGGTTTTTGAACACATGGAAGCTAAAAATATAGCTTGAAGGCCAGAATTATGTCGAATCCAAATTTATTATGTCATTATAAAAACATTATAAAACCAACCCTTAAATAAATTTAAATTCGACATAATTCTGGCTTTCAAGTTAAATTTTTAGCTTCCATGTCTTCAGAGACCTACAGTAGAATTCCCTTAGAAATCTTTTTGTAAAATATATTAACCCTCTAATTCTTCAATTTATGGGTCTTTTTTGTCCATTCCTTGAAAAGGCAAAATTTTGTCCTTAAAACAGGAATGGGCAAATTATTATCTGAAACGTGTAGGTTTCCACACTACCGTTGAGGTACTACACTCAGTGCGTTGCCAGTTATTTTGAATGGCTGGCTCCCCAATAGGCATACACCATTTTGTGGATATAATAAAAAATGTTCATGATATTTGTACATCATTATAAACTTTTGTTTGATATCTTTGATATTTTTATATCTTTAAAGCCATCTTTTGTTTGATATTTTTTATATCTTTAAGGCCATCATTTGATAAATATTTTTTTTGTTATTGTATTTCATGCATAATACAAATTTATTTTATTGGTTTATTGGCTCATTTTTGCATGTTCCTTTTTTAAGTGCAAAATGTCACCTTGCAAAGGAATGGGCAAAAAAGACCCATAATTATGTCAATTCCAAATTTATTTATGGGTTCGTTTTATAATGTTTATATAATGGCATCATTTTGGCATTTTAGTTAAATTTTTAACTTCCATATATTCAGAGACCTACCGTAAATTTCTTTAGAAAATATTTTTGTAAAATATATTAACCCTCTAGCTCTTTAATTTATGGGTCTTTTTTGCCCATTCCTTTTTTAAGTGCAAAATATCACCTTGTAAAGGAATGGGCAAAAAGACACATATATTAAAGAGCTAGAGGGTTAATATATTTTACAAAAATATTTTCTAGAGAAGTTTATAGAATATATGGAAGTTAAAAATTTAACTTAAATGCCAGAAGGTGTTGATTCTAAACAATAAAAACATAACAATAACATTTGACATCTCAGCCCCTATGTTAATATATACAAATTTTGACATGCGAGCCTCTATTTTGCGGTGAAAAGTAGACAGCTATGTACCTGTTTAATTTTACCTTGTTTTGTATTTTAGTTTTGTGCTGCCAGATGTAAGCGCATTGGTACAGATCCGAATCGAAACAAATATATTTACCATACACTGCGAATATATTAAAGAAAAACTAAAGTTAAACATATTTACGCTTTTTAAGTTTTAAATATATTGTTGCGCCTATAACTTTATCAAAAAAGTGACGCAGTATACCATGACACCCATTATCACTTTAGTGTTTGTGTATTCTTTCCGAGTTATCATTAGAAAACTAATGCTGCCTTTTTTTAGTGCATTCTAATTGTTAAAGAGGTTGCTGCGCCTATAACTTTGTAAAAAAACAATGTGTATTTTTAATACCTATCGATTGAGGGTAGTGCCATGGTGACACGCGATCTAGTTTAGGAGTTATAGGCTGACAACTGATGTTACATATTTTGCAATTTTCAAACTTCGCGGCGCTATAACTTTTTTCAGCAAGTCTCGCCAAGATTGACAACCGTTGCAAACAATGTGTATTTTTAATACCTATCGATTGAGGGTAGTGCCATGGTGGCACGCGATCTAGTTTAGGAGTTATAGGCTGACAACTGAAGTTACATATTTTGCAATTTTCAAACTTCGCGGCACTATAACTTTTTTCAGCAAGTCTCGCCAAGATTGACAACCGTTGTAAACAATGTGTATTTTTAATACCTATCGATTGAGGGTAGTGCCATGGTGGCACGCAATCTAGTTTAGGAGTTATAGGATGACAACTGATGTTGCATATTTTGCGCTTTTTCAAACTTCGCGGCGCTATAACTTTTTTCAGCAAGTCTCGTCAAGATTGACAACCATGGCAAACAATGTGTATTTTTAATACCTATCGATTGAGGGTAGTATTATGGTGGCACGCGATCTAGTTTAGGAGTTATAGGCTGACAACTGATGTTGCATATTTTGCGCTTTTTCAAACTTCGCGGCGCTATAACTTTTTTCAGCAAGTCTCGCCAAGATTGACAACCGTGGCAAACAATGTGTATTTTTAATACCTATCGATTGAGGGTTGTGCCATGGTGGCACGCGATCTAGTTTAGGAGTTATAGGCTGACAACTGATGTTACATATTTTGCAATTTTCAAACTTCGCGGCGCTATAACTTTTTTCTGCAAGTCTCGCCAAGATTGACAACCGTTGTAAACAATGTGTATTTTTAATACCTATCGATTGAGGGTAGTGCCATGGTGGCACGCGATCTAGTTTAGGAGTTATAGGCTGACAACTGATGTTGCATATTTTGCGCTTTTTCAAACTTCGCGGCGCTATAACTTTTTTCAGCAAGTCTCGCCAAGATTGACAACCGTGGCAAACAATGTGTATTTTTAATACCTATCGATTGAGGGTAGTGTCATGGTGGCACGCAATCTAGTTTAGGAGTTATAGGCTGACAACTAAAATTTGACCTAATTATATAGTAAGCACGTGCTACACATACATTCATACGTGCTCACATATATGGAAAACTTGCTAAAATCAAGAAAGATACTTCATTATCATACACACATACATTCTTAGAAATCACACGTATTGAAAAACTTGCTGCTTACGGCATTATCAAACTTGTTTTCTTCACGGCTATGGCAAATTCAGTACTTTGGCTCTTTAAAATCATTAATTTGGACCAAAACAAAAAAGCGCAAAATGCATCACTGAAATGCAGTAAAGTTCATTAAAAAATTGGAAAAACTATTAGGGAACTCGACAGAGTGTGCGAACAACTAAAACTTTTCGCAAACGTTTCATCCGAAGACACAAAATTTCAAAATATTTTTAATTGTTTCGTACATGAGCAAAACCAAAACAAATACTTTTGCAATGACAAAGATTGCAAACAATACAATTGGCTTTTCACTCATCTGCTTGCTTTAATATCCCGTTTCAAGCATACAACTGCAAACGAAACAAAAGCAGATATGTATTTTGTTGAATGGTTCATTGTATTTAGCATAAATAAACTAACACATTCCCTACTATGATGAACAAATCAATTGGGAAACGTTTCCAAATGTATTTTCTTAAAACTATTCAATTTTGTTCTCATTCTTTACTTTTCTAGCTGCGTACATTTAAGTTAATGTACATTTAGTGTACACAAGCACAAACAATACAAAACTAAATTAGACTATTATCACGCAATTCATACGCTGATTTAAAAATCCTGTTTTATTTTTAATTCTCTTTAAAATTGCTTTCCAAAACCTTTTGCATTCATACGATGATTTTTAGTTGCATGTCTTTTTTATAAATTACTCTCAAAATTTGTTGTTTGCTCCTTTCGCAACAACAAAAACCTAACACAATTACATAAGAGATTGACAATGAGAGGAAATTTAGATAGAACTAAAGAAATATATGAAAAAAAAATAACTAAAAACTGAAAATGTGATTTTTTTCTCTACCTACTCTCGTACTCGAACGGACATAATGTGAGCTATTTTAGATTGGAAATTTGCCACAGATATATGTACAGAAAAGTGATGCATTTTCTGTATTAAACAATATTTCTGATTTCAAATATCTGTTTTGCTACAATTATCCCCAAAAAAGTACAACTTTAGAGAACAATTGGTACAATTATAAAATTTCATTTACCATCCGTGGACCAAAATACAAAAGATGGCGCTCAGTAAAATGTAAACAAACAATAGTAAAAAACAAATAAATTTTGACAGATTGGGTGTAAGCAGCCCAATTCGCCTAGGAACAGCTGATAATCATATGCGCTGAAGAGTTCACCGGGTATTAATTCGCCTTGATATTAATTCGCTTTGTGTTAAGGTAGTTTTACAACAAATTTTCTATTGTTGTTTTAGTACTGCCCGTACCTGTTCAATATGGCTTGGCCCTTGGTACCAAGATATGTACAGATAACCCTTTAAGCGCAACAGTGACATATTGTGTTCAAGGTGAATTAATTTTATCAGATGGTGTTGATTCTAAAACAACTACATCACAATAGCATTTGACATCTCAGCCCCTATGTCAATGTATACAAATGTTGACATCCGAGCATCTAATATGCGGAAAATAGTAGAACTGCTGTGCTTATGATATCACCTGTATAAATCCACCTTGATTGCGTTTGAGTTTTTATGTATTTGACAGTTGGTTTTTTACTTTTGGATTGAGAGGTTGAAGAATAAGTGATAATTGAGAAGCAGTCAGCTCAGCAAGACAAGCACAACAGGAAAAATAAAAGTTTGTAATCAGCGCAACAACAACAAAGTGAGAAGAGGCACATCAGGAAAGTCAGAAGTAAAAAAGAAAAAAATAATATTTTCGTGCTATGTTTGTGATAATAAGTAAAAAATACTTTTATTTAGCCTTCTATTGTTGTAAAAAATCAAGTAATTTTTGTGTGAGTGTAGTAAAAGTAGATGACGGGGATAATGGGCACAGTAGTAGCAGTCTGTGATTGTGGGATGTGTTGGATATTGTTAGATGTTGGGCCATTCGTGCTTAGATATATCTAAGCATAAAAATTGATATGGTATAAAATTGTGTTTTTTTGTAAAGAATTACAGAAACTCATAAACGTCGATTATTTGATATGTGATTTAAGCAAAATACATAAAAAACTAGGTTCCAAATGAAAAATAACAGTAGTAGTAAATTAGCATTTTATTTTGAGCAATAATTAAAGTTTTGAACGTTTGTAGCTGTTTCTCATACATATAATCTCAACAAAGTGAAGTGTGTTTGTGTGTATGGTTATTTATTTATACGGAGACCATACAAAAATTAACTCTTGGGATTTATGTATATTGTTATGGGAGGTGTGCGTTATTAATTTGTTTCCACAAAGAACTTTTTTGTTGCATCGCAAACGATGTATTATTGCGTACTTTTGGATGCATATATGAAAAATTTTAGATTTTATACAAATATGTCATTAACTGACATACTTTCCATGTGCTTTTTGGGGTAGATGGGTACTTATATATATATATATACATACATGTGTACCTACTATATTGTTGACATATGTACATATAATATATAATTTAGTAACATGCTGGAATTGCCTTAATAAGGCGCGAATAATGTTAGAAAAAGCCATAATGTCTTTCAATTCAAAAAATACTCAGTGAAATTTGTTAAAGGAGTTCTGACAAACATTTATTCAGCCCATTATATCACCCTCACACCCACTTGCTAAATGGTGAAAATTTGTGTTTATTCACTTTCATATTAAATAATATCCAAAATTAAAAAAATCCAACAGTTTTATTAATTTTCATTTTGTTCTGCTTTTGTTTTTAAAATGTTAAAATCAGTGATAAAAGATTCAGTACTATTTTCAGTACTTTACGTTTTTTAAATACCGCAGTACCAAGCCTGGCTTGCCAATTTAGCATTTTTAGTGCTAGATTTAGCACTTTTCAATCTCAGCACCATGATACAATTATACAGGTACATGCATTAGCTAAAATTCTTGTCAGCTGTGTTTTGTATGTACGTGTTTGGTTGGGTGTGCAACGACTTTTGTTGTTGCTCAGTATGTAATTTTTGACAAGTCACATGAACATTTGACAAGCTAGATGAGCAAATTTTTCTAAAGGGCAATATACACGGTCAATCAGCTTGATGTCAGATTCGTGTACGTGTGCTGGACGAAAAATCAAAACCAAGTAGATTTTCCATCAAGCGTCGTCGGTGTCACTAATACTAACGAAATTTCACACATACTACTACCACGCTTGTCAAGCATGTTGCCGGGTATATTGCCCTTAATGCATGTACCTGTATTATTGTATCATGTCTCAGCACTAATAAAGGGCAATATACACAGTCAACATGCTTGACAAGCGTGGTAATAGTATGTGTAAAATTTCGTTAGTATTAAGGGCATAATACACAATCAATCAGCTTGATGTCAGATTCGTGTACGTGTGCTTGACGAAAAATCAAAACCAAGTAGATTTTCCATCAATCGTCGTCGGTGTCGCTAATACTAACGAAATTTCACACATACTATTAACACGCTTGTCAAGCATGTTGACTGTGTATATTGCCCTTTAGTGACACCGACGACGATTGATGGAAAATCTACTTGGTTTTGATTTTTCGTCAAGCACACGTACACGAATCTGACATCAAGCTGATTGATTGTGTATTATGCCCTTAACAGTTTTTAGAAAAGTGCTAATAAAGCTGAAATTCCATAACACACGCTACACGCTTTTTTGCGCCATACGCAGCTGTCAAAAAATTTAAATCAGTTGTACGTATCAAGTTACAGAGCACGACGCCTTGACGCGTCCAACGCAAAAAGTAGGTAACCTTTTGTAAGCGTCATCAGCGGCGTGCTAACAGGTTAGCTGTTTTTGATAGCCAACAAGCAAGCGCAGCAAGTCTTATTGATAAGATTCTTATTCAGCTGTGAGCAGGGTTGGCTGCCCACTGGGTAACCCAAAAAACCCACCCGGGTTCTTATGGGTATTTTGTTTAAAAAAAAACCCAAGCGGGGTTTTTACGTTATATTCATTCAAACAGAGATGAAGATAGTTTTGAAGTTTCATTTACAGAAAAATAAAATAAAATTATTATAAAATTCATATAAACGAATAATCCAATTACATACACATGTATTTATATGCCCATTTGTGTGAATGTACATTTAACCCTAGTGGGTTTTTCAGTACTTTTATGTGCTGTTTCCACAATGCAAACAAGCACTGCTTGTCTAAAATTTGTATGGAAATCAGTAAAAAAAACTGAATGCTTTTCATATAAATTTTAGACATGCAGTGCTTGTTTGCATTGTGGAAACAACACATTAATTTAAATAAAGATAGTATATTATATGAAAAAAAATTTTAAGACAATAAATAAAAAATTCATTAAAAATAGTAGTAGTCCAAACACGTACATAAAAAGTTATATTAAATCAGTTACCACTCTTGTGACTCAGATTTGAAATGCTTCTAACGGCCTTTTCATATTAAAAGTTAACGCGGACTATAACAGCAAGTTTTCTATGCCGAACTTGCCATTAAAGTCCACGTTAACTTTTAATCGCACTTTGTAAAAAGGGGCGTAATAGAGCTAATGCTTTTTCCAATCTAAGGCGATTTTAAAGGTTACTCCATATTAAACCATAAGATGAGAACATTCTTTCTATTGATGGTGGCAATTCATAACTGAAGTGAAATAATCGCAAAAGTTTGCAGGTAAACATTATTAATTTTTGTCTTTTAATATCTTCAACCATTGTTTTTTTTGTGGAAAGTGTTCTGCATCTTTAATTGTAAATGCCAAAAAAGGGTGCTAAAAATGGGGTGCTTTTGACTTACGCATTCTTCTGCTATCTTTTCGCTTTCTTTAGTAATTACTTTGTCCATATATTTGGAATGCACGCTTTTTAACAAAATCCTGTTTTGAAAGTAGTATAGCATTGTTTAACAAATTACAGTCTAGACACCCTAAATAGTCCAAAAAACTAATTAGTACCTTAAAAATTTTAGTTTTTCACCGGTTAGGCTATATTTTTATTGAATTTTTTTTACTTTCTTTGTTATTGTTTCACTTCTTATGTTGTTGATGTTAGTATTTACTATTTTTTTTTATTGTTTGTTGTTGTTTTGCCAAATATTGTTAGTGAAAAATGTGGAGTCGCTGTACACAGCACAATAGACACAGCAGAATAGAGTAGCGCCACTTTTGGAAGCCGCTACACTTCTATCGTCAGTGCTCACGTGTATTTTGCTTATCACCACTTGTCAGGTGGCTCTGTTGAATGTGATTTTAATTCTTATATATACAACTTTTTCGTGAAAATTGAATACGAGAATTAAATCACTCTCAAGCTCTTTTCCAGCGTTGCCATCGGATTATTTTTCTTCACTCCCATTTTTCTGATTTTTGTTCTACTAAGACAAACTTTTTTGGTTTGATTTTATACTTAAGTATATATGAACATGTAAACATGTGAAAAGTTCAAGCCAGTAGCTAATTGTGGCGCTACTCTGTTCTGCTGTGTACGTTGAAAAATTAAGTTGATGTTAATTTTTCCCTTGTTCCTTGGAATATTAATCAGCCCAATTCTTTCTGAATATAACGTTACGAACCTTAGTCTAAAAATCAATTGAGATTCAAAATATGTAATTGTTTCCTATATTTAAAAAAAAAAGTGCGGAAAAATTACTTTTTTTTTGCACAAGATGTTGATGAAACACAATATAACATAACAGAGAATTATGCAATTGAATATACTTCTTAAAATTTTTTTAGCATAAACAAGTAGCGAAAACTCAAAATTTTAAAGGTAAAAAGTGGTCTGTGTGAGCTAATAGGATGGCTAGTCAAGTTCAATTGTATTGATATGTTGACAAAACTTGTCCAGATCTACCGTAACTACAAGTTTGCCGAATATTGTTAGCAAAAAATTACGAGTACCAGTAAGTTATTCTGAAAAAACTTAAAACAAATTTTTTTCTTAATTTTTTCAACAAAAAGTGCACGGAAAAATTTTTTGGCATTAAATGTTAAAAAAAAACTTAAGCGGACTCTTAGCTACATTATTGTCATATACTGTTAAGCGGTATCATTAAGTTTGAATTAGCTGTTGACACCGTTTTTTGGGGTACCCCTAACTTTCAGAAATTTTGGAGGTCCATGAAAAAAATTGGTCACCAAATTCTCAAATTGAGTATAGGGTTTTACTACCCCGTGGTATTAAAATCGAAACTGTACTGTCAAGTCCTTGTATTTTTCAAAGTCTTCATTTGTCTCATAGTTGTATTAATGATTTTCTTGATAAATCTATACCGAAAAGGGCTAATGTGACAACATTGCTTAGATCATAAAAAAACCAATTAAACCCAATAAAGCCCAATAAAACCCAAAAAAGCCCAATAAAACCCGCCGGGCTGGGTTTTATTTAAAAAACCCGGATTTTTCCTACCCTGGCTGTGAGAAAGACAGAGATAAGTACACATTTCTCTGTTTTTCTCACAGCTGAATAAGAAGCTGATCAATAAGACTTGCATAGTGTGAATTTAATTCTATCTCTCCCACTTCACCACCTGTTATCTCTACACCAGCGTTGGCCAATCCTTATGTGCTTGGTGCTCATTTGTTTTTGTAAAAGCACTTAGCTATATAGTACGTTTATACGCACGACTTATTTGCAAATAAAAACGTAGTGCTGTATTTTCATTGCACTCACGTAAATAATTAACGCACTATTTGCAATTAAGAAGTTTGAGATGCCACCTTTAAACATTATTGTTAATAAAAAATAATAAATAGATAAATATATTAATAAATAGATAAATATTCACAGCCTTATTTATAAACAATATTTTGTGTTTATTAAGAGCTTATTTGATAATTTTCTATACAATAGTTGTCAAATAACGCTTCAATAAACATAATATATGTTTTTATAAATAAGGCTGTCAGTGATTCAATAAATGACAATAAAAAAGTATTTGGCAGCATTTAACGTTGATATCTGCAAATAAGCCCTGCGTATAAACGTAGTAATAGGCTGTGTGTTTTAATACCCACACAGCACTCAGCACTAGCAATACGAAATGCACAAATAACTTTGTCTTATTAGTTTTTTTTTGTCGTTCTTTACTGTATACACCCCACATAGCATTTGGAAGATTCTTTTACCAAAAATCAGCAAACGGAGTCTTTTAGGACTACCTTAGATGATCAAAAAGTGATTAATCAGTTGCTGGCTTAAAACAAGACTCGAAAATGATTCGTACAAATTACTAGAAAACGACTTGTGCGCAATCATTAATTGATCATGCATATGTTCGAAATTTATGTGCTGTTTCCACAATGCAAACAAACACTGCTCTTCTAAAATTTGTATGGAAATCACTCAAAAAACTGAGTGCTTTTCATATAAATTTTTGACAAGCAGTGCTTATTTGCATTGTGGAAACAACTCATAAGTATTTATAATACATTAAAGAAAAATTTTGTGTTTCTAGTAACTAGTACAACAACCAAGTCGATTGGCCAACTGTAATAAGGTTTATAGGTAATGTTCCATGGTTTTTTGCAAAACAAAAAAAATAAAAAATTCATTCGATCGCTCTAGTGCTAACGAGTGGAATTTAAACAGCAGCTACTCGATTATCGTATGCCGTAATCCCAAAAATAATATTTTGGAACAATTTTACTCGATCACGTATGCGGTAATTCGGCCCCTGATTTAAGGCTCCGTTAGCTAACCGTTGCTGTACCGCTACCGTACCGTACCACAAAATATACAGACGTCACAATAGTGAGAGGTAAAAAACACAGAAATCAGGTTTTTTTAAAATGAATGTTAAAAAGAGACAAATACAGTGTATTTGTTATTACAAATGGTAGGAAAATAAACAAAACGAAAACAAGGCATGGTATAAGTATACAGGTGGCTGCATAAGGCCAACAAATACAATATAAACTAGATAATGTTTGTCAAAAAAATACACACGATTGACGTCACTTACACACAAAACTAGGACAGCAACAAATCAGCTGGCCTTGTGCTACACCCTGTACACTTATTACACCATGGCTAGAAAGACGACACAAAGGAAAATAAAAATTTAAATCGACTGTGTAAGCGAGTCAAATAGAACAACACATCGTGTCACTTCTGTGTATTTTGTGACCGTACTGTTAACACGTTTGTCCACTTATAGAATATTTAAAAACGTGCATATGTTTTACTCTATTTTGTTGTTTTAATATGAAAAAGAAACAGCTGTTCACAAAACAGTGATGGGAATTAAAAATGTTGAAATACTGAGTCTTGCGAAGAAAAAGTACCTAAACGATGTAAATAGTATTAAAACTATTTGGTGTAGGTACATAAAAATATATCTATGTTATATATTTATAATAAATAAATATGTATCTATGTATACATAAATATCGTTAAATAAATCGCAAAAAGCCCTAACTAACAAAAAAAACCGAATCGGCTTTTTAATAAATTCCGATGTATTTCACCAACATAATACATAGCTATGTACATATGTAAGAAATAAAATTATTTTTTATATGTGCATACACAAAAAATAGTTTGAAGCCATTTTAATCCTTTTATCCATATCACATTTATATTTAACGTGTATATTTCGTCATATAAAATGCAAAAGGGCATATCATCCTCTTAAATAATTTTTCAGGATAGATAAAAAACTTAATAAAAAAAACTATTGTGATTATAGAAAGTCTGAATTAATGATACTATGCAGATTTTTTTTGTAATCACAATAGTTTAATTTTTATTAAGTTTTTATCTCTTGAAAAATGTTTAAAAACGATGATATTCCCTTTTGCATTTTATATGACGATATGTATTTCTTTATTATATGCATACATCTAATATATGTATATTTATGTACAAACCTACATACGTTTATATTACTTTAAGATATTATTATTACCAAAAGTACCAAAAAACAGAGCAAAAATACCCCCATTCCATATAGCATACAAACAGCCCATCACTGCTTTACAACTGTCACTTACAGACCAACCTAAATTACGACGCAAAGCGCAACGTAATTTAACGCTTAACGTTTACGCTGAAATGAGTAACCTAAATTAAAGCGTTAACGTTGCGCCAGAAACAGTAATGTTTACTCACTTTAATTAATAAAAAACTCTAAATAGAAATAAGAAATAGAGATGAAGACGCTTAATTGACCTGAAAGTAGCTAAATTTACATTACTTATTTGCAAAATATGTATATATGTAGGCATTAACAAAATAAACAACAGTACTTTGCAGCCAACTTCACTTCTTTACGCGCTGCCAAAATTGGATTTTCCAATTGCAAAGCGTTGACGCCGCGTTATTTCGGTTGGTTTCATACATTTTGTATGGGCATGAGAAATTTTGACAGCCAGAAAACGCTTTGCGTCGTAATTTAGGGTGGTCTGTTAAGCTAAAAGTCCATAACACGCGTTACACACGGTAACGCGTTATAAGCGGCTGTCAAAAAAGTAGAATCAGAGTAAATGTATGTGACGAGTTACATAGCACAAAGCGTAAAACGCTTACGCGAAAATTAGGTTTACTTCCTACTTTTGTATGCGTCGCATGCGCCATGAAAAAATGACAGCTGTTTTTGATAGCCAGGGATGACAAATTATATTATATTTTCAATGTTATCAATAAATATGTTTGTATGGTGGATTATTTTTTTAATTTTTTTTTGCAAAAAAGAAGTCTTTAATAAAGAAAACCCTATCGCAATAGAGTTTACAAATGTTTTCAAGAATAAAATACATTAAAATTAATTTTTTAACACAATTTTTCATCAACAAAATTTTTATTTTATTTATCGATTCATTTTAATAATTTAAATCTCTGTTTAATCTCTGTTATGTTTATTAATTTTATCAATTTATCTTTATACTTTATTCAATATTGTACAGACACAATTAAATTTACATTAAAGTCAAGAAGAGCCGACAATCTGTTGGAATAGCTCTCGCTGAGTTAAGAAAAACCACTCACTTCCCGTTCCAAATACAAGGGACGCACCCAAAACCGTCTCGTTTTGTTTTGGAGCTTTGAGTATGCCCTTGTTGCACAAAATATTATATTTATAAACTCAATAAATTCCACAAATTCTTTTAACATTTCAATTAACATTTTTGCAAAAATTATTTTTATTTGATAAAAATATTTACAGTACAGCTGATCAAAACATAAACATTGGCGCACAAAAAGCGTTGCATGTAACTTTAATTTAGAAAAGCGTCTAAAGTATGAAACACACAAAACGCGCAACGCACGAAGCGCGTGTTATGGACTTTCAGCTTTAAGCCCTTATGACACAAGCTGATAGTCCATAACACGCGTTACCCTACGTCTTCACGAGCCATAGACTTGCACATGACATTAACATGACACCGGCAGAGCAACTGCAAAAAATTCATCAACTTCTTTGTGTGGCGAATACGTGCGATGTCCATGTTCTGCCTTATCAATGTGTTTTTTTGTGGTAGTGCAATAGAAATAGAATATTTACCAATTTTGTTCTGTCTCTTTTCTTTCTATTGAAAATGGTTTTTGACGGCGAATCTCATGGCAAACATTGATGCTCAGCCATATGTTCTGGCATCGATGTCAGAGCATGGACGAAACATGGATATGAGCGGTCTACATTAGCCATATGCGATGTCCGACATGATGTTCATAAGGACTTCATGGCTAATGTAGACCCCCAGTTAAACACGGTAACGCGTTAAAAGCGGCTGTCAAAAAAGTAGAATCAGTGTAAATGTATGTGACGAGTTACATAGCACAAAGCATAAAACGCTTGACGCGAAAAGTAGGTTCTTTCCGTATTTTATTAATCTAAGATTGAAAGAGTGAAATGGGAGTATATGTGCTGTTTCCACAATGCAAACAAGCACTTCTTGTTTAGACAAACAGTGCTTGTTTGCATTGTGAAAACAGCACAATAATGTGTTCCCCAATGCAAAATATGAAATATTTTTTTCTTTGTATGTTTTGGTTTTTACAACAAAAAATATTGAATAAAAAATTAGTTTTTTTTAAATGTATTGGTGTTTGCTCATAAGAAACTTTTGGGCAACCCTGCTCTACACACTCGCTTTTGCAGAGAAGGTAACACATTAATTAATTAACTGGTAGGCATAAATTGCCTGATTGCGTTACTTCTCTTTAAAAAAAGTAAAGTACAAAAATCCTCGCAAACGCATATTTTCGGAGTCACGGACCTACAAAGTTTTACAGATCTTGAGGATTTACTTGCAAAACTTTTAATTCAGAGTATCAATATGGATATCATATAAAAGCTTTTCAAAATTATTCGATGAAAAACATATATAAAAAAATTAACCCATTTAGGACCGGTATTTTTCCTTTTTTTATTTTTTCAAACTAATTGTACACGTATGAAAGTTTACCAAACAAAAAAAAAAAAACGGCCGAAAATCTACTCAGTGAAGCCACTATTCGACATACATAGAGGAAAAAAACCCTTAAGCCCTGCCGAAGGCCGGCTACGCCATAACTTTACTCAGCGAATCCACTATAAGACATACATAGAGGAGAAAAGCATTAAGTCAGGCCAAAGGCCTATGCGAAACATCTTTACTCAGCGAAGCCACTATTCGACATACATATGTACATAGAGGAGAAAATCCTTAAGTCCGGCCGAAGGCCGGTTAGGTAAAAAATCTTTATTCAGCGAAGCTACTATTCGCCATACATACATACATACATAGAGGAGAAAATCCTTAAGCCCGGCCGAAGGCCTTCTAAGCAATAACTTTACTCAGCGAAGCCACTATAAGACATACATAGAGGAGAAAATCATTAGGTCGGCCAAAGGCCGGTTATGCAAAAAATCTTTACTCTGCGAAGCCACTATTCGACATACATACATAGAGGAGAAAACCCTTAAGTCCGGCCGAAGGCTTTCTATGCATAAACTCTTTAGTAACAATAAAAACAAAATATTTAACTTTTTTCGTTAAACATTGTATATTGTAAAGTATATTAATATAAGTACGCTCACTTCGTCTAGTTAACATCAGCTGATTTCTACTAAATTCCCTACAAGAAATGTATGACCGAAACTAATACCTACACAATTTTTTTACTAGTACATTTACATCAATTTTGTATTTGACTGTCATTGTTGATAGAGATATCCATCATCGTTGACGATGTACGTTGGTTATAATGTTGTTTCATTTTTCAAATTTAATGACGCTAAAAATAAATTTTAATTTGAATACCAAAAATTTGTGTAGTGATATTCTGTGATTTAAATCGTTTATTTAACATATCGTTTGGCTTGTGGCACGGTTAGCTTGCTTATTACTTATTACTCCATGGAATTGTGTATACACATGGATCGCATGAAAACTATCATTTTATGAAACTTTTTATAAAATTTTGCCAAATCGCACGATTGGCCAAAAAATCTGTCACACAGTTGCATTTTTAGTCCACACTACCACACTTTCCTGGCACACATGTCATATTTGGCGGATCGCGCGATTGTGTAGGATAGTGAATCATAGCCTTTAGGTGAGTCCTTACATTTTGCGACTAGCATAGTGTAATTTGTATAATAATTGAAAAATCTATTACTTCATAGGTATTCAATAGCAATGGACTTAGGTGTCCTTTTAGGCTGGTGGTCTGAGAAGCTGTTGGTTTTATGTGTTCCACTGCCGCACTCGGTGAAGACGGTGTTTAAGGAGTAAATGTATTAAGTAGGTATATGACTAGGAATGTATGTATAAGTTTATTATATATAATGTGTAAATATATATGACTAGGACGTTATGTATAAGTTTATTATATGTATATAAAACCAATAAAAATAATTGAATTGGAGTAAATAGTGTTTTATTTCCACTGGTATGTCCGTCAACAGTGACGAATATATCCATCAGGTGTGATTAGTCACCCATGAGCGGTATATTCATCAAGATTGATTAGTCATATATGATGAATATCTCCATCAAGTTCGATTAGTCAACTGTGACTGGTATATCCATCAACGCTGACTAGCAAACAACATTAGAGTGAGCAGTTTGGTTATATGTTCTATGGACGAAAAAGTTCATAAGTTATAGAAGGATGCAAAATCACACGTACACAAAAGTTTCCATCATATTTTTCATATTGCACTTAATAATGTGATGGAAACTTTGTTCTACGCAATGGTGGATATTTCTATCAACAATGCCAGTCATATGATGGGTAAAATGACTGTCACTGTTCTTGTAGCGTTGTCAAATAATTTTTAATTCATTTTTCCAGTTTATACCCAGCAAACATATAATACATTCTTTGAAACAAATTGTTTTTAAAAATATATTTTTATTTTATTGGAGTATAAATTCGGATAATATCCATTTAATTTATAATAGCCTCGCCATATCTGGTAATTTTCTTTTTATATACCGACAATTAAATGCAAACGGACGTAACTACACTTTTATTTTATTTTTATAGGAGAAGCAAACAACTAAAACTTTAAGCTTAAAACCCATCACACTTGCAATAAAATAGCTCAATTTTTCACATCTATACATACAGTGAGTCACAGCTTATTTGATGCAGCCAATATTTTTTTTTGAAAAAATTAAATAGTTCGTTCTCTATCGCATATGGACGAAAAATTTTAAGCTGCATGTCAAAATATTTATGTTATGATGATATTGACGAAGAAAGAACAGCAAAAACTTACATCGTTGGTGGCATTTCCACAAAGCAATAAATGTACCCATTAAAATCATCTCGCAGCTTAAATGATGCAGTGTATAAAATCGTTATCGGATAGAGAAATTGCGCACCAAAGATACACGTTTTTGGTTTAGGTCAGTACCAAGGAGCATTTTTCAAGCATAATTGAATAAATAAATGATTAAATTCAAAATATTTTTAAACATAGAATATCGACTGACAGCCGGAAAGATGCAATTCGGTGTGTCCAGGATTGAAAACCACCTAATTTTTTTTTTAAATTGCTGCATTCAGTCCCTAAGCAGTAATTAAAGCTTTCTCCATAAAAATGGAATCGAAAACGCTGATAATTGCATATAATCAAATATTTAACGATACAGATAACCGGTGGGGTTTAAGGCAGGTTAAGAAATAGCCTAATGGCCGCTGCTCCAATCCTGGAAATATCAGCTGAAAAGTGTTTGGGAAGACAAAGACTCCAGAAAATAATCCAAAAGTTTTATCAATTGTAAATTTTAACCGTCCGACTGTCCGAAATATATTATTAATTAATCCCACTAACATAAAACTCATTATAGATTAAATTAGGCTTAGTCAACAAAACTCAGCGATTTCGAAGTCTAATATACTAGGTTATGTCATCTCAAGAGAACACTATTATGAATTTCCTGTTTGTGGGATGTATGAATGATGTATTTCGTACTGTCTGACCGTGAAAATTTGCGTCTCACAAAAATATTGGAATATTTTTGAAGTTTTAGTCTTCCCAAACACTTTTCAGCTGATATTTTCCGTTTTGGAGCACTGATAGTGGTGTATTTCTTAACATGAGTTATACACCACCGGCTATCTGCATCATTAAATATCTGAATAGATGCAGATCTATCAGCGTTTTCGATTACATTTTTGTGGAGAAAGCTTTTAATTACTGCTGAGGGGCTAAACGCAGCAATTTAATTTTTTTTACTGGCTTTTGCAATTCTGGACTTGCATCTTTCCGCCTGTCAGTCGATATTTATTGTTCTATGCTTAAAAATACTGATAAATATTTTGAATTTAATAATTTATTTTCAAATATGCTTTAAAAATTATCCTTAGTACTGACCTACACCAAAAAAGTCTATTTTTGGTGCGCAATTTCTAAATCCGATAACGGCTTTATACACTGCATCATTTAAGCTGTGAGATGATTTTAATGGGTACATTTATTGCTTTGTGGAAATGCCACCAACGGTGTAAGTTTTTGCTGTTCTTTCTTCGTCAATATCATCATAGCATAAATATTTTGACATGCAGCTTAAAATTTTTCGTCCATATGCGATAGAGAACGAGCTATTTAATTTTTTCAAAAAAATTATTAGCTGCATCAAATAAGCTGTGAGTCACTGTATAATAAAACTGTAAAAAGGACGTGTCTGGACATGAAATATTTTTTGAAAATTTTTATTGTGGCGTAAACAGTAATCGAGAAACCAAATGTTGGAATTTTTGTCTGTCTGTCCGAAAACGCTTCACGCAAAAACCACTGAAGCGATTTTCGTGAAAATTGGTATAGAGGTATTTTAGAGTCCTGATTCAAACATAGGATACTTTTTACCGCGATAAAATATCTTATTTCTAAGTTAAGATAGAAAAAAACGAAAATATACCCAATTTTACTAATATGTGTACATATTAGTGATGTTACGAATATTCGTATTTGAATCGCCGAATATTCGCCTCTTTAATGATATTCGTATTCGTATTCGCCAAATTCAAGCGAATATTTTGTGAATACGATCCAAAAAATAATACATAAAAAATACTGAAAATTAAACAAAAAATATATAACTAAAAATACGTTTATACGCACGAGTTATTTGCAAATAAAAACGTAGTGCTACCAAGTATGTATTTTTATTGTAAATTAATTACTCACGAAAACAATTACTGATTAACGCGCTATTTGCAAATAAGAAATTTGGGTTGCCTCCTTTACATATGTTTGTTAATAAAAAATAATAAATAGATAAATATATTCACAAATAGATGAATAATCAGTGATTTAATAAGTTACAATAAAAAAGGATTTGGCAGCATTTTACGTTTTTATTTGCAAATAAGCTCTGCGTATAAACTAGGTATATAACGCAAAACAATAATCTTCTAGTAAAAAAAAAAAGAAACAAAATATATTTCACAACGACGTGGTATTTAAAAAGTAAAGTCCTGTTAAATTAATTTATTAATCATGTTAAAGTAATAGAGGAAAGCTCAGTAGAGGAATGTTGAACTTCAAAAATAAAAGTTTTGAAATATTTTCTTCATCAATCCTATTGCGCGGTGTGTAAATAAGCTCCGCGTCGCTAAACATTCGCTCGCTCGGAACACTCGCCACTGGTGTCACTAAATATTGCCTGTTTATTAATATGATTATTTCGAACGTATTTGCTTTGTGAATCCAAATTGATTATTAGGCCAAGGTTCATAACGTTATATTCAGAAAGAATTGGGCCTGATTAATATTCCAAGGAACAAGGGAAAAATTAACATCAACTTGATTTTTCAACGTACACAGCAGAATAGAGTAGCGACACGTTTGGAAGCCGCTACACTTCCATCGTCAGTGCTCACGTGTATTTGCTTATCACCACTTGTCAGGTGGCTCTGTTGAATGTGATTTTTAATTCTTATATATAAAACTTTTTCGTGAAAAATATCAAAAATGTAGTAAAATTTAAGGTTTTTCGTTAATTTTTTAAATCTTTGACCCGCAATGTCTTAAACACTACTTGAGATACCGCTATGAAACCTTCAGCGTTTTAAGATGGTATAGCTACTAATAAAAAACAGTAAGAAGCTTGTACCAAATACAATTCGAAGTAAGTTTGTTTTAGTAATAACAATTTGCACAGTCACGGCGGTCAGCTTTTCAATTTCTTAATTCAAATGAGAGCTTTAATTCAATATTACTTCAGGTGTTTCTTTTACAAATTCCAGCTTTAATGGCCTGCAATATATTGTTGATTGGGGAGTATTGTTACACTATAAAGCTTTTCCAGAAGTCACCGTCTAACCAGACGCGAAACGAGCCGGAAGATATTGACGTCTCAGCCGACGTGGACAGCATCACAAAAGAGAAATAAGAAAGTATTAGTATTTCCTTTTAACACTTTAATTTAACACTTTTAATTTAATAATATGAAACACCAACCCATAATTGCTGTCTCTTTCTCAACTGGCCGGCATAAAAACCTGATTTG
The DNA here is from genome assembly GCA_956483635.1 of Panzeria rudis. NCBI lineage: Eukaryota > Metazoa > Arthropoda > Insecta > Diptera > Tachinidae > Panzeria > Panzeria rudis. The sequence continues at coordinate 60,744,038 of OY101451.1, forward strand.
GGCAATTTTCAACTGTCGAAAGTTGACGCGTCTGGGTAGGCTGTGCCGAAGTGTTGATAAATCACAACGGTATTACAGTTGTTGCAAAGAGATTGCAGTCAGTATATTGAGGGGAGCTTGAATTCTTAAAACTTTGTTTAAGCTTTAAGCTGAGCTTGGCCACTACTACCGTCAAATACAAAGCTTAAGATTAATTCTGACGAAATTAGTGATTTTTTTAATCAATATTCATTGCTGCTTAAATTACTTCTTTCTGCGTTTCTACATTTATTGTTGCAGTATGTTGCAATAGCATTTGTAAAAGTACCTTTACTTTTTCTCTTACAAATATATTGCTATGCCTACAGAGAATCTTTACTGCCAGAAGCCTATAATATGGTGGAAATATGCTAAACTTTTTTTGTATATTCTCCGTGCGAATATTATGGTATTGCTTTTTTGTAAAATAGTTTTCAATGAGAAGTGCAAGAGCTTCCTCGTCAGAAAGTTTAACAGGCTCTTTAAAATTTTCATAGCATATCTTTCTGATTTTAGATGGACGCGTTGGTCTTTTTATTGTGTCTTTTTTGCGTGCTGAAATACATGCTACATGAATTAGTAGATCGGTCTCATTTTGCCTGCAGGATGAAAGACCTGCGGCTTCCCTTCTTTTGCTGCACTCAGACATTCCTGAATATGGTAGTCGTGGCCGACCAGCCCCTGAACAGCTTGGGACTTCTGTTTGAACTTTATTTATTTTGACCATTATTTCAAACGCGAGCCACTTGTCATTTCGGGACTTAAAATATTTTAAGCAACTGTGGCTTTCCCGCTTCTTCTGTCCCACCTTAACACAAAAAAGTCGTATTTTTTCTTCTAAATATTTAGCATTATCTTCAGAGGGGTTATTTTCTCCGTTTATTTTAATAATGTGAGTCAAAAGAGCTTTCTTTTCTCCTCTTTGGAATCATTTTACAGCCATATTTGAAAAAGATCGGAGTTTCTTATGCTAAGGCTACCTAACGAAAATTAATTTACCTTAAAGAATCGAAAATAATTGTAGCAAATATTTAAAGAATAATATTCTATAGACTATAACTATTTTAGAATTTTTTGTTTGGCGCCGGACAAATTCGGACATTTTTTTTATAAGTTATAATTAACTCGGGAATTGCTAAAATACTGTTTAACCACAGTGGTGTAAAATAAAAAAAATTGGTAATAAGTATATAACTTCGAAGCTATTTAATGTAATTGTCTTAAAATTTAAATAGTTGTAGAGGAAGCGTCAAAGATTTATTTGTTGAGGGTTAAGCAATGTCTATATGCATTTCAATCTTTAATTCAAATAAAATTGGGAGAATATCACAGATAATAAATTTAATAAATGACAAAATCATTTTTTTAATGATAACAAAATTCCATACAAAATAATTTGTTTCCCAAAATTTCATTAATATCTCCGAAAATATGGAGCCAATTGAAAGTGATTACTAATAATTGGAGGTATTTTTATTGCACATTTTAGGATTTGTTTTTTTTTAATTTCATTGTGTCATGATTTAATAAAATTCGGTGGAATAGCAGAACCTGCCAAAAATTTGCTAGATTGTTTTGCAAATGGCACAAAAACAGCTTAAGATTTCTTGACGAAATTTTGAATACTGGTTTATGACATAAGCATCTAAAATTTTGATATACCGGTTTGCGATTTAACGCTTAGTTGCCGAGTTATGTAAAAAAAACAAGATAAAAACACGAAAATTTTGGCAATTTCCCCCTTTTGCTCAGTTTTTCTCAATTTGTCGCCAAACCAAACATTCTATCGTCAAGCGGTATATAAGAATGTAGATTTTTTTGGTTATATTTATTTATTGTATCTTCAATAAAATTTAACTAACAATAAGTAATCAAATCGTAACTCTAAAATTTTAATTTTTAAGTCCAGCCAATGCCAGACAAAAATATTTGTTTCAGCGGTTTATTGTCTATGTCTCCCGTGTTCAGCTGAGAGCAAGAGTGTCCCTCCTCAGCCGATTGTGGTCTCTAAAGTTAATCATGTTTTGGGCTAGGGGATTTGGGTGCAACTTAAGTTTTTTTATGTAGCTTGTCACGTGTTTAGAAAACACTGTCTTAACCAGCGACATACCATGGGGATACTGTAATCGTACGTAGTGTTTTATTTTGTCGCCTTTGTATTTTTCTACATTTGATGCCGAGCCAGTGGCCCATAACTGGATACCATAGGACCATATTGGTTTTAGAATGGAGTTGAATAGAAGAAGTTTACAATCTAGGCTTAGGGTAGAGTTCCTTCCAATGAGCCAATTCATTTGAGCTGCTTTCAATTTGCATTTATGTTGGATTTCCATGTTAGACGACGATCAAGATGAACATCGAGATATTTTACTTCAATGTGATGAGGTATAGTTTGTTATTTATATAGTTTGGTTATTCATTTGTCTAGGTGGGCAGGTTTCTCTGCACAATGTTAAAGTAATACGTTGACATTTTTGTTCGTTGTTTTAGCCATTGCGAGAAGCTTCTTGTTGGCTTTTGTGAACACTTCGAAAAGCTGTATCATCAGCGAATGTCGATATATGTATGTTACTGCTTACCGGCAATTCAGAGGCATATATCAAATATAATACAGGACCGAGGATGCTGCCTTGTGGAACTCCGGCTTCAATCGGTTGCGGAGGGCTTAAAAAATTACCTTCTTTAACAACAAATGTTCGCTCAGCTAAGTAGCTTTCTAAAAGCTTAAGGGTGTTTTCGGCGAGGTTTTGTTTTAGTTTATGTATTAAACCTTCGTGCCATATTTAGACTTCAGACATAGGCCTATAGGACTCCACCTTCGTATGATCTTTGCTTGGCTTAGTTATAATGGTAATCCGCGAAATCTTCCATTCCATAAACAGAGTTTGCAGTATAGGGTAGCTTTAAGAGCATTTTATTGCTTATTTTATCAGCGCCACGAATATTGAACCTCAAAATAACATCTGGTATATCGAGGACTGTAGCAGCTCAACTATAGTATCAGACGTATTTGGAGTAAATACTTTCTACAAGTGGTTTACGAACAGAGTACCTTTTTCAGCGTCAGTTCTTGTCCAGTCTCCATTCGAAGCTCGCAATGGAGGCTTATATATCACTGGTCTTTTGAGGCCTCGGGCTGCTCTCCATAGCGAATAGTCTGTTTGAGGTGTTGCGTCGTGCCCATTCAGAAATTTTTGAAGACAAGCGATTTTTTTGATATTCTAGTAGCGTTTTAAGCTGTTTAATACATTCCTTCAGCCTAGATTTTAGCTGAGGGGATCTGTACCGTTGCCATTCTCTATGAACTCTTCTTTTTTCAGATAAAAGCCGTTCTACATCTGCTGAATAAATTTTATTGTATCTCACCTAAAGATTTGTAGTAGTAGTATTTAGAGCAGCTTGCTTAAGGTTTGCCTCAAACATTCTAATAGAGTCATCTATGTCAGCAGGCGTGTTTAATGGAATATTTTCTGTGCAATGAGTACTCAATGTACTCAAATATTTTTTGTATTTCAGCCAATTTAATACGCGTGTTTGTCATCGTTAAATCATAAGTTGGTGAAGAAGTTGTATGTGAATATATAGTGACAATAGTTGGTGAGTGATCTGAAGACAAATCTAAAGATGATATTTTTTGTATTTCAGCCAATTAATACGCGTGTTTGTCGTCGTTAAATCATAAGTTGGTGAAGAAGTTGTATGTGATTATATAGTGACAATAGTTGGTGAGTGATCTGAAGATGCTTCAACTTGGATCATTTCGCTGGGCAGACCCTTTAGCACTCCAAAATCAATAACAACAGGAATTTCTCGGCGATCTGTTGGTCAGTAAGTTGGCTGCCCGCTTGATGTAACATTCAAACGCATTTTACAAATCGTGTCAAACAAAACGCGTCCCTTTGGTGTGATGATAATGCTACGTAATAACAAAAAAAATGTATAAACTTCTGGTTTGTTTATTTTACCTTTACTTTAAATTCACTAATCGTATCAGTATCGTCGATACCTTTTTTGGGTATGGTATCGGCCAAAAAGCTAACGTACTTCTCTAAATTTTATCATAAATTTTTTTTATTCTCTATTCTGTTTATACGCTGAAATTTTTTGACAATTATTCAATACAAAGACTTCATAAAAAATTTTAAGAAATTGAAGTCGTGACATTTTCTCTACACCTCTTGACAAAGAAACAAAATGTAAATTCAGTCTTACACTAAACTTTTGCATTGTTGGAAGTATTGTCGTTGTTATTTCAAATGCGTGTTTTTTGTTATTTATTTATTAATAAAAATATTCAGGTATGTGATGGAAATCGATTCCGAAAACGAAGCAATTTTGAAAGGTGTTTTTTAATAATATTTCTTTATTAAAAACAATTTTATCACATATGTTATAAAAATATTTCTTTATTATAAAAGAGTTGTATCACAAAAATTATATAAATTTGGTGAAAAGTGCTTTAAAAAAGACTTTCAAAAGTACTTCGTTTTCAAAATCGATTTCTGCCACATGGCTGATTGTCCTCTTTTTTTGGACGAAACGTCCTCGTTTTTTATGGTTGCCGTCCTCTTTTTCTCAAAATGGAAATAACAACCCTATGTGTATGTATTATCAACGAAAGAAAAGCTTGTATTCATTTCTCTGTCTTTCTCATAGCTGAAGCAAGTAGAGTTGTGCCAAGGCGAATTCAGTACCAGATAGCCTTATCATCACAGATGATCATCAGCTGATTACACCCAATCAGTCAAACTCTATATAAGAAAAGAGAAAAACTTTAACCCGAACTGTCAAAGCACAAATAAAAATAGTCCTACACCTACTTTGTATGTGTGTTATTTTAATGATAAGGCCACTTGATATTAATTCGCTTTGAGTTGTGCTTATCAGCTCTTTTGAGTGAGCGCTCTTTTCCGCTCTGCTCACTTTACTGAACTATTTCACTTAGTTAGCTCAGTAGCTCAGTTATAGTACATTTACATCTACGCCACAAACAGGTTATAATTGGTTTATATCGGTAAACAGGTTTATTTTCTTGTTTATAACCTGTTTTCCCACATAAATCATAAACTAGTTTGTAGCCTGTTTATCAGAAAAACTAGTTGTTACAATCAGTTTTGGTGAATTATCATATTCACAAACCAGTTTTTTCACATTTGACTGGCAGCCATAGCTGCCAGAAATGACGATTTTTTACGATATGGCAAAAAACGATATGACATACTGTGTTGTCATATCGTAAGGTTTTTACGATATGACAACACTGAGGAAGCCATTCACAGTGTATGGCTTTCTCAGTGTTGTCATATCGTAAAAACCTTACGATATGACAACACAGTATGTCATATCGTTTTTTGCCATATCGTAAAAAATCGTCATTTCTGGCAGCTATGCTGGCAGCACTAAAGAAAGAAAATAAATGTTCATATTAAGTTTGACACAACATTCTATGAACATATAAAATATTGTCAACGATAAACCTATAATAATTGACAAAAATGCCAATGTAAATGGTATAGTTTTGGAAACTCGCTTAAAGCCTTAAACCAGTTTCAGCATTGCTGATGTAAATGTACTATTAGCTCAGTAGCTCAATTGTTTACAAGGCAAATTCCTAAAGAAACATTTCATCAAGGCGAATTCATAGCAAGTAAAATTGGCAGCACAGCCAAGGCGAATTCATACTAGGTGGCTGCAAGAGCCCAGCTGTTTACGTAAATGTTTACACATTTGGCCTGTCAGCAGTGTTAATGTATCAGCTTTTTTGACAGCCCAAATGTAAATTCTCCACGGCGAATTCTCTTGCGACTACCTGGTGTTGATCTATCTTGAGCACAGAAACAAACAATTTGGCTTGTGCGCACCTGGTGACATTTTTGTGTATTTATAATATTTAGTTAGAAGTCAAAATTTGTTTGTTTGTTTTGACAACAACATAAAAATAAATAGAATTATCCGTTTTGCAGTATAGGGTAGCTCTAAGAGCATTTTATTGCTTATTTTATCAGCGCCACGAATACTGAACCTCAAAATAACATCTGGTATAGCGACGACTGTGGCTGCTCAACTATAGTATCAGACGTATTTGGAGTAAATACTTTCTACAAGTGGTTTACAAACAGTACCTTTTTCAGCGTCAGTTCTTGCCCAATCTACATTCGAAGCTCGCAATGGAGGCTTATATATCACTGTTTTTTTGAGGCCTCGGGCTGCTCTCCATAGCGAATAGTCTGTTTGAGGTGTTGCGTCGAGCCCATTCTGAAAGTTTTGAAGAGAAGCGGTTTTTTGATATTCTAGTAGAGTTTTCAGCTGTTTAGTACATTCCTTCAGCCTAGATTTTAGCTGAGGGGATCTGTAGCGTTGCCATTCTCTACGAACTCTTCTTTTTTCGGATAAAAGCCGTTCTACATCTGCTGAAAAAATTTTATTATATCTCACCTGAAGATTTGTAGTAGTAGCATTTAGAGCAGCTTGCTTAAGGTTTGCCTCACATTCTAATAGAGTCATCTATGTCAGCAGGCGTTTTTAATAAAATATTTTCTGTGTAATGAGCACTCAAATATTTTTTGTATTTCAACCAATTTATACGCGTGGTTGTCATCGTTAAATCACAAATGGGTGAAGAAGTTGTATGTGAATATATACCGACAATAGGTGGTGAGTGATCTGAAGACAAATCTAAAGGTGCTTCAAATCAATAGTAAGTAAGTTGGCTGCCCACTTGATATAACATTCAAACGCATTTTAGAAATCGTGTCAAACAAAACGCGACCCTTTGGTGTGATGAGACGAGATCTCCAGAACGTCTGCATAGCGTTAGCCTAGTGAATTAAAAAATCTGCTATATTGATTTTCTGTAATAGAGTACCTGGGAGGAGAGTAAATTGGTGAAATCCCCAAGTTTTGATGAAAAGCTTCAATGCATATGTTAGTTGCTTGAAGATAGTCTTCACAATGATCACTCATTAAGTAGTGTCTTAATCGCGATTTTATTAATATAGCCGAGCCACCAGAAGCTCTACCTTGGGTGTCCTTTGTGTCGTAGAGAGTATATCCGTTGATTTTAAAAAAGCTGCTAGCCGTCAATTTGTTTATTCATCATTAAGTATTCCAGTTCGTTTTTATGTTGGAGAATGCCGTTTGCGTTACAGAAACTGATTTTTAAGTTCATGGTTTGTTTAATGCAGCCTGCAATAATATAAACTGCATTTTGAACATTTCCTGCATCGTGGAGGTCATGTTGGTTGTAAAAAAATTTACTGTTTGTATTAAATTTTCTATTGAAGCCTCAATTCGATGAAAATTGAAACCAGTGTTATCGTTGGCAAGAGACCGTTTTTGAGCTGTGGGCTGGTTAGACTTCAAAGCATTAGCGTATGAGAACTGACTGTTTGGTATGTTTTGCGCTATGGCCTGGTTAGCCTTAAAAATGTTGGCGTATGAAGGGCGGCTGGTATCTGGTTAGCGCAACTAGGCATAATTGGTATTGTCGAAAGTAATAGGTTGAGCATAGGTGTGATTACGTCTGTTAGACAAAGACTGTTTAACATGTACATAGGCGGGGCAGCCCCTGTAGTTTGCAGTGTGATTTTCATGGCAATTGCTACACTTTTTAATTTTGGAATCATCTTTTGTCTTATCACAATTGGCACTGCTGTGTAGCTCACCACAGACGACACAAACGGTGCGCAACTTGCAATATGTTTTGGTGTGGCCATATTCTTGGCAATTCAGGCATTGAATGGACCCTGCTCGCTTGTGTGGTTCCTCTACGGCAACTCATCGGAGCAGCAAATATCTTAAGCTATAAATGGGGTGTACTTCATTCTTTTTTAATTTCATATCACCTTGTTCCAGTTCCACACGAAATAGTGGTTGGGGGACTCGCTCTCTATTTTTAATGTTAGTAACATTTTTCACTTTAAAATTATTATTTAGTAGACCTGCTTTTACCTCTTCTGAATCGATGCCTTTTATCACTACCTGGAGGTCTTTTGCACTTTTCAATTGGTAGGTGTAATAATTTTTATTTTGTGTTTCAAACTCCGAAACTACTGAGCGGTAATGATTTTCTTCATTTACTTGAATTTTTGTCTCATAAATCGCGCCGCGTTTATCGGGATTTTTATCGATTAATTGTACTAGCCTTTTAATTAGCTCATTTGAGTTTTTCTCCCTTAAGTATATTGGGAGCGGATTCCTTGACCTGACAATGGTGATTTCGTCTTCGTCGTTTTTTAGAATTGAAAAGCGATTTTCAGAAAGCGCCGCATCAGATTTACCATCTTTGGCCATTTCGCCAATGGAGCGAGGTTTTTCGATCTTGGAATTCTTTGTCTTTTTTTATTATTTACAACTTTAAAATAACGATCAATACCCATTTAGATTTTTTGATTTTCTGAATCAGTTTCTAGGGGGACATTTTCTGTCATTTTTTCGCACTTGTGATTTGCTGTGAAGCTGGTTTCAAAAAATTTGCTTTTATATTACTGTCTGTCATATACATTGAATTTGAGCGTACCCGTGTACAAAAGTGTAAATTTTTGTTTTCTGGGTTATCACATTCCGCAGCAACAACAGTAACGTAGGCATTTATTTTTGTTGCTCTTGTTATTTTGGTACTCATACAGCGTTGCCATTTGTCAAGTTTTCCTTTTTTTGCAAGTTTTTTGAGATGCCAATAATTTTAAAGTTTTTTCAAGTTTTTTTTTATAAATATGTATGCACATAATTTAAAATTTGCAGTATAGTATATGGGATAAAAATATTAAGTGATTGTTTATGCAATGATACGATCAAATATTTTCTCACTCCCTTATTACTGCAACAGTGTTTAATTGTGTTTGCTCCCTCTGCATCTATGCTGTTTTTATACATTTCTTAAAATGAGTTCCAAATATACTTTTTTGTGTTTTCTTTTAAAAATTTGGCACTTGCTGAAAAAAAGTTTTTTTGGGGGAAAAAATTTTTTTTTGCAGAAATAAGAAGTTTTTAAAAAAAATATATGGTAACGCTGTACTCATATATGTAATACATATTATGTATGCCTATGAGTACGAAATATATTTGTTGTTTGTGTGCCTACTTGCTTATGGGCTTATGATTTACTTTACAAAAAGAAATAAATTAAGTAAAGTGCGACTTTGGCTCGTACGAATACACATATGTATATCCCTCTTTGTGTTTGCCCCTTTCGTCATTTTTGGCAGTTTTTTCGTTGTGATTTCTTGTTTAATTTTAGTTTTTTATTTTTTAAGTATTTTTCGTTGTTTTTTGGTTTTTGCGCTCTTTCAATGTTCGTGATTTTTTAATTTTTTCTGGCGATTTTTCGTTTTTTGCAATTTTTTTTGTTTTCTGTCGATTAGTTTTTTTGACGATTTTTTGGTTATGGTATTTTTGTAACGTTTTCACTTTCATACAATATTTTTAGTTTTAGCGATTTATTGTAGTTGTGGCGATTTTTTTCAGTTTTGGCGCTTTTTCGTTTTTGGGGATTTTTTTCGGTTTTTTGTGTTTTTTTTTAGATTTAGCGATTTTTTTTGTTTTGACACTTTTTTTCGTTTTAGGCGATTTTTTTAGTTATGGCGCTTTATTTGGTTTTTGCGCTTATTTTCGTTTTTGTGATTTTTTTTCATTTTGGCGATTTTTTCATTTTTTGATGATATATTTAGTTTTAGCGATTTTGTAGTGTTTTTTTTTCGTTTTGACGAATTTTTTCGGTTTTTGGCGTTTTTTAGTTTTTTTGCGATCTTTTTAATTTGGTGATATATTGCATTTTAGAGATTTTTTTTAATTTTTCTGTTTTTTCCTTTAAGCGCTTTTTAATTTTAGTGTTTTTTTCGTTTTGAAATTTTTTTAATTCTGGATTTTTTTGGTTTTAGCGTTTTTATAAATTTCAAGATTTTACATCTTACAGTTTCCAAGATACAGCATATTGTCTAAATTACATAGTCAAAATTACATTAACTGATAGAATACCCTTTAATTTTTATTGCTTTAAATATCGGTGTTAATTGGTGTAGTCTATTATACAGACTACACCAATTAGCACTTACTTTGAAAATTTAAAGTGTATATCTAAGTGTCTTCATATAACATTAGTATTTCAACATATTGCGTTGCTCGCTTTAGAACACCCTTTAATTTTTAACTGTCATATATTTGTTGCTGTAGCGGCCAAAGGTTTACATATTCTGTGAAAATTTTAGGTCCATAGCTCCTACGGTTCCCAAGATACAGCAGATTGTCTAAATTACATAGTAAAATTACATTAGCTGATAGAACACCCTTTAATTTTTATTGTTTTAAATATCGGTGTTAATTGGTGTAGTCTATTCTACAGACTACACCAATTAACACGAACTTTGAAAATTTTAAGTGTCTATATATAAGTGTCTTCATAATGCATTAGTATTTTAACATTTTTCGTTGCTCGCTTTAGAACACCCTTTAATTTTTAGTTGTCATATATTTGTTGTTATAGCGGTCAAAGTTTTACATATTCTGTGAAAATTTCAGGTCCGTAGCTCTTACGGTTCCCGAGAAAACATTACATTAGTATTTCAACATTTTTCGTTGCTCTCTTTAGAACACCCTTTAATTTTTAACTGTCATATATTTGTTGCTGTAGCGGCCAAAGCTCTACATATCCTGTGAAAATTTCAGGTCCGTAGCTCTTACGGTTCCCGAGAAAACAGCCTGTGACAGACAGACGGAAAGCGTAGCGAAAACAATAGGGTTCCTTTACACTTTTGGTGTATCGGAACCCTAAAAATGTATAGGTACGTAAAATATTAAACAAAACGGTGTTTGTTAATACTTTGTTGTTGCGAATATTTGTCTTTTTTTAATATTATATATTTGTATATTGCTTGTTTTGTTCACACACCGACGGCAATTTAATGCTTATTTCTAGTATACATGAGAGTAATTCATTAAACTGTCTAATTAATTGTCGACTTCAATAGCATTGATTAATAAGTAATGCTGTTTAAATTTTTGGCATTTCCATTACGTTAAACAATTATAGTGCTTTTTGAAGAAAAAAAATTACTAAATATTTAAAAAACAAAATCAGTATCATTAACTACTGCTCAGAATTTCTCTAAGCATTATCATTATGTAAAATCATTCGCACTATATTTCTTTTGAAAAAAAGTGGCCGTTGAAAAGAATATAGCACATATAAACAATAGTTCAAATTCTGGATGATATTGTAGTAAATTAAGCATGGTTCGATTTTGAGTGATTCTGAAAATCTCGATTCGAAATTAATTACAAAATGAAAACGGGGAAAAAAAGATCTGAAAAATTTCGTAGCATAAACGAATCATTCCAACAGACCAAGAATCAAAAACAATCTCATACATATGCACAATTTGTACATGTATATGCAACATTCGAAAAGAGCTTACAAAGTTGCGAAAATTCGCGAAAAATTCTATAATTGAAAAAACTTTAAATTTTATAAAAAAAATCGCTAAAAATTTAAGGAATAAACAAATTTGGAAAAACTGCGAAAATTTGCAAAAACTGGCACACATCTAGGAAATAGCAAAGACTAATATTTATTAAAAATCGGCAAAACTGTAAAAAGCCAAGAACTGACAAAAAATTTACTTTTATCGCGAAAAATTGCAAAATTGCAAATAAGACATTGCTTAAAAATACCTGAAATTGTAATGAATGTCTAAAATTCAGAAAAAATCGCGATAATAGCAAAAATTCGCAAAAACTTGCTAATATCGAAAAGATAGAAAACTCTGAAATTGATTAAAAATCGCCAAAACTCTAATGAAAGCCAGAAAACTGAAAAAATCACTTCTATCGCGAAAATAGCGAAAAGTCGCGAAAAATTGCAAAATTGCAAACAAGCTCTAACAGTGCTTAAAAATAGCTGAAATTGTAAGGAATGCTAAAAATTCAGAAAAAGTCTCAAAAATGGCGAACTTTCGCAAAAACATGCTAATTTCGAAAATATAGAAACTCTGAAATTTATTAAATATCGGAAAAAGTCTAAAGAAAGCCAAAAAACTGAAAAAAGCGCGTCTATCCCGAAAATAGCTAAAAGTCGCGAAAAATTGCAATATCGGAAATAAGCCCTAAAATTGATTAAAAATCGCTAAGTTTGTAAGGAATGCCAAAAATCGGAAAAAATTGCGATGTTAGCAATTTTTTGGCGAATTTTGCCGAGATTTCAGCATTTCCTAATATTTGTATTTATAGGAACAATTATTTTTTCTTCAATTATAATTGGTAGTTGATAGATTTCATTGTTTTTTCATTACAAGTATTTAAACAATTATAATGAAAATAAAAGCATTGGCATTTATTGGTAGTTGAAATTTTTTTCAAATAATGCCAATGACAAAGTCCCATGTGTGGTTTCTACTTCGAGAGTAAGTTGCGAACTCACTCAAAAGACGCTCACACTTTGTAGTTAAAAATCCTTGTGTATCTTAAAGGGTTTAAATGTACTACCAAGCGTGAAAACCGCTAGTTTAATGTATTTTGTTGCTGTGGTCTTGTCAACAGAGCTAGATGTACTATATTCACAAGTTCTGCTAGGTCTAAAATGCTAGTTTACTACCAAGCGTGAAAACCGATATTTTTTCATTAAAAATATAAGCTATTTTTACTACACTCTATAACTTACCGCTTGTTAAATCATACATATCGTTAGCTGAAATTCAAAATCATGTGACTACACTTTTTAAAATTTTATACGAGAAGGAAATAAAATGGTTCAAGGTACTGTTTATTTTTGTTTTTAATATGTCTGATTTTTATGATGAAGGTTTAACAATTTGTAGGGACTTGTGTTTCGTTGTAATACGCAACAATTAATTAAAAAATGCGATCTTGAATTTTTGTTAGTTACGTAGTTTTGCATTTCAGCTGACGATATATTATATATTATTTTTTATTACCGTCATATAAATATTTTCATATATTTTTCTATTCAATATTTACAGATTTATGTTGAATTTATAATAGTAAAAGGGATGAAACTAAAACGACATGATTACAAATAAAAGAAGCGTTTTAAACGCTTATATTTATTAACCGCAAAAATAAAAAACAAAATATAAGAAACAAAAAATTTAAATCAAATTAAGTAAAACAAAACCACAGTCACTAACACAAATTATTATATATTTAATTGAACATCATATTAAGAAAAGTATCAAAAAGCGTTTAACTGTAGGAGCGTCTTTGAAAAATGACTATTATACTATTTCTGGTGGACACTTCTTCGTCCATGTGCCAAAAAGCTTATGTGAATGGCGTGCAAAAGTCTTACTTAGATATTGCCAAGGGGGCTGTCGAAACATTCCTCAAGTATAGACAACGTACACAAGATTGTCTGGGCGATCGTTACATGCTCTTGACCTTTGAAGAACCGCCGGCTAATGTAAAGGCTGGTTGGAAGGAAAATCATGCAACTTTTATGAATGAGCTAAAAAATTTGCAATCTACTGGCTTAACATCTATGGGAGAATCATTAAAAAATGCCTTTGATTTGTTAAATTTAAACCGAATGCAATCTGGTATTGACACATATGGACAAGGTAGATGCCCTTTCTATTTGGAACCTTCGGTTATAATTGTCATAACAGACGGTGGACGCTATTCTTATCGCAATGGCGTCCATCAGGACATAATATTGCCGCTGAATACGCAAATACCAGGAACAAAATTTACAAAAGAACCTTTTCGTTGGGATCAACGTTTATTTTCGCTAGTATTGCGCATGTCGGGTAATAAAATAGACGAAAGAGTTGAAGGTAAAGTACCCCACGATGACTCTCCGATTGAAAGAATGTGTGAGGTAACCGGAGGAAGATCATACCGAGTACGATCTCATTATGTGTTAAATCAATGCATAGAAAGCTTGGTACAAAAAGTGCAACCCGGCGTAGTTTTACAGTTTGAACCACTCATACCAAAAGATCCCAACAACATGCCCAATGAAGCGTTGCAAGATTTGATTTTTCAGCCTCTTAAGAAAATGATATATGTTCAGAAACATATTAGTCAAAAAACATTTCCTATAGGGTACTGGCCCCTACCAGAACCCTATTGGCCTGATCCTAAGGCTGTCACTTTGCCTTCTAGGGATGCTCACCCAAAACTGAAAATAGTAACGCCGGCAGTAGAAGAGCCTCAAATGGTGCATAATTTCCCTGTTGATAAATATGAAATCGAAGCCAGTCCTTTGACCTTGCAAATTTTGCAGAAACGCGAAATGAAGAAATGCTGGCAAGTGATTATTTCAAATGGCATGCATGGTTTTGAATTACCGTTTGGATACCTTAAACCTTCTTCAACAACTTCCCAAGTACATTTATATGTTTTGGCCTATAATTACCCAGCATTGCTGCCACTGTTGCACGATCTAATACATAAATATAATATGAGTCCTCCAAACGACTTAATGTACAAATTTAATGCCTATGTCAGGTCAATACCCCCCTATTACTGTCCTTTCTTACGAAAAGCACTGCTAAATATATCTGTACCATATACCTTATTACAATTTTTACTGCCAGACAATGTGGACAACTATTTGTCACCGAATATTGCCAACCAATTAAAACACATTAAGAATACCGCCAAGCAAGATCAAGAAAACCTGTGCATGAAGGTGTACAAACAACTGAAACAACCAAAACCACCTTATCGCCAGGTCGAGACGGCAAAATTAAATCCGGGGGTTCCCTTGCGCAGAGATCTGGTTCGTCATCCATTGCATCGTGATACCTTTGCTAAGTTGCACTCTGAAATAGAACCTCTGGAAAACTATACGATTGTGGTTCCTCAGTTAACTAGACAATCGTCTGCAAAGTCGTATCGCAATCCTTTCGATATTCCAAGAAGAGATATAATTGAAGAAATAGGTCGCATGCGGGAAGCGTTTTTGAAACCACAGCCTACAAGCCTCGTGGCCAAAGATTCGGGACATTGTTTGCCTATAGCGGAGATGGGCAACTATCAGGAGTATCTTAAAAACAAAGACAATCCGTTAAGAGAAATTGAGCCTACTAATGTTAGACAACACATGTTTGGCAACCCTTATAAAAAAGATAAACACATGGTGATGGTAGATGAAGCTGATTTGGGTGAAGTAGCGCCCATGAAAGGAAGTAATGTTGCGGGCGGTCCTGGTGGCCCTGGTACGTCAATGGGACCATCAGGGCTAGTCAAGAAAATGGATTCATCAAGGCCGCGTAAACGTAAAGCTGGACCCATACGAATGGACTATATCTTTCGACGCACTTCCACAGATTCCAGACCACGTACACCAACATCAACGTGTAATATATCTCCAGCTAGTTCTTCGTTATCCTCACTTTCCGATTTGGAAATAGATGATACAGGCTCCGAAACATCGTCAATATCGTCTGGCAATTCAGAGGATGGCGATCCAGAACGTTTAGTTGTTGCCTTTCCCGATTTTGCTGACGAAGAACCACCAGATCAAGAGTTTGCGTTCAATGGCTATGTTAGAGATTTTATAAATGGTGTAGGCGTAGAAAATAGCTGTGATAACTCAAACAATGACATTTTATCGTCACCCAGCGGTTCGAATAATTTAAGCTTGCTTGTCGGACCTCTTCATAATGGACAAATAACATCACCTATGAGTCCTCATCCCCATATGATGCCTACTGCATCTTCGCCGCATCTTTATCTTGCAAGTTATAATATGCCACATGAACCAACCACGCTGCCATCAACTCTAATGGGACCATCAAACATTGGACTGGGTAATACCCTGCACCAACCGCAGGTTATAAATGGTGGTAATATCATCTATAATGCACCCATTATTCAAAATACCAGCAATGGAATAGTAAGTAACCTTGTCAGTAATCCTGCAATAGCATCTCCACAATCTGCAGCATCAAACGCCGCATATCACGTACAAGTCACACAGCAACAGTTGCAACAACCACATCAAATTTCAACTAATATACAGCAACAAGCGCCAATACAACATAACGATATTAATGACGCTCAGGAAATTTCACGAATATTACAACAGTGTCACAATGGTAATATAATACAAACGTCATCGGCTACATCGTCAGTATCATCATCCTTAACGACAGCTAGCGAAACTTTTGCAGAAAATACAAAGTTAGATCCTGAGCAAACTTTAATGCCGTCTCCATCATCAATACTATCGCCATCTATAAACAGCATCTGCAACAGTTTTGATACGTTAAAAAGAGACACATTTGTCACCTCATTAACCACAGCAGCAGTGAACTCACCGTTTGTTACTGCATTTTCAAATCATCTTAATCACAATAGTGCACAACTACCGTTACATCCAATCCAACTAACAGAAGAACAAAAGGAACTGGCTCGTAAACATAACCAAGATCTACGAGCACAAATATTTCGTGATATACGCAAACCAGGTCATAATTACTCCCAGCTATTAGAGCATTTGAATTTGATAAAAGGTGATTTAGATATGAAATCAAATTTCATACAAATGTGCATAACCGAATCGTTAAGATTTCGTCGTAAGCAGATGGTCAACAGTATACAGAAATGGTGGGATAAGAAACAGCAACAGTTGCAAGCAACTAGTTAACAATTACTTATGTAAATGAAAGTATTCTTATAAATTAGGGAGGATAATCTAATGAAAATACCGGATTGAAGAGTGGAAAAACGAAATGACAATGCATTATTTTAATTACATGTACATATTTGTTTTTGATTAATAGACTTAATATGTATTATTATTAATTTTTATTTATTTGTTTTGAGGTAAAACATAAAAAATACCGATAATCCTTTATTTAAAATACCGAGAAAGGGCACCAAACACGGGCTTTCGAAATTTTTTTGTACAAATGTTGATATTAACTAAAATAAAAATTTAGCATACTTTATTTCTAGCATTTTCTGATAAAAAAAAGAATAACTTTATATTGCAAGTTTTAAATATTTCTATGCAAGGTAGTTTTTTTCAACAAAAATTACGATGTTGTTTGTTTAATTTGACATTCTTTTTTTTAAGTTTTATTTAGAACAGTAAACATAATGAAAATAGTGAAAGGATGTTATGAATACATATTAATATAAATTAAAGCAATTTGTATATTTATATTCGACTATTAATTATGGATTTAATAAGAATTTAATATATGTACATATAATGTAAAATAAGTTATTAAATCGAGATTTGCTTTCAATTTGCCTAATCATTTAAACGAGTGTTTTTGTATGTTAAGTAAAGAAGTTTTAAGTAGGTCGCTAATATTTAGGATTAAATTCGAAAAAAAATTAGATAAAAAATAGATTGCTTGAGGCCCAACTATAATATGCATAAGGTAGCTTAAGGTAATGTCAAAAGTCAACGAAAAGCCTGTCCAATACTTAAGCAAATTAGAGAACACTTTTAGCTGACTATATTGAACTTAGATGAATGTATCTATGCAGCGTTGCCGTGTTGGAAAATCTGATAGAATTCTTTCATATGATCTTGTGAATGAAACCAAGTGTGTCGTTGGTTCCACAATATCACACAAAAATAAAAATAAAAAAATAAATGCTTTGGAAATATTTATGTTATTTTACATATTTCATCAACTAATTTACAATAATATACATATATTCAACAGCTATATTAAGCATCTGTCTAATTAATAAAGCAGACATTTCTGTTTTTTATAAACTACACCAAAAAGTGCAACTCTTATATTAATTTATGACATGTTTCAAAAAACTTGCAAATCGGACAGACTTGTCAACAAATCTGTCACACATTAAATTTTAGGCCACACTATCATACTTTTTGAGCACGCATGTGTTTTTTGACAAATCTAACGACTAATGGCATTTTCTTTTCTAAAAAAAATTATACACTTTTTATTAAATCAATCGCAATTCAGCATTCCTTTAAAGCAAAAATTTACAATTAAGCTATGAGTTTTATTTAGTCGAACTGTATGGGTTTATATCCAAAGAAATTTAATTATTTTGGCTTGAGTTTTGTTTTAATTTAATTTTTCAATTAAATTATATATTTTATTTAGAGATAAATATGAAGCATATAATTGTTAAACTCTAAAGGCACCTATCAAAAGGATGTACATGTTCAAAATAAAGAACAAACAAACAAATTCACACACTAGTACTTGTAATTATCAATGATAATTCATACTATAATAGAGAAATAACAAGAAGCTCAACACAAGACAGGAAGAAAAAAGTGAATATATGTATATAACTGTCAAATGAAATACAGCTCTAAGAGTAACAGTATGAATTGATTAAAGGTAGATGATATTCAACTCTTGACTGCAAAACACCGACTTTGGTCGGAGCGGTAGAGAACTCTGAAGAGATTAGCGGGAGCTGTCGAAACATGTGAGTTCAACCCTCGCATTTATCTCTAAATAAAAAAAATTAATTGAAAAATTAAATTAAAACCGAACTCAAAAATGTTCCTTCATAAGAGATGATACAATAATTCCTAATAAATTCACTTCCTCGAAAATTGATTATGTATGTATATTGCAAATTTTCATAAACGCCATTAGTCTGTAGTGAATCATGGACATAAGCAATATTGCTCCGTTATTCTGACGCCTTGTTGCTAAGATATTTGTTGCTAGTCAAGACGGTTCGATTTTTGTTATTTTTATTACATACAATGGCGGAAGAAATAATAGGGACATTTTATTTTTTAGCAATAACGTCTCATGAGATTTTTTAAGGGAGTGACAATCTCAGTCACCATACTCGAATCCCATAGAGCACCTCCGTGGAGCTATATAAAAAAAATAAAGTTGGAACGTAAAAACTTACAAATAACTTGTTATGTGGAACAAAATTTAGTAAGCTTAGTACTTCAATTCTCCAGATATCTGCGACAATCTTGTGATTTCAATGATGCGACGGTGTCAGCAAGTAGTCAAAGAAGAGCTCCTACCAAATATTGAAATACTCAGCCATGTCACAGAATACCATTCCGATCGGAAGTGATTTCAATTCCGTAAGTTGCTTCAGAAAACGAAAAACGAAAATTTTCTTCGTAATCAAACCACTTTTAAATTTCAAAGTGGAATTGAAAAACACTTTTCAACTGACTTCATTTGCAGTAAATACTAAAAAACGTGCATACTTTTAGGAGTTTCAAATACAAATTTTTTCATGAGCTTTCCATGCTTATAAAAAGCTTAATGTGAGCTTTGCATCTAAAAACAAGAGTAAGCAAACACCTCAAGGTATAAAAACTTTATCATTTTAAAAGCGAAATACAAAATAAACGGAATCTAAAGCACCCAAAATTTACTTTTTCGGAATGACAACTACGGAATCAAAGCCAATCCGAACGGAATCTGTGACGTGGCTGACTACTTGGATTAAATAGTAAAAACTAATTTTGCTCTGTAATATATAAAATGTGCCTATTATTTTTTCCTGGTTTATAATTTTTGAATTAAATAAATTTCCTAATGCAGCAGGTTTATAATTTTTTGTTTGGTACTTTTTACATGGAGAAATTCAGTGCCTTAAATTTAATATGTATACTTAATTTTGTTTATGCAAAAACATAAATATATAAGAAAATTGTCGTTTAACTTTCACATTTTGGATCTTGTTTCTCATGTATGTAATAATTTTTTTTTACATTTTGGCTAAACAAATTTTTGGTCGTGACAACACTGTTTATATGAATAAATAAAATAAAAATGTACAGTTTCGCTCCTTGCTTAAGCAAATGACAATTGAGAGAACTTGACGAAACTGTTTTTTAAGTACATTGTAGTTTGTCACATACAATTTATATGCATTCGCACAGTTGCTTAAGCTAGCTTAAGCCAATACATGCGTATTGTAGTTAGGCCTTTAGTTTAAAAAAAAACTTTAAACCGAATAAATCGGTAGTGTTGAAAGGAACGTTCGGATTCGCTGCCGGTATTCGGCAAAAATCTATGTTCGGTTAATGCTTGGAGTTCGGTTAAATTTTCGCCAAACAACGAACTTTGTATTAATTGGTTGTATATGTATTTTTATATACATTACAGCCCAGTTATGAATTTTTCCAGTTTTTCTCTTCCCAATCATTTGATCCCGGAAAAAATCCTCCTATTCTAGAAAGCAAATAAGAAAGAGGGAAAAACCTGGATCAGCAGTTTAGTATTTACATTTTACCCCCAGCCCTGATCGAAATTCGACCACTTGATCCGTAACAGGGTTTGTTTGTAACCGGGTTTTAGGCAAAAATATAAAATGTGCACATATCTAGAGAAAAATACCTCTCAAACCATTTATAAGATGAAAGAGGAAAATGCTAAATTGCCCAAAAAAAAGTGTTACAATGTTCTACAGCTCAGAAAAAAGGTGCTAAAACTAAACATACACTTTCGATCAAATGACTAGAACCACTTACATTTCTGTTTTTAGTAGACCATATCTTTTTAAATTTTTCGTTGACAGCTAAAATTTTACTACCATCGGAAGGGGCATTTTCTTAAGATTAGAAAAATAACAGCTTTAAACTTTTATGCAACAGCAATGTTTCAGTTTTGGCGATACATCGGTATCGGCGATATTTTACTGTTTATACGACGATACTTTTTAATTTATTTTTTTAGAGTTTTTTAAGCAAATAATTTAGTTTTTGTTAATTTTACCATAAATTCAAATTCAATTCGTTGTTGAACTGTGTGGTTTTTATCCAAAATTATTTAGTTAGTTTGGCTTAAGTTCGTTTTCAATTTAATCTTTCGATAAAATAATTTTTTTTATATAAGAAAGAAGTTCTAAAGCATGTAAGTATTGAACATTCAAAGAAAAATTTTGGATGTACGTAAGGCTGAACTGACAGCTGTTTCGAGACCACCACAGTCTTTTCATCAGAGCCGTTTACCTAAACTACCAGCGACGGCAGCAGCAACATCCTAACGAAAATCTTACTAATTTGAGTAAGCTCAATTAACAGATTTTGTCGCCACCTCGCGGCGAGTCGTACCTATTATTGATGAACTTTTTCTAAATGTTCGGAACTAACTGTCTTTTCTTTTAGCATGTTCAACTATTTTAAGCTTTTTTGATTTCGGTCTTACCAGCGTGGAATATCATCGATATTTTCAATGCTGGGATTTTTTGAAATGTTTATTTTGCTCAAGTTTTTGGAACAGTACACATTCATGATTTAGCTAAGTGCCTTTAGAGTTTTAATAATTTTAAATATTATTTTACAAAAAGATAGTTTATTTTTTATTAATTTTACCATGAATTCAAATTAATTACTTTTTTAAATCTTATTACCAGCAAACAAATTCACTCCAAAGAAGTAATTCATTATAATTTGCGATCCGGCAGTATTGCAAGTTCTGATCATTTCTATTGATTTTTACATAGGTTTGTCATTGCAAGATTTTCTCCTTTTCGATTCTTAGTCACCGAATTGGAAGCGATGTGAAGAATAATGGCCTTTTTGGCGTTCTATAATGATATTTTCCTCTAGGAAAATGGGTAACAAATTTCCCATTTTCGCAACTTGTTTCTCTTTATGTGAATTTAAACACAAAACAGTGTTCATGTGAACACAAAAAGAAGGGTGTGGATTTTTATCATCAGCGATTTTAATGAAAATCGACATATCGTCGCCTCATTTCTGGCTTAGCTCATATGCCAAAAACTCGGAATGGAGAAAAACGACAAAGAAGATTTACATGAAGTTTTTTCAAAGTGTACCTCATAGAATTTTCTTGTAGTTTCACCACTGCTTCCGGCATATGTTTGGAAGTAAAATGTAAATTTTTTTGAACTTTCATCAATCCGGTTAAAAATTAGCATCTTTTTTAAGTTAGTTTTATAGAATTACTTCTATTCAGGCTTCTAAGGTCATTAAATTAGATTTAAATGCAAATAAAAGACAATTTTATTTGATTTATTCATATCCGACGTTTCGTTGGGATTTTCAAACATCTTCAGGGATAATAGTTTTACTGAAATCTGGTAACATTAATAAATAAAAAGAACAATTAATGCAATGACAACAACGATAATAAAACAATTAATATTTTACTTAAGCTTACATATTTGCTCTTTTAATATAATTTGTAGTGTTTGACCGAACGTTCGGGTTCGGTGTGGGAGCTCGGCAAAAAGCTGTGTTCGGTTGATGTTCGGCGTTCAGTAAAATTTTCACCGAATACCGAACATTGTATAATTTTTTATATACATATTTATAACCAAACATATACAAAAATGCAGTCCTATAAAATATCAAAAAAGCAACGTACTACGAATTTGTTCATTTTGTATTTATTAAATAAATGAGTCATAATTAAAAAAAGTTAAGTTGAAATTCTTCTCTTCAATAAAAAAGTTCGGTTTCGCGTTCGGGTTCGGTTCTAAAAATCAACCGAAGTTCGGGTTCGGTCTGACAAAAGTGCGTTCGGTCGGACACTAATAATTTGAACTTAAATTTAGTTAACGTAATTTTACGCGACATGATTACATGCAACATAAAACACACAATTTAAAAATTAAAAAAATAGGTAAATATCACGGTATAAAGATTTTTTTAACGTTCTAATATCATAGTTGGAGTTACACTAAATTTTAAAGTAATACAATGCTATAAGTAGCATTAGTGTTGTCTTTGTCAGTCTTGCTTTTCATTGCTATGTCCATTTTTTGTTGAATACTTAAGCTTTCCAAAGTGTATCTTTTATAGTATTTTCTTTCTTTGTGTAATATTTTCATATTTTCCAGATCAGCTGCTCATATCTTATGGATTGTTTTCTAATGAAATTGGTGTATTCATCCGTATTCAATGTTTCTATCATCAAACAAATCGACGCACTTGGCCAAGATATAAAAACTAAAATGAAGTAAGAAAATAAAAAAAAACATCATTGATTACTTTGTTCATGTTTAAGCTTTGATATTGTTTAAGCTTCTTATTGATTTAAATAAAAGTTTGCTACAATATCTTTAGCTTTTCTATGAAATTTTTGGGTAAAGGTTCCCTGATGATCTGCATTTAGCCCCAGTGATATGCGCATAGGAACTAGCTAATACCCCTTAGTAATAAATGTCAATGTGTTTTTATAAATAATTAATATTCTACTAAATAAGTAAAATATTAATTTTGGGAAATAGTGCGATTATAAATTTAAAAAAACATAAAATGAAGAGTTTGAAAAATATGATTTCAAGTTCAACCCCTCATGGTTTATAAACAAGTATTCCCAGATGAAAGCAAAAGGTTACTCTCATTAGGGTCGAAATTTTCCTTACCTGTTAATAAAAATAATTTTTTAACTATAAATTTTTTAGCTGATTTAGAACAATGGGCATTGGCGTAGATATGCAATGCCGCCCCCAGAATTACTGAAATATTTAAAAAAAATTATTAAAAACTTCTCTATGGATAGAAAGACATACATATTAGTATTCAAGTCGTAAATGTTTTCCGTTTACTTACAGAAATCATTACAATTTTTATAAAAATTTAGTTTCCAACAAAAACCTACGAGTGTGTTTATTTTATTCTGATGATATATTTTTGTGTTTTCTCTCACAAACAACATTTTAAAATTCTTTTGATACTGGGTCCAGTTGTGCATAAAATTAGTCCAATAGCCCATCAGCAACATGATTTTTAAAAGTTTTAGACCTTCAAAAAACTTTCATATCGATGTTCATAAGTTGACAACAAGTAACTGATTTTTACAACTTTTCAGTAGAAGAAATTACGTTATAAATAGGCTGAAAGCGTTACTAGCATAGAAAATTATTTAATAGATACCCTCAACTAATTTCTGTTGCTTTATTTTGAGAATATGAACCTTTTCTGCGTTTTGTGAAAAATAATAAAAATTCAGTTACAAGTTGTCAATGTATGACCATCGATATGACATCCAAAAGTGTATATCGACCCTTAACCGCAAGATAATCGGAATCCACAGTTTCTAAATTTTATACTAAATGCATACTTCTTTTATTTTAAAACGTAATATATCTTTAATATTGAGTAAATAATACTGTTTGCTTTGATGCATGTATATGAAATGCTTTAGGTTTTATTGAATTACTTTTAAGATAACGTATGCTTGTTTGGATACGATTTTTTGCTTCATGACACATATTTTTCATAATGAAGTTAGTCAAGGCTAACTTCGCGACAAGTCAAAATTTTCGCGACGAGTGTTCATCAATTTCAATTTTACAGTTCTCTACTTGAAACAGAGAATTTTATATTTTGGTGTGATTATTTCGAACTAATTTGCCTTTTAGTCCAAACGATTTTTTTCTCTATTCTTTAATAATCAAAAAGCCTTCAGAGGCCAAAACGATTACATAGTGTAATAAATTGAGTAAAAATAATAATTATTACCTTAAACAAATTATACAAATAAAATCACCTTTAACCTATCACCTTAAATGCACGACTTTTATTTCTCAATAAATGATAAATAATAATTATAGCCAAACAACAACTTTATCTAGCACACACATTGGAAACTAAAATCATATTCGTATGAGATACTTCATATTATTATTCATACTACATATTTATAATAGGCAAACTTTTTCTTTTTTTATGTTATCACGAATAAATTCATTAAAGGTTTTTCAATACCATATTCTTAAACTTCAATAAACTACTCGCAAAATGCCGTTCATTATAAGGAATATTATTATTCCACAATCTGCATATCTCAACTATAAATGATCTCTGCATAAAGAGAGTGTTTATTCTTGGGGAAATTAAGGCCTTAGTTCTGGTAGATTGCGAAAACACAAAAAATCCTGTTAAGTATTCAGGCGCACCAAATTTTATTACCTTAAAGAAAAACAACAGCAATCGTAATTTAACAAACTTATCAAAACTTGTGCCCAAGAAATCAATAACATACGAAGTAATCGGGGGTGTGCCGTAAAACGCACGTTTTGAAATCGCCTAGTTTCCATGAACAAGTTCAACTCAAAAGCTGACTCATTGCAGCTTTTTAATTGGTTTTAATTTTTCAGATTTTTACGATGTTTCATACGAACTTAACTTCGAATGCACTAAACCGTCGGATTAATAGAATACGGTTTTTCGTTTTGGTAAATCGCTTGATTTCAAAACGCGCGTTTTACAGCACACCCCCCAATATGAGCTCTCATACCCAAACCATACACAAATTTTAATATACGATGAAAACCTCTTCTAATCCTTTCAAAGTTAGTGGAGCTTACCCGGGAATAGATTTCCAATCCATATAGTATAAGTTGAAAGGAAATAGAAATGCTACACTATATATACGTCTCAGTGAAAAACAGATTTTTGATACAAATTTATTAATTTGAAAGTCAAAAGTTATCTTATCATCTAAATAAATCCCCAAAACCCTATAGTGAGATACATAATCAATCGCCATATTATTTATGAATATGTTGTTTGCGCTCAATGTAAAGTTACCAAATTTCATGGCATAAGTTTTCAGTTGGTTAAGGGTCATTTTGTTATCTATAGACCATTGAACAATGTTCTTAATATCATTGTTTATTAACCTAACATAATCTCCCATAGACATTTCGCTTTCCAGAAAAGCTATCAACTGTATGTCGTCAGCATAGCTATTCACCTGACAGAATGATGAAACACTCATTAAATCATTGATATACATTGTGAAAAATAATGGTCCTAATATGGGTCCTTGAGGTACACCTCTATTCATAATCATCGTTCCCGACAAATTGTTGCATATTGTGCAAAAATGAATGCATAAGCTTACAAGCCGTGGATGTAAAACTAAATTGACTATTCATTTTCTTAATAAGCCGTTCGTGGGAGATGGAATTAAACGCCTTGGTAAAATCAAGGAAAACTGTAATAGCTCCACAACCTACATCCAAATATTTCCTAATATTCTCTACCATGTTCATAACCAAAGATGTTGTGCTATAATGGGTCCTAAAACCTGATTGAAAATAAGATATTAATTCATCAGCTTTAAAATGACTTGAGATTCTGCCATGTAATATATTCTCAAAAATCTTTGCATAAATGGGCAAAACACTAATTGGTCTAAAATCACCATAATTGGTAGGACATCTAACCTCAGGAACGGTTTTACCTTGGCTAGTTTCCAATCTTCCGGATATCTAGATACCATTAAAATAGTGTTATATATATGTGTTAATTGGCATACAATATATGGAAGAATCAGACGTAATAATCGCACTGACAAACCATATTGACCAACTGCTTTCGACTTGATTCTCCTCAAAGCCATTAGAATCGCCACTTTCTCTATTCTATAAAACGAAAATGATCCTCGAGATCCTAGGTTACCATCGCTAACCGAATAATTTGGCTCCATTATAAAACTCTTATTTAACTCATCCACATCTATATGCAATCGAGCACTATCATTTCCAATGATACCTATGTCCCTTAACTTGTTCCAAATTGACTGGGAATTACACTCCCTAAACATACTACCACCTATCAGTCTTTTTATTCTTCTCATCACACCTTTTAGTTTATTTCTATATTTGCAGAAAGTCATCCATCTTATTGGAGAAGGGGATTCCACATACGCTCTATACGATAAATCTCTCCATTCCCTAGCATGCCTGATTTCAGGCTGATCTATCCAATTCATATTGTGCCTTATTTTAGATCTCCTTTTAGGGGCACATATTTATTGAATAGGTTCAATATAATTTCATTAAAACTTTAAGTTGTTCATTTGAATCAGCTGTACAGTACAATGCACTAAAGTCAAAGATAAAGCTGTGTTCTCACTATGTGTATTTGTCTTATGGAATGTCACTTTTTTATACACATGTGATTTCATGTGTATGTCAAAATTTGCGGTTTACATAAGGTTTATAATTTTTGTTGAAATTTTCTTTTGGCTTAAGGTCCTTTTTATTTTTTCAATAAATCAAAAAACTGTTATTTTGGTTTATTTATTAATAAATTCTTTATTTCTCCGATATTTCGGCCAACTTTGTTGGTCATCTTCAGGGATATATGTATATTAACTAAAAAACAATTGTTATATTAGTAATAAATATAAATGTTTAAAAAACAATAACAAACAAATGCATTTACATAAGTATTGATATAGTGCAGTGTTGTCCGGTGTTGATGTTTTTATTCAGGGTGACCGTTCAAAATTTTTAAAAAGTGGCACAAAAAGGGGATTTTACGAAAAAAAGTGGCACCAAAAAGGGGATTCTTCGAAAAAAAGGGGCAACTTTTTTAAAAAGGGAATAATTGAACCAAATTCTAGTACTTAATGAATTTCTAGGGTATATAATGCTTTTGAAATAAAATAAATAAATTTTGATGTTTTTCTATCTAAAAAAAGAAAGAGTTTTC
The DNA here is from genome assembly GCA_956483635.1 of Panzeria rudis. NCBI lineage: Eukaryota > Metazoa > Arthropoda > Insecta > Diptera > Tachinidae > Panzeria > Panzeria rudis. The sequence goes on from OY101451.1 coordinate 60,771,423, forward strand.
AGCACCAACGAAGTACGCCGCTTTGCATATATACGTATTTATACATGACTGCAAAGAAAAGAAAGGCAGCCAGATAACGAGTTCAATATAAAAATTTTAAATAGTGAACCAAAATATTCTATAGATGGCGAAGTTTTGAGGGAGCATATATAAAAAATACAAACAAATTCATAGTATTCTCCGTTTGTTGGTATCGATCAAAAATAATTTTTGCTTTTATGTATAAGAAATGTTGCCGTGTCACACACTTTTTAGTGTTTTTTTAAGTTTTAGCACTAATATTCGTGTGAATGTAAAAAATGACTATGGTTTTAAATAAAATCTTTCTTGGCTATCCTACAAAGAATGTGTTTCGTAACATGCATGATTATTTGCAAAAAGCAAAGATATATGGGGAAACGGCTTATTAGTTTCATTATAAAAATTCGTCAACACAATTATTCGTATTGCGTGCAATTTCAAAACGTTATTATTACTTTTGTCTTAGGGGTTGATTTAGTAAAAATAAATCTAACGTTCACTCAAAAATTTTCATGAAAATCACTTTTAAAATATTTAAAACTGCATGCTTTTTATACAAGAACGTGTTGCTAGTTCTTGTTCGTGTAAGTGTATCAGGGTTTTAGTTTCTAATAATTTTAGTGCAATAATGAATATTTATAGGTCTCAACTCTTACACTATTTCAAAATAGTTTTTTTTCATGACTTTGTAAATAATGGATTGAAACGTGTCTGTCATGAGTTTTGGTGCCCTGACATTCACTTCCGAACAATTTTTTTCGTTTTACTTCCGAACGCATAAAGCTAGTGAAAGCAAATAGAATTAGCTTTTTTACCCATAAAAATACATTTACTTTAAAAAGTTTATTTTTGGTATAATTTTGATATCTTATCTATCTAATTTGAAATTTAAAAAAAATATTTATTTAAATTAATACAAGGACTAACAGTAGGATGTTAATAGGAAAAATATAAAAAATATATGTGGTTTGGTGACACCACCTGAGATTCGAAAATTTTTACTCTAATTGAATTAGTTCGAAAGTCATGACAGGCACGAAAAACACACTTTTGTCTTAAGATTTTTTTATAAAAACACTTTCGTACCGTAAAAAAACTCATATTAAAACAAAAAGTATGACTTCATAAAAAAGGGGCAGAAAGGGGCATAATGTTATAAAAGGTGGCAGATTTAGGTAATTTTAAAAAAGGGGCACTAAAAGTGGCAATGCAGTTGAAAAAGTGGCAAATTGCCACTTTAGTCGCAAAACGGTCACGCTGTTTTTATTATTTGTCACTGACTGGTTTGTTTTTATTTATCATGTTTATGTTTATTAATTGTGTGTCGATAGATGTGTGCGCAGTTGTCTGTATCTGTTTTGTAGTTTATTCTTTTTTCTGCTGGAATATTAATGATATGTAGCATCTCTTGCATGTATCTCTTCGAAGTGTTGTTCTCTCTCACAAGTATTCTCACATTTTCGAAATTCGGTTTATGTCCAGTTACTGCACAGTGGGCCGCAAGTGCTGTTTTTTGACTTAAGGGTTTGCTAATTATATTTAAATCAGATTTGTGCGATGATAATCTTGTCTTTAGTTTTGTTCTTGTTGTTCCAACATAAACTTTTTTACAAGAGTTAGTGTCGTCACCATTACATTTTATCTCGTATACTAGATCAGACTTGTCAAGTTTGTCTAATTTAGATTTCATGTTTGAGAACAGTTTATTTGTCGTGTTATTTGTTTTCATCGCTATTATGTATGTTTCCTTGTAACGAAATATGTGGACGACCTATTCGGAATATTGAAAATTGACCAAGTTGACAAAACGTTAAACGCACTAAATTCATTTAATAAACAAATACAATTTACACTGGAAAGAGAAACTGACAACACACTACCATATTTAGATGCGCTAATTATCCGAGAAGGAAATACAATCAAACTTAACTGGTATCAAAAATCTATGGCATCTGGCAGACTCATAAATTTTCATTCAAAACATCCAAGGAATATAATAATAAATACAGCAACAAATTTCATCAGAAGAGTATTAGATACGAGCAATATAAAATTCCACAACGAAAATAAAAAGAAAATTAAAAACGTTCTAGTTAAAAATGATTTTCCAGTTAGCTTAATAAACAAATTAATTAAACACACAATAGCAAAGAGACAAAATGTTCCGAACAGAGAAACAAAGCAATCAGACAAAATCTATAAATCGGTAAATTATATTCCGGGGCTATCTGAAAGGATAAAAAATTCAGATATATATGACAAGGAAAAATACATAATAGCGATGAAAACAAATAACACGACAAATAAACTGTTCTCAAACATGAAATCTAAATTAGACAAACTTGACAAGTCTGATCTAGTATACGAGATAAAATGTAATGGTGACGACACTAACTCTTGTAAAAAAGTTTATGTTGGAACAACAAGAACAAAACTAAAGACAAGATTATCATCGCACAAATCTGATTTAAATATAATTAGCAAACCCTTAAGTCAAAAAACAGCACTTGCGGCCCACTGTGCAGTAACTGGACATAAACCGAATTTCGAAAATGTGAGAATACTTGTGAGAGAGAACAACACTTCGAAGAGATACATGCAAGAGATGCTACATATCATTAATATTCCAGCAGAAAAAAGAATAAACTACAAAACAGATACAGACAACTGCGCACACATCTATCGACACACAATTAATAAACATAAACATGATAAATAAAAACAAACCAGTCAGTGACAAATAATAAAAACATCAACACCGGACAACACTGCACTATATCAATACTTATGTAAATGCATTTGTTTGTTATTGTTTTTTAAACATTTATATTTATTACTAATATAACAATTGTTTTTTTAGTTAATATACATATATCCCTGAAGATGACCAACAAAGTTGGCCGAAATAAAGAATTTATTAATAAATAAACCAAAATAACAGTTTTTTGATTTATTGAAAAAATAAAAAGGACCTTAAGCCAAAAGAAAATTTCAACATTTATAATAAAAAGGTCAACAAATTAATAAGTAGTTTATAATTTTTGTGTTCACCTGTTGGTATGTTACGTACATTTGACATAACCTAAGCAAAACAATCATAAAACAGCCGAGTGGTTATACATATTTTATTGTTATAATGGGTGATTTTATAAGAACTATGGGAAAGTAAAAAAAAACACATAAAATTCAGAAAAATGCATGAAATATTTATTTGGATCGATAGTTGGGTCGATATAATTTAATGTTTGAAGATTATTTCATGCAAATGTTGGCCGCGGCTGCGCCTCAAATGGTCCATCCGCTTAGTCCAATTTTGGCATACTCTTTCCAACATTTAGGCCGGTATCTCACGAATAATGTTGGCAATGTTGGCTTCCAGTGCGTCAATCGAAGCGGGCTTGTCGCTATAGACATTAGCCTTAACATAGCCCCACAAAAAATAGTCTAGAGGCGTTAAATCGCACGATCTGGGCGGCCAATTGACTGGTCCCAAGCGTGAAATAAACTGTTCACCGAACTCGCCTCTCAATTGGTCCATTGTTTCGCGTGCTGTGTGGCATGTGGCACCGTCTTGTTGAAACCACATGTCATGCAAGTCAAGCTCTTCCATTTTGGGCAGAAAAAAGTTTGTTATCATCGCACGGTAGCGCTCACCATTCACAGTAACGTTGTGATTCGCATCATCTTTGAAGAAATACGGCCCAATGATGCCGCCAGCCCATAATCCGCACCAAACGGTTGTTTTTTGTGGATGCATTGGTAGCTCTTGCAATGCTTCTGGCTGCTCTTCACTCCAAATACGGCAGTTTTGCTTGTTCACGTATCCATTCAACCAGAAATGAGCCTCGTCGCTGAACACAATTCTTCGATAAAAAAAGTGGATCTTCATCTAACTTTTCAAGAGCCCATTCACCAAAAATTTGGCGTTGTAAGACGATTCATGATTAAATTATAGACCAAACTGAAGATGTTTGACAGTGACACAAGATACAAAACTTGCGTGAGCTGTCAAAACTAGTGTTGCCAAAAAGATAATAGCAAAAAAATCACTCGTTATATACTACTTTTATTTAATTTTACACTTGTTTTATTTAATTTAATACTTTATTAATTTAATAATTATTTTATCTCATTTTCCCGTTCGCAAACAATTGCTTTATTAAAAACAGCTGATGTCAAATGCTTTGTCACTTCAAAATAGAACTCGTTCTAAATCATGTGTACTGTACACAGAGAAATAACAAAGGCTATTGTTTGAAGGGGTTCAGACTATATGTACAAATTTACCATGTGAAAATGTGACATTCCATATGGCAAATACACATAGTGAGAACACAGCTTAAGTAGCTCATGAATGCATTCGTTAAAATTTAAATTCTTATAGTCCCTATAAAAAAATGGCAGATCATAATTTCGCTTAATAATATTCAATGATAAATAAATAAGCGAATGATGTGAGTTCAGACATGGCAGCTGAAATTGACCATGACTCATAATTGAATTAACATTGCGTTGGTAAATTATTATGTATTAATGATAAATCAAAACGTGTCCAAAAATTCCTAGCGACAACACTTTTTTTTTAAAGATCCACATTAAAGTCACCCATTATTACTATGTTATCATATCGCGCAGACAGATCACTCACAATTTCTTCACACAGGCTAAGGGAACCATGAGGCAAATATAGTACACTAACAAGCAATTTAAATGTCTTATTTACTTCAACTTCTACAAAAATACCCTCTACCAGCATCTCATTACGTTCCTCATGAATAAGTTTAGACTTCAGCTTACTCTTTACGTATATACATACACCACCGCCCCCTTCTCACAACTCTATCATTCCGATATACCTTAAAACCATCTATCGCAATTGCCTTATCTGGGACTGATTACCTAAGCCATGTCTCGCTTACTCCTATCACATCTATATAAGCATCTTTAAAAGTTCGTCTTATCTCATCTATTTTCATTGGATTCCCTATAGGAATAATACTTTGAGCATTATAAGGAGCTATATTAAAATTTGATGAAGTAAGATGCGACATAAAAATGGAGTTGTTACTGGCTATAGGTCGAAGATTATTATTTACCATTAATAATACTTTTATACCTACATCGTCGAGCAAATTTTAAGGCAAAGGTAAAAACTAACTTAGTTAAATATACCATAAAAAGTTTAGTAATATTAAATATAGTTAACTAACAATGTATTGTATAAAAATACATAAATTTATTAACACAATCCATAAGTTTTGTATTTAATTACCATCATAATTGATCATAAAATTTATTTATATATTCATTTCATTTCAAAATTTATTTATATATTCATTTATATTATATATTTTTTTGTCTGCCTTTGAAAATTTCGAAACTAAAAATGTTTAATTAAATAAAGTAGCCATTAGTATTGATATCAGATAGGAGCATAGCTGTTAAGTAATGATTAGTAATCGTAATGATTAGTAATTAGATTACTTTTGTTCAAGGGGTAAAATAATGATTACGATTACGATTATTTTCATTTAGTAATCGTAATCCCATGATTACGATTACTAATAATCAAAAAATAGTCGGGATTATTTGGAATTACTTTCAAATAATCAAAAGTAATCACAAAATAATTCGACTACTTTCTGCGATTACTTTTGATTATTTGTGATTATTTTCAAAATGTGTTGCATTTATTTGTTAAAAATACTAGTATATTTGAAACGTAAAGCATATTTATGAAAAAAGTTGATGTTGAACAATTTTATTTGAAACATAGCGTCAGCAGAAATGCAAAAGCACGTAACTAACAAAAAATTGGAAATCGCTTTTTGAATTCGTTATTCTGTGTTACATCGAAACGCATGCTCTAAAATTTTATCATAAAAATTCCCCAAATTAATAACGAAAATAAAGAGACTTTACTGCAGTCACTTGAAATATTTTATTCAGTTTTTTCTCTCTGCTATAAAGTTTAAAAAAGTGTAGTTACGTGATTTTGCATTTCAGTTAACGATATATTGATTTTTAAAAAAGTATGCTTAACGTTTCTATAACTGTGTTTTAAAGAATCAAAGAATTTAAAGCAGAGATGTTGAAAACTCGTCTTTCGTTTGAGTGCAATTTTGCTGATGTATATAGTTTCAGGATACCTTACTGGTATTGCCAAACTTCAAAAATCTATATCAAGCCTTGAGGACAAAACATTGAAAAAATAATGCTTAATGCGGAAATGGTATGAATTGTCAAATAATTGCAAAACCAAGATCATAAACTGGTTATAGCTCGATAAAACTGCAAGGAATGCCAAAAACTTGTGAACGATCATGAAAATTCGCTAGAACTTGCTAAAATTTTAAAGACCGCAGAGGCAATATTGAGTGAATGTCCCTAAAAATATAAAAAAGCCAAAAGCTTTGAAAAAATCACATCCATTGGGAAAATTCGCTAAAAATTGCAAAATTTGAAACATGGCATAATATCGGTTAAAAATCGCTAAAACTGTAAGGAACTCCAAAAATACGGTAAAAGTAGCGAAAAGTGCGAAAATTCGCAAAAACTTGATAACACTGAAATAATAGCAAAGTTTAATATTGTTTAAAATTCGTGAAAACGGTAAAGATACTGAAAACTTGCAAAAAATCCGCTTTACCGCGAACATTGCTAAAATTCTCGAGAAGTTGCAAAATCGGAAGCAAACTCTAAAATTGACTAGATATCGTCAAAACTGATAAAAATAGAAACACTGAAAAAATGCGAAAAACTCGCAAATCCGCAAAAATGTATTGAAGAGATTACTAATGTAATGTCTAGTAAACGTTCTTTTTGTTTAGTTTTGATATTATAATAAACCTGCATCACGGCAACGTAAATTTGCTGATTTTTTCTTGTGAATTGAATGAACATTAGAAAAAAATTTACAAAAACTCTTTTTCTATAAGTTTTTTTCTCAAAATAAACTTTTTTATTTTAAATATTTTTTTATTTTTACAGTTTGATACATTTTTTGAACTTTAATGATAAATATTTTAGAAACAAACTAAATAAAATCCATATAGAATCACTAGGGTATTCACTCGAATAATGTTTGCTCGATTAATCGAATAATTAAAGTCAAATAATGTTCGATGAAATAAAAAATTTCAATTCCGAGTAAAAAGTTATTCGAGTAATTTTGGTCGATTCATCGAATAACTCGACAAAAAAATTTCTGTAAATTTTCCTTTTTTTGATTAAGTTTTGAAAGATTTCCCAATAAAAACTGGCAAAATTTTTGAAGTTTTTGAAATAAAAATGTTCGGAATTGTAAAAGCTTTGCTCTTACAATTAATATTTATAACAAAAATTATTTTTACTTCGCATTGAACACAGAACAGGTCTGATTATTATTAAATATTTCCTGAAGCAAAATTTTCTCAAAACGAAACATTTGAATAGTGAAAAAAACTATGCATTTGAAATGATCAATTTTATGTAGAAATATATTTTTTCATATATGTAATTATAATCTGGCTTGAGGTCTGACTAATGAAACTGAATAAATTTTTTTAGTTTTTTTAACGTTTAGTTTTTATTATTTTTAATATCCAATATTTTGACTAACACCGTTAGTCATCATCAGGGAGCTAGGTATTATAAAAGAAAATCACAATTTAACTAATGAAGTTATGTCAAGCCAGGTTATAATTACATATATAAAAATGAAACATAAAAGGTCAACAAAGTCAATTATATATTTGCAATATATTCAATATTAAAATATATAAAACGCGAAAAAATTTGATTTGTTTTATTTTTGTTCACAAAAATGTGCTAAGAACCGAGTAAATTAAAAAATTTTCTAATTAACTCGATTAAAGAGTAAAGCTTACTCGGATAACTCAAACGAAATAAAAGTGCTACTTTATTGTTCGATTAATTTAAAAACTTCAATTTCGATTAATTGATTAATCGAAGAATGGAAAAGTCGAGTAAAATGAATACCCTAAGAATCACCCAAACTCATTATTTTTCTAAAAGGAGTTTTTGCATAAATATTTCGATAGATCAATCAATCAATAGGGCACTCCTATATTAAGTCAACAAAGCATAAAAAATAATAGGTCATTAATTTTGAAAAATAAAATAAAGAAAAATAAATACATAACTCATATTAAATGTACATCAATTGTATGTTTCCACCGGCATGATTTCGATAAATGATTTGAGCAAATCAAGTTGATTTATACATGATTTACCATACATTTTGCATACGAGCAAATTGCTTCAAAGTAGGTGATTTATTTTAAATTATGTCGAAAATACTATTTTTCGAACTGTATTTATCTATACAACCCTGCATTGCTTGTAAAATTTCAAACTCCATCCCTGGGTCATCCATCAATTGTGATTGACAATTTCGAAAAAATTACATTAAAGAATATTTAATTAATTTTAAATGTCAAACTATATAAGGAAAAAATTCAATTACAGCTGCTGCGCACACCTTATAAAGTAAGTGCATCATTTGATTACGAAAGTTCGAACACCAAATCACTCGCAAGCTCGGTGGAAACACTTTGAAGTAATTTACCTAAATCTACGTAATTTAAAGTTGGTGGAAACGTACTATAAATTGTACTAAAAATTTTTTCGTTTATATATCGTCCCTACCACGTCAAACTATCCAATATGCAAACTGGTGCTTTTAAAAAGAGCGTAAAACCTGTCAATTGTGCAGTAAAAATCAGCATATCCCTAAAAGTGGAAGTTTTAAAATATTTCTGAATGAGATTTCAATATTCTACGAGAAATTCAACATATTCCAGCGAAGCGTATCGTATCCATTAAAAATAGTATGTATATTAAACACGATACTTCACTTTTTCATATTGAAATCAGACGAAAACTCAGAGGCTTTTGTATAAACTCATTAAAGCAAAAACTACACCGGCACACAAAAACAAAAAAGTTGACTGTACATTAGAGTGTTTAAAATACAGTTTTTGTTTTTTTTCAAGTGCTATAATAATCCCAAAAGTTTCTAGTAGGTATAAAACAAGCTCTCCCACAACATCAGCTCCATGTTTTGATTCTACGCGACGCTCAACGACTTTCTGGTAACTTTTCACCCGTTAAGTTTACGAAAAAATCGTGTAAGTGCTTTTTTATGGAAACTTTAATTTCATAAAATAATATGCGAATTAAAATGAAAAATATATATATTTTCGTAGTTTTGTTCGAAAAATACGAAAAAAAGAAATTGTCTCATGTAATTTGTATGGAAAAACTGAAATTCGATGAGCATCGCGTAGAATCAAAATATCGAGCCCATCTTTTGGGAGACCTTTTTTATTTGTACCTACTAGAAACTTTTAAGATTATAGCAAAAAAATCTTTTTTGAAGCACTCTACTGTACATATAACTAAACCCACCTACCTACATACATGTATTTCGATGACTCCGAACTATATTCGATATGAAAAATAAAATATATTCATATCGAATATAATTCGTTTGTTGTGATTTGAATAAGTTTCTAAACCCACTACGCTTTTTTAATTCGCAAATGATTTTTGAAATTTTGTGAATAAGGCAAGAGGTTGGTAACTTTTCAAAATTGTGGTTGAAGTTTATTGGTAAAGCACCAATAAAATGTTAACGATAATGTTAAACTTTCAGATAAAACTTAAGTTCAGGCAAACTGAGAGTTAGTAAACATTTAAATAAACTTGATTTGGCTGAAATTTGTGTTATCTCTCAATAAATGTATGTATGTTAAAAATATTTTAGAAGAAGTAGTTTTAATTATAGTTCAATGGAAAGAAACTTTTAGGAATATCCCAAAAAAACCCCAATGTAATTTTTAAATAATCCCAATGAAAACCCAAAATGAAAATTTTCATCCTTTTTTGTGATGACAGAACCCCTAAGCTGGCAGCCCTGCTTTCAATGAGTCTGGGTGCAATATACTCTGAAAATAATCATAAATAATCAAAAGTAATCGTAAAAAGTAATCTAATTATATTTTGATTAGTTTTGATTATTTAAAAGTAATCCCTAATAATCCCGATTATATTTTGATTATTTGTAATCGTAATCAATTAGTAATCAAAAAATTCTTACTAGTGGATTAAATAATCATTACGATTACTTTTGAAAAGTAATCGTAATTGATTACTAATCGTACTCCATATTTAACAGCTATGGATAGGAGAGATGTTATATCCAGGGACCGAAGAACGTGATTACAGCAGAAGTTTTTGCCGACGAAATAAAAATAAAAAGGTTCAAAAATAAGAATATTTTCATTGACATGCTTTCCACTCTACAATCAAAAAAGTGAAAAGTTAGAAAATAACAGCTAAATGATAGTTTATATAATGTTTCTCATAATCGATACGGTCCCTGATTATAACATTTCCCTATATATGTATATAAATGTGCTAGATAATCAAAAACATAATCGAAGCAAACATTCAAAGAAAAACTTTCCAATAATTAAATTCATCTTTAACTCCTAACGGTTATTTGGTAGAATATTTCCCCGATCTGACGTAAACATTCTCAATCACATTAAGATTAATTTTAAGCAATTAAAACTATTCGATAAGAGAAATTAATATACTCTTGAGTATATCTTAAGACTGATTTAAGAGAATCAATAAAAATTTCTTTTAGTTATATATTTAACCTTTAGAGGAGATATGACATTTGTTTTCATTAATTTATATGTTCATCATCTTATTCATACTTTGTTTTCCTTTTGTGATAATTTTTGTGCAAAAGAAAGACAACGCAACTAAAAAAATATATATATAAAAAAATTCTGCTTGTTGATACATTTAAAAATAATAATAATAAACAAATTAACTATAATAAAAGTATATATGCACATATGCATATACATATGTATGTGCATATGAATATTTCTATTAATTTATAATTTGTTTATTTATAATAAGAAATGCATCCACTTCTTCACCTGACCTTACGTCCTTGTTAATAATGTCGACTTTATCAAGATTTTTAGATAATAACATCAGTTGCTCTAACGATACAGTTTTTTGATCCCCATTATTGAAGGTTATTACAGCTTGGGGTAGTTCTAAGTTTGTTACATTAAACTTTTTAATTTTTCCTGTCCGCCGCAACATACCATACATATAATGGAGTTTCGATGCATGTAGAGTTAAATTGTTGTTCAAAAAAATTCTGGAGTCTATAGCGGTTGCTTTATCATAGACTTCAGACAGCTTAAGATCCTTTGTTTTAAAATATTTCAACATTATAGTATCTTTTATTTGTTGCTGATTAAACTTCACTAGAATGTACTTATTGTAAATCCAATTACACATATTTATATCTGAGTTGGATATATTGACACCATACTTTTCACAAATTTTTAGCAGAAGAGTATAGAGCTCAGCAGACGTTAGTTGAGATGGCACACCACTTAGAAGTATATCTGATCTATTTAGTTGTCGACGAAGTACATTATTCTCTACTTCCAGTTTATATAGTTTGGAATTTGTTGACTTTTCTAAGTTTTCAACTCTTACTTCACACCTTATAATCGAGGTTATAACATCCCCAATACGCAACGATACCTCTTTTGAAACTTGAGCTGGTAATTGATCAAACCGCGCCTCCATAGCGTCTAACTTGGCAGCAGTATCAGCCAGTGATATAGGTGCATTCTTCTATGGTTTTTTACTTGCTGTTTGGGAGACATATTAAACGTGGTACAAATCGCTAATCTATCAGTTTTACTTATTTTCTTTAAATAATTAAATTCGATCAGTTGAGAACCGCAATATTATTACTGCACATATGTATGTACATATGTATGCATATACATATATTTAATACTTTTATTTATTGTAATATGTATGTAGTACTTAATAATGCAATTAACTTCTTATTGTTTTTTTCAACAATTATGCTTATTGCTTTTTCTTTGAACTGTTTTTTATGTTTTTTTTAAATTCTTTTTAATGAACAATACTTAGCTTCATTTAAATAACTATTCAACTTATCGTGCTATGACCGCCAAAAAAGCTTAAGCGCCATAAAGTAAATTTTACAGGAGAAGTATTTTTTAGTTAACCTTGGTTTAAATCGAAGTAGAGCCCTTATATTGGCTATATAGGATTGTAGTGGACTGTTATATGTAATGTTAATAGTTTTAATAAATTTCCTATAAGACAACGTAAGGGTTAAGATATTTTAAGATATTGTTGATGCCATGAAAAATTAATTAATTTAATCAAACTATTTTAAAACTAGTAATTATTATCTTTATCAAGCTGTTCTTTAACCGTTTCATTGATATCCTTGCAGTTTTTGACACTAGTTTTGCTGTATTTGCAAAAAAGAATTTTAGCTTAAGCGACATTTTGCAGTTACAAAAAAATGTAAACAAATTAAAAATTTAAAGGGAAAATGCACTTAAGCTAAAATTTCTTTTGCTGTATTTCCATAACGGTACATGGCAGGACTTTGAAACTTTGACAGATAGTCCGATTTATCGTAAATAATCGATTTTCGTCCAAAAACGATTTTCGAAAAGCATGTCGCTTGAGCTTTTTTGGCGGTTATGGCTCGTTATGTTCAAACTGCATTTATGATTTCTTATTAATATTTAAATTCATTTAAGAAATCTTTTCACATCTGTCTTGAATAAATACAAATATTATGGATCGCGTTAAAACACGTCTTACTCGCTTGACAAAAGTCCGTACCGTGATATTCAGAAAGAATTAAACAGGATCAATATTCTAACGAACCACGAACAAATTTCCAAAAACAACGTTGTTCTGTTCTGCCGTGTATGTTGAGAATTTTCTTTTAAAGAATACCTACATAAAAAAAATATTTAAAAAATAATTGAAATATAATTATATTTAAATACACAAAATCATTCAAACAGGTTGTCAATTTTTCATTAAACATATATTCTAAGAACTAGACCGCTTTACAACGAAAAGGTTTAAATTTGCTAATGTATTTTTTAAGGTTACTAGGAATGGTATGCCATACGTTCACTTTAGCCATTGTTCATATAACGGTACATTTGTGTTTTTCGATGTATGTGCATATATATATCTACTTCTCTTTAAAGCACCATCTAGAGTCACGGCGCCATCCAAAGTCGATTATAAGATTCTTCTAAAGACGCCGGAAAAAAACCGATGAAACATTGGGAACAAAAATGGAATGTTATTTTATTTGCATCTAAAGTAAAGAAAAAATCTGATCGTAAGTAGCCTAAATAATAAAACACAGAATATAAGATTTTTTGTTTTCATCAGATTTAGGTCCATTATGGATTAAAATCTTTATAATCGAATGGACTATTCAATGAAATTCTAAAACTATGGATTTTGTATTATATGTGGTACAAAATAAACACGTGCAGGAGTGGAACTGAAAGTATTGCAAAAACAAATATACTAGTTACTTTTGGTATAAATGAGAGAATGAGTGAAACAGATATTGTATGGTTTTTTTTACGTTCTCACTTTACTCTACCAACCAAAAACAGTTGTTTATGGTTTTGCATTAAGCAAAGCAACAAATCGCGACCTTAGTATTGTTTTGGCCCACCGACCATTATAAAAAAATTGAGTTAAGTATGGGGTATATATATTTTGAATACCCTCTTTCAGAATCCAAAAACTGTTTCGGGAAATTGTTCCTGGTTTCTGAGATATCAAGCATTCATTGTACTCGATATCATCATTTTTGATAAATTTTTTGTAAAAAAATTTTTTTAAACTAAAAAAATAAAAAAAGTCAGAAATCATGTAAAATACTAAGTTTTATCAATATTAACTTTTTATTCCATGTAAATATCTTTTCTAATAACATTTATACGCTTATTTTCAATAAAAAGTAGAAAATTTCATCTCAATAACAAGTTACTCAATACACAGCAGTTAGTTGGAGCAACAAAAGCTACTTTTTACAAATAAAATAAAAAAAGTGGCTACTGGAGCACATAACAAGATATTTTACTTTCAGTAAAAATATGTTAATTTCTAATCGGATTGATGAAAGCTCACAAAAATTTACATTTTTGTTCCAAACATATGCCGGAAGCACTGGTGAGAATACAAAAAAATTCTATCGGATATATTTTGAGAAAACTTTATGTAAATCTTCTTTGTTGTTTTTCTCCATTCCGACTTTTTGGCATATGGTCCAAAACAATACTAAGGTCGCGAAATGTATCTGTTTTTTGTGCTCAAATAACTTTGGTACCATAGATATTTTCATTAAACTGTTGGTGCAACGAATAAAAATGTGCGTTTTTGTATGTGCTTGTCAGTGGTTTGCGCTTGCAGTAATTTTGTTTGTGTTGTAAAATCAGCAAATAAATTTCTGGATAAATAATAAAAACATCATTTACAATTTTAAGAGCTGCAAAACAATTGATTTTTTAAATGTTGTTTCCTTTAATGTAAATTTCCATTCTTCGACAAGTTTTCAAAGCCAAACAATATCTAATTCTACTTAAAATATAAGTGCTTTGCATCTTTTGCACTTTTTAATAAAAATTTTAAGTAGGTATACAAGATATTTATATGAACTTTTCACACAATAAGAAGAACGATATTGCGATTAATTCTGCATTACACTGCGCAACAAGAAATAGTTTCCCGAATGAGACCAACCAGATATGAAAATATAACATTAGTATGTCCAAACTATCAGAGGTTTTTGCAAACTTATTATTGGTTTTTTTATAGCCTCTTAAAGTTTACCTACCTTATTTTTCAAAAAAATTTTCATTAGACTGAAAATAATGTATTTGTCATTCCGTGTAAAATGCATCGGTATATATATATATATATATATATATATATATATATATATATATATATATATATATATATATATATATATATATATATATATATATATATATATATATATATAAATATATATATATATATATATATATATATATATATATATATATATATATATATATATATATATATATATATATATATATAAATATATATATATATATATATATATATATATATATATATATATATATATATATATATATATATATATATATATATATATATATATATATATATATATATATATATATATATATATATATATATATATATATATATATATATATATATATATATATATATATATATATATATGTATATATATATATGTATATATATATATATATATATATATATATATATATATATATATCTATATATATGTATATATATATATATATATATATATATATATATATATATATATATATATATATATATATATATATATATATATATATATATATATATATATATATATATATATATATATATATATATATATATGTATATATATATATATATATATATATATATATATATATATATATATATATATATATATATATATATATATATATATATATGTATATATATATATATATATATATATATATATATATATATATATATATATATATATATATATATATATATATATATATATATATATATATATATATATATATATATATATATATATATATATATATATATGTGCGTGAAAAAAATATTTTTTTCACGCACGTTCACGCACAGCAAATTTTAAGACTCTCACTATCACGCACGCTCACGATATTTATTTTTTTATCTCCCACAAAAACACATATCGAACATTAAAGTTTTAATAATTTTTTAGTATTCATATGAAAACGAGTTTTTGAAATAATATCCATGGGGGTTCTCATTGTGAGTGTACATATTGGGTTTTTCATTTTCTTTTTTTTAATTTTACCTATTTAATTAATAGAAATATGAGAAGGTGCTATAGTTTTCGCCTCATTCAATGGATCCTAATATAAAATAACATTTTTCGATTTTTTCAAATTTTTGTGGATTGAGCGTTACATTTGCTTTCACAGTTGTTCTGGGAATGACTTTTTGAAAGCAAATCAGAAATTTCTGAACGGATAATGCTCTCCATATCGTTTCTGCCCGTCCGCTGCTGTTAACTTTTTTTACCACCCTAAAATTTATAGATAATTATATTTAAGAATTTTGTTAACGTAATGCTCAATATATTTCCTTACGAATTTAATATTTTTTAGAACCCACTATATTTTGAATTTAAAACAATTCAGATGTATAATCTTCGATAAGTTTTAACATAAACTCCTTATTTACACACTAAAAAACTTCAATTAAATTAAAAAACTACAATACATTATTATTGATTGATGAAACTTTTTGCAATTTAAACTATTTAACAAAGTTCGCAAAAGTTTTAAATATTTAGAAGTGCAACCCTACGCTGTTATTTTATTAATTAAACTTAATATTGAAGCATGCTAAAAACGAGTAACGCTCAATACACATAACTGCGAAATACAACAATTTCTTAAAAAAGTTATAGTTCCTATTATTTTTCAAATATTTGATCCAAAACACTATACAATGCCGATACATCAGTTTGTATGAAGAGAGTATAAACAGTATTTTCGTTCTTTATTTTTAACACATAATCGTCAGTGTTACATTAAAAAAGCTTATGTACCTTTATTTATATATTAAATAATATATTAAATCATGCTGCAGTAGATTTCATATTAAAATGTATGACTTTATTGTATACTTTCAATATTTTCAAAGCCATTAACCCATTATGAGTGAAATGCAATTTTAAGCATTTTTCGCCTGGCTTTTAACGTAAAAACACCGGTATCTTAAAGACTGGACAATATAGCGGTACTTAATATTTTATTTTATAGGGAACCTTACAAGCTTTCATTTGGTGTAAATTTGTAAGCTGTCATTTATTAAATATAAAAGTTATGTAACTTCTAATATTAGTTTATGTACCAGATTTGCAAAATATTTCGTAAAAATTCGTATTACACAGAATCTTTAGATAGTGACGCCGTGGTGCGAAATATCATAAAAGACAAAATCTTTGTGTCCGCTGTTTCAGTAAATAAGCGATATATCGTATTTCAAACGTTTTGACCTTTTGTGTGCTGGGTTGTCTTCAGCTTACAAACATATTTTTCCTGATGTCAGACATGTCGGCATAAAAGGTTCACTGGGTTTCTTTTGCTGTCGACACACGTTATTACGGTCCGAAGTAGGGCAGAAAGTCTGCACAAGATGCCGAATTCGTATTCGAAGACGGTCCATATGAGTGGTTAACAAGAAAACGAACCTCTTTTTCTGAGAAAATTCTTCAAACTTTGTCGAATCTTTTAAGGAATTTTCAAGGAATTAGCGAGGAATTGTCGCAGAAAACTTGGATCTAAAATTAGAAACTTATCAGAAATGTCGTATAAAATTCGCAAATTAAATCAAAATATTGTAGGAGTAAAGAGGAAATTGTTTTCAGCAAGCTACGAAATATAATTTCGTGAGTGCGTGAAAATTACATTTTTAAAATCACGCACGATCACGCACGGTATATAATTTGTAAATCACGCTCACGCACGATTGCGTGATTATTTTTTTAATTTAATTTGCACATCTCTACTTTGTGTTAATGGACTTAAAATTTAATAAGGATCAAGAATATAAATACTTTATATATATATATATATATATATATATATATATATATATATATATATATATATATATATATATATATATATATATATATATATATATATATATATATATATATATATATATATATATATATATATATATATATATATATATATATATATATATATATATATATATATATATATATATATATATATATATATATATATATATATATATATATATATATATATATATATATATATATATATATATATATATATATATATAGCCAATTCTACAGGTCCAATTTTCAACCACTTTTTCGAGCATATGGGGCCGTATGTTGGCAATAACGCCACGAATGTTGGCTTCCAAGTCCCCTAACGTTTCTGGTTTGTTGGCGTAGACGAGCGACTTCACATATCCCCAAAGAAAATAATCCAATGGTGTCAAATCACACGATCTTGGTGGCCAATTGACAGGTCCATTCCGCGAAATTATGCTCTCATCGAATGTTTCCTTCAATAAATCGATTGTGACGTGCGCTGTGTGGCATGTAGCGCCGTCTTGTTGGAACCACAACTCATCCACATTCATGCCATCCAATTCGGGAACAAAATAGTCGGTTATCATGGCTCTATACCGGTCTCCATTAACGGTAACTGACTCTCCAGCATTATTTCGGAAGAAGTATGGCCCAATGACTCCACCAGCCCATAGAGCACACCAAACAGTCAGTTTTTGTGGATGTAATGGCGTCTCAA
Source organism: Panzeria rudis (assembly GCA_956483635.1). NCBI lineage: Eukaryota > Metazoa > Arthropoda > Insecta > Diptera > Tachinidae > Panzeria > Panzeria rudis. Next base: position 60,789,761 of record OY101451.1, read on the forward strand.
GGGTCTCATGTGGATTCTCTTCACTCGAAATGCGGCAATTTTGCTTGTTGACGTAGCCATTCAACCAAAAAATGAGCCTCATCACTGAACAAAATTTTGCGATTTTGCTTGCGGTAAACTTCGCGAACTGAACCATTATTTTCGAAATAAATTTGCACGATTTGCAAGCGTTGTTCTTTTGTCAACCTGTTCATGATGAAATGACAAACCAAACTAAATATTAATCACTTTGTAACGTGGACTTTGTCGTCGGCTGAGGTAACTTAGTCGCGTCCAGGGTCAACTTACGGATCCACAAACCTTAAGTAATAAGACCTTTGATTTTCCCTTTCTGGGGGCAAAATAAAATAATCTTTTTATTGAATATTCTTTCTTCTATATCTAGTTGTTTAATTTAATACGAAGATAGCTATGATAACTTAAACATAATCGGGCGTCAGATAGATTCGGTTTATGGCAGGCACGGTTCATACAGCTTGAGGCGATAGGCTAGTAAACAATAGGTTCAGGTTCGGGGCTTTAGGCTCGTATATGGCGGGTTCGGGTCGTATATTTTCAAGCGGCTCGTTCGTGGAATAGTAAATCGGCTAATAGTATTTGGGTTCGCATGCACCTTAATATCGGAGTTTACAGGTTGGCAGCTTTACAGGATCGCAGGTGTACGGGTTCGGTGATAACAGGTTCGGAGATATCAGGTTCGGGGATAACAGGTTCGGAGATGTCAGGTTCGCGGATAACAGGTTCGGAGACACCCGGTTCGATGATCGCTGGTTCGACGATTTCAAGTGCGACGAATAACAGGTTCAAGTTACATACGTACAATCATTCTTAAACTAATGCCTACAATATTACAATCGGTACTTAGCCTAGAGAACAGTCAGCCGAAGCCGCTGTGAGAACAGTCAGCCGAAGCCGCTGTGAGAACAGTCAGCCGAAGCCGCTGTGAGAACAGTCAACCGAAGTCGCTGTGAGAACAGTCAACCGAAGTCGCTGTGAGAACAGTCAGACCGAAGTCCGCTGTGAGAACAGTCAGCCGAAGCCGCTGTGAGAACAGTCAGCCGAAGCCGCTGTGAGAACAGTCAACCGAAGTCGCTGTGAGAACAGTCAGACCGAAGTCCGCTGTGAGAACAGTCAGCCGAAGCCGCTGTGAGAACAGTCAGACCGAAGTCCGCTGTGAGAACAGTCAACCGAAGTCGCTGTGAGAACAGTCAGGCCGAAGTCCGCTGTGAGAACAGTCAGCCGAAGCCGCTGTGTAAAATTTATAGCTCCTCTTTAGCCGAGGCCAAAGAGCAGTGCAAAAAATTGGTGACTGCCTTTTCCACTACGGAAATCCCAGTCGATTCTTGTTCAGAATCAGAGAGCAAATTCTTGTCGTGTATGAATCGCTCAGATTGTGTGCCAACCTAATCTACTTATGCTAAACATTTTATGAACTAAACGAGAGTTATTTACGGAAAAGGTTAAAACTAGATACCCTGCAGTTCTTATAATTCATATTACCCTGCAGCTCTTAGATTTATATTATATTATTATTTTATTGGATTATATTATTTTATTATTATACCATATTATTCTTCCTTATTATTCCTGCTATTTTATTATTATTATTTTGTTAGTATTACACTTATAACTACAAATTATGAACGTGAAAATAGCTTGTTATTTCAACGTTACATCCCACCCCTGCTTAGGAGAGCGATGCTCTAGTCGGTAAACCGACAATTTCTATAAACTAAAAAAATGCTATCCTACAGCTTTAATAAAATAAACTTATTTATTAAAAATTACTCTACATAATAATTTTTTTCTTATTTTCGCTGGTGGTAGTAAGAGGCGGCGGGATAGATTACGTCGTTGTTGGTCGACTTTTGGCGGTGTGTTGATGATCGGGTCTCGAATTATGTCTGCTTTACTTGCTGTTTTTCTAGATCTCAATTTCCTCTTTCTAGACTCGCGCACCAGTTTTACATTTTTCGCAGAGTTCTGTCGGGTTATCGGTTTTGATTTTGCTAAAGGCAAATTCATATATTGCGGAGGAGTTATAACGGTCGCACACTTAGTAGTTTTTACTAATGGTTGCCGGTGTTTTGGCTGAGATATACGAGACAGAGGAATCGGTGGAGTGGCACGGATATCTGTGGTTGTTGGGCTCGCGATTGCAATATTTATACTCGCAGATGGACCTTGAATTTGGTTAATGCTACTTGTTGGTGTATGCCAATGCTGGTGTTCCATTTTCAGGGCTTCGAATTCGTTCGTAAGGCTTATTAGTTCATCTAGACTTGCAAAATCTTTTCGTCTTACATAAAATCTATATTCGGTACGTAAGCCGTCGTAAATGCGGTCTAAAAGATTCTGCTTACCAAGAATTGGGTGTCGTCGGACAAAAGTG